>JBBMRM010000067.1:0-62518 GCA_037962945.1 Sarcoramphus papa | reverse complement strand
CCTCATAGGGCCCCCCCCATTATCCCATAGACCACCCCCCCCCCACTCCACAGGGCACCCCAGGACCCTGCACCCCCTGGGCACCCCTCCCCAGCCCCCCCCCCGACCCTCCCACGGCTCCCAAGAGCTCCCCAGGACCCCCCCAGACCCCCCCAGGACCCCATCCAGAGCCCATCACCGTGGCATCAGGGCTCAGATCCTCACACCCCACCGACCCCCTGCCCCCCCCCCCCCCCCCCATACCTCACCCCCCCCCACCCCCCCCAGCCCCCCGGCCCCCCCAGCCCCTCACCGCGGCATCGGGGCTCGGTGCCGCTCCAGACGCCCCCCTCCAGGCAGCGGCGCTCGGCCGAGCCCAGCAGCTGCAGCCCGGGCCGGCAGCGGTACCGGACGCGTCCCTCCACCCCGTACCCCGAGCCCTCCTTGGTGGCCCCCGGCGGGACCCCCGGGGCCGGGCAGGCCCCCGCTGCGGGCGGGTGTCAGGCCGTGACACGAGGACACGGGGGGGGGACACACGGGGGGACACGGGGATGCAGGGACACTCGGGGGGGACACGGGGACATGGGGGGACACGGGGATGCTCAGGGATGCAGAGATATTTGGGGGGGACACGGGGATGCTTGGGGGACGGGGGGACACGGGGGGACACGGGGATGCAGGGACACTTGGGGGGGACACGGGGACATGGGGGGACACGGGGATGCTCAGGGGATGGGGGACACGGGGGGACATGGGGGGACATGGGGATGCTCAGGGATGCAGAGATATTTGGGGGGGACATGGGGATGCTTGGGGGACAGGGGGACACAGGGGGACATGGGGAAGCTCGGGGATGCAGGGGCACTTGGGGGGACACAGGGGGACACAGGGGTGCAGGGACATTTGGGGGGGACACGGGGGGACACGGGGATCCTCAGGGATGCAGGGACACTTGGGGGGGACACGGGGATGCTTGGGGGATGGGGGGGACACGGGGGGATATGGGGATGCTCAGGGATGCAGGGACATTTGGGGGACACAGGGGGGACACGGGATGCAGGGACATTTGGGGGGGGACACGGGGATGCTCGGGGGACAGGGGGGACACGGGGGGACATGGGGTGCTCAGGGATGCGGGGACACTTGGGGGGACGCGAGGGTGCTCAAGGAACATGGGGGGGACACTTGGAGGGATGCAAGGATGCTCAGGGGACGGGGGGACACGGGGACATTTGGGGGGACATGGGGATGGGGGACGGGGGGACACTTGGGGGGCGCAGGGAGATGGGGACAGGGGGGAGATGGAGGGGATGTGGGGGGGATGTGGGGATACGGGGGGGCAATAGGGCAGGAGATGTGGGGACATGAGGGGACGGGGGACACTTGGGGACACCCGGGATGCCCAGGGGTTGGGGGGGGGGGGGGCCGGGGGGGACCCAGGGACAGGCAGGGAGAGGCACCCCCCCCCCAGCGCCCCCTCACCGCCATCGTCGCAGACGGGGGTGGCCCCCCCCCAGCGCCCCCGGGGCCGCAGACGCGGATGCGGGGCCCCCGCAGGGTGAAGCCCCCGAAGCAGCCGAACTCCAGGCGGGAGCCGGGGGGGTGACGCCCCCCCCGCGGCCAGAACCAGCCCTGCTCGAACTCCAGCGGCGCCGGGCACCAGACGGCTGGGGGGGGTACGGGGGGGGCCGCTGAGCCCCATTGCCCCCCAACACCCCCCAGGGACCCCCTGACCCCTGTGACCCCCAGAGACACCGAGGACCCCCCAAGACCCCCCCAGGGACCCTCCGTGGCCCCATAGAGGCCCCCAACCCCCCCTGAGCTCCAGGGACCCCCCCCAGGAACGCCCCTGAATCCCAGTGCCACCGCCGGGAACACCCCAGAGACCCCCCCAGTCCCCAGAGACCCCCTGACACCCCCCCCAGAGACCCCCAATAACCCCCCCGTGACCCTCCCTGTCCCCCCAAGGACCCCCCGACCCCCCCCCAGGGACCCCAATAACCCCCCCATGACCTCCCTGTCCCCCCAAAGACCCCCCCGACCCCCCCCCCCCCCCCAGGGACCCACCTTGGCAGCGGGGGGTGGCCCCCCCCGGCAGGGGGTCCCAGGCCCCCTCGGGGCCGCAGCGGCGGAGGCCGGTGGGGATGGGGGTGCTGCCGGGGGGGCAGCGGTAGCGCAGCCCCTCCCCCCCGCCACCAGCTCCCCCAGCCCCCCACGATCGGGGCCAGGGCCGGGTCACAGCGGGGGGGGTCGGGGGTGGCGTGGGGCTGCCTGTGGGGTGGGGGACACCGTCAGTGGGGGGGGGGGGGGTGAAGGGGCGGTGTGGGGCGGCCGTGGGGCAGCCATGGGGCGGCCGTGGGGCAGGGGGCACCGACCGTCGGCGGGGGTCAGGAGGAGCAGGAGGGCGAGGAGGCCGCCCGCCATGGCCGTGGGTCCGGGCTCGTCCGTCCGTCCGTCCGGCCGCCCGCCCGCGGGCTCTGTGGGGCCGACGGGGCCGGGGGGGGGTTGCGAAATACCAGGGGCCCCCCCTCCTCGCCCCCCGCGGCCTACGGGAAGTCACAGGTGGGGGGGGGGGGGGGCCAGGGCTGCCCCACACCCCCGGGGGGACCCACATCTGGGAGCAGCCCCCCACCCACCCCCCAGGGGACCCGGACCCCCCCCCGGCCCCCCCCCCCCCCCCCCCCCCCACCAAGGCCTCGTTAAGGGACCCTCATTAACAGCGCACCCTCATTAACGGCGGCTGCTGCTGCTGAGGGTCCCGCCCTGAACACCTGCACCCCCCCAGACCCCCCCCACCCCCCCACAGGGCACCCAGGCGTTGGGGGGCACCCTGCTCCCCCCCCCCCCCCCCCAGGGCACCCAGGCGTCGGGGGGGGGGGGGGGGGACCTGCCCCACCCCCACCCCAGGGCACCCAGGTGTCCGGGCACCCAGCCAGGCCGGGGGGGGGGGTGTGGGTGGCCCCCACCCTGCCGGGAAGAGGCGGCACCGTGACACCCTCAGAGGAAGCTCACAGCGTGGGGGGGGGGGCACAGGCTTTATTGGGGGGGTGGGGGTCACAGCGGGGGTCACAGCAGGGGTCACAGCCGGGGTCACAGCGGGGGTCCCGCCGGGGGTCCCGCCGTGGGTCCCGCCGTGGGTCGGCGCTAGCGCAGGGGGGCGAAGCTGAGGACCCCCCCCAGGAGGCGGCGCAGCCAGGGCTGGACGCGGAAGAGGCTGATGTGGAAGTCGCGGGGCCGGTGGCCGGGGGGGGCCGGGGGCCGAAGCAGGAGCCCCCCCGCCGCGCGCCGTCCCCCCCGGCACGGGTTGAAGGTGCCCCAGCTCACCACCCCCACCTGTGGGGCAGGCGTGGGACCCAGGCGTCCGGGCACGGGGGACCCCGGCCTCCGGGTTCGGGGGTCCCCAGCGTCCGGGTTTGGGGGTGCCGGCACGAGGGACCCCCCCCCGTTTTGTGTGTCCCCCCCCCCCCCCCTTACCTGAATGAAGCGGTGCCTCCTCTCCAGGAACAGGGACCCCCCGGACTCTCCTGGGGGGGGGGGCAGAGGGGGGGGTGGGGAGGTGCCCTGACCCCCCCACCCCCCCCACCCATCACCCCACCCCCCACCCCCCACCCACCTTTGCAGGTGGCGGCCTCGGGGGGGCCCCCGCTCTCCTGCCCCGAGCAGAGGAACCGCTCCGTCACCACTTCCCCCAGCGCCGCCTCGGCGTAGGGGGTCCCCGGCTGCGTCGCCCCCGAAGCGCAGGCCGTCCACTATGGGGGGGGGGGTGGGCAGACGCCTGGGTCCCCCCAGAACGCCTGGGTCTGCACCACCCCCCCCCCCAAAAAAAAACCCCTCCTGGTTCCCCCCCCCAAAAGCCCAGGTCCCCAAGTGCCTGGGTCCCCCCCAAACACCTGGGTCCCCCCCCGGATGCTGGGGTCCCCTCCAGACTCCTGGGTCCCCCCCGAATCCCTGGGTCCCCCCCAAACACCTGGGTCCCCCCCCGGACACCGGGGTCCCCTCCAGACTCCTGGGTCCCCCCCGAATGCCTGGGTCCCCCCCTGGATGCTGGGGTCCCCTCCAGACTCCTGGGTCCCCCCAAACGCCGGGGTCCCCCCCGGACGCCGGGGTCCTCACCGCCTCCTGGCTCTTGATCTGCACCCTCATCCTCTGCGGGTCCAGGGAGACGAACTCGGCCGGGACCCGGGGCCGGCCCAGCAGCTCGGCCTCTGGGGAGGGGGGGGCAGGCAGGGTCAGCACCCCGGATGCTGGGGTCCCCCCTCCCCCCCCCTTCCCCGGACGCCGGGGTCCCCCCTCGGACGCCGGGGTCCCCACCTTGCTCCTCGCAGGTCGTCCCCGCTGGTTTCCTCATCGCCCGGTTGGCATCTTCGGTGCAGGGGATGCAGACGCGCCTGGGGCGAGAGCAGGGGGGGGTCAGGGTGCCGCTGGGGACCCCCCCCCACCCATGCCCTCCTCATACCCCCCCCCGCCCGCTCACCTGGGGGTCCCGCGGGTCCCCACCTCCCGCTCCAGCTCCACCAGGGCCACGTCGTAGTCGTAAAACTCGGGGATCCCCCGGGACACCCCGGCACGGATGTCGAAGCTCTCATGGAGCACCCAGCGCCGGAGGGGCACGTGGTCCCCCTCCCCTGCCCACCCCCCCCCAAACCCCCCCGTCAGCCAGGCACCGGGGTCCCCCCAGGGTGGGGGATGGGGGGTGGGGGGGTGATTCGGGGGGTGGGGGGGAAGCGGGGTGTCCCCCCGAGCGCCCTACCCAGGTCGGCGGTCCAGGCGTGGGGCGCGGGGCCCCCCAGGAAGCAGTGCGCCGCCGTCAGCACCCAGCGGCCCCCCACCAGGGACCCCGCGCAGCGCTGCTCCCGCCCCGCCTGCGGCACCACCGTCAGCACCCATGGGTGATGGGGACCCCCCCCGCAGCGGGCTGTGGGACCCCCCCGGATGCCTGGGTCCCCTGGGAGGGGGTTTGGGGGAGCAGGGGGGGGCCCAGACGCCTGGGTCCCTAGCGAGCAGTGGGATGCGGGACCCCCCCCCCAGACGCCCGGGTCCCCAGTGGGCATTGGGGTGCGGGACCCCCCACCCCGGATGCCTGGGTCCCCTGTGGGGCATGGGACACGCCCCCCCCGGATGCCTGGGTCCCCAATGGGCAATGGGCTGTGGGACCCCCGCCCCAGTCGCCTGGGTCCCCAGTGGGATGTGGGGGGACCCCCCCCAAACGTCGGGGTCCCCAATGGGCCGTGGGGTGTGGGACCCCCTCCCCAGACGCCTGGGTCCCCGGTGGGCCGTGGGGTGCGGGACCCCTTGCTGGGTGCCCCCGCAGCAGGGGGTCTCACCCTCAGGACGACGTGCCAGGGGGGCCGGGGGGCTCCAGCGGGGACGATGACGCCGCAGAGGTCCCCGAGGGTGGTGGCCACCAGCGCCGCCTCCAGCGCCTGCCGCAGCGCCGCCGCGTCCGCCAGCTTGAAGGCGTGGGGCTCGTCCCGCCGGTGCGAGGCCACCGCCGCCAGCTCCGCCACGTCCACCTCCAGCGCCCCCACCCCGAAGGCGTAGATGTCTGGGGGGGCGGGGGGGGGGGGGGAAGCTCAGGGGAGTGTGTGTGGGGGGGGGCACCCGGGAAGGGTCTGGGGGCAGCCGGAACCGGGCTCGGGGCGTCAAAAATGGGGTTGGGGGCACCTAGGAGGGGCTCGGGGGTATCTGAGGTGGCTTTGGGGCACCGAAAATGGGTCTGGGGCACCTAAAAGGGGGGTTGGGGCAGCTCAGTGGGGTTTGGGGTACCTAGAAAGGGCTTGGAGCACCTAGAACAGGGCTTGGAGGACCTAGAACAGGGCTTGGGGCACCTCAGTGGGGCTTGAGGCACCTAGAACAGGGTTTGGGGTACCTCAAATGGCGTTGGGGGCACCTAGAAGGGGCTCGGGCGTATCTAAAGTGACTTTGGGGCACCCAAAATGGGTCTGGGGCACCCAGAGCAGGGCTTGGGGCACCTAGAAGAGCGTTTGGGTTACCTCAACAGGGCTTGGGGCACCTAGAACAAGGTTTGGGGCATTTCAAATGGGGTTGGAGGCACCTAAAGGGAGTTGGGTGACCCAGAACGTGGCTCAGGGTGCCCGGAGCCGGCCCCACGTGGGCAGGGGTGGGGGCAAGGTCCGGGGACAGGGCCGTGACCGCCCGGGCAGGAGGGGCCCATCGGGGCCACCCCCGCGGTGGTGCAAGAGCAAACAGCGGTGGGGGCAGACGGGGCCAAGGACACGCCGAGGGGGGGGCCCGGGGGGGGCCCTGGGGGGATGCGTGGGGGCCCTGGGGGATGCGTTGGCCCCAAACCACCCTCGAGGTCCTCAAACTGCCCCTGAGGTCCCCAAAACCATCTTCAGGGTCCCAAGAGCCACTGTTGAGGTCCTCAAAGCCACCCTCAAGGTCCCCAAACCACCCTCAAGGTCCCCAAAGCCACCCTTGAGGTCCCCAAAACCATCTTCGAGGTCCCAAGAGCCACCATGAGGTCCTCCAAGCCACCCTCGAGGTCCCCAAACCGCCCTCAAGGTCCCCAAAGCCACTCTTGAAGTCCCCCAAACCATCTTCAAGGTCCTGAGAGCCACCGTTGAGGTCCTCAAAGCCACCCTCGAGGTCCCCAAACCGCCCTCGAGGTCCCCAAAGCCACCCTCGAGGTCCCCAAAACCATCTTCAAGGTCCCGAGAGCCACCATGAGGTCCTCCAAGCCACCCTCGAGGTCCCCAAACCGCCCTCAAGGTCCCCAAAGCCACTCTTGAAGTCCCCCAAACCATCTTCAAGGTCCCGAGAGCCACCATGAGGTCCTCCAAGCCACCCTCGAGGTCCCCAAACCGCCCTCAAGGTCCCCAAAGCCACTCTTGAGGTCCCCAAAACCATCTTCAAGGTCCCCAGAGCCACCGTTGAGGTCCTCAAAGCCACCCTCGAGGTCCCCAAACCGTCCCTGGGGTCCCCAGCGCCACCCTCGAGGTCCCCAAGCTCCCCCCGAGGTCCCCGTCCCGTCCCCCCCCACGGCACCCACCCAGGTAGTCCTCCCGATCCGGCTTGATCTCCAGCACGTCCTCAATCTTGGCCACCGCGTCCCGGGGGTGACCCCCAACGTTGAACCTGCCTGTGGGGCGGCGAGGTGGGGCGGTGGTGTCACCCAGGTCCCCACCACCCCCCGCCCTGGGTGTGTCCCCCCCACCCCCCACCCCGGGGTCCCCACCGTCCGTCAGCAGGATGACGACGTGGCGGACGTCCCGCCAGGACTCGGTGTCGCCCATCTGCGCCGCCCGCGCCTTCTGGAAGAGGACCATGTGGTAGACCTCCATCAGCGCCCCGCGGACGTTGGTGCCCGTCGCGTTGCCGTGGTCTACGGGGAGATGGAGACCCGCCAGGTCCCGGGCGCCGGGGTCCCCTCCCCGGCATGCCGGGGTCCCCTCCCCGGACGCCGGGACGCACCGGCGAAGGTCATGTTCTCCAGGCGGCGGAGAACCTCGTCGGCGTCGGCCGCCTCGTCCTCGGCCGTGGAGACGATGACCCGGGCCTGGCTAGCGAAGGAGATGATGGCGAAGCTCACGGCCACCTCGAAGCTGCTGAGCTGCGGCGGGGAGGGGGGCCAGGTCCCACCGGCGTCCCCTGGGCTCCGAGCAAGGTCCCAGCCTGTCCCTCCACGGTCCCACCACGATCCCACCCACGGTCCCACCACGGTGCCCCCACAGTCCCCCCAGCCCATTCCCCCCTGGTCCTTCCATGGTCCCACCGTGTCCCACCACGGTGCCCCCACGGTCCTTCCATGGTCCCAGCCTGTTTTTCCATGGTCTCACCATGGTCCCACCATGATGACACCTCATCCCACCATGGTCCCACCATGATCCCACCATGATCCCACCCTGGTTCCACCATGGTTCCACCATGATCCCACCTCATCCCACCATGATCCCACCCTGGTTCCACCATGGTTCCACCATGATCCCACCTCATCCCACCATGATCCCACCCTGGTTCTACCATGGTTCCAGCTCATCCCACCATGATCCACCATGGTCCCACCTCATCCCACCATGATCGCACCCTGGTTCCACCATGGTTCCACCTCATCCCACCACGGTCCCACCGTGGTCCCAGATCGCTCCTCCATGGTCCCACCCCAGTGCCCCATTGATCCCACCACGGTGCCAGCCCGTTCCTTCCCGCTCCCACCCCGTGTGTCCCCCCCACCCCGTGTGTCCCCCCCCCACCCCGCATCCCACCCTGTCGACGATGGCGGCCCCGCACTCCTGGAAGAGGCGGAAGTTCTCCGAGCGGACGCTGCCGGAGGCGTCGAGGAGCAGGTAGAGGTGGAGGGACCCCTCGGGGCTCAGCACGATGCGCCGGCCCAGCGACGAGCCTGGGGACGCCCCCCCCCCCGCGTCACCCCCCGCCCCGGATGCCGGGGGGGGTCCCCGTCCCCGTCCCCCCCCCCCAGACCCACCGTTGGCGGGGCGGGCGCCCGCCAGCTCCAGGACGGAGGCGAGAGACGCCCCGAAGCCCTCGCTGACGTCCTCGGGGAGGTCGTAGGCGTAGGGGTCTGCAGGGGGGGAAATGGGGACACGGGGGGGCACGGGGGGACACAGGGGGGGACCTGGGGACACAGGGGGACATGGGGGGGCACAGGGGGGGACGGGGGGGCACAGGGAAGGACTTGGGGGGCGCACAGGAGGGACCTGGGGACACAGGGGGACATGGGGGGCACAGGGGGGGACCTGGGGACATGGGGGGGCACGCGTGGGGCTGCAGAGGGCTGCGGGGGGGGGACATCGGGGGGATGCAGGGGGACCCCAGGGGGACCAGGGGGCTGGGGGGGGTCCTAGGGGGGCAGAGGGGGTCAGAGGGGTCCCTATGGGTCACAGGGGAGGGTCATTGGGGGTCCCGGGGGGGGGCACTGGGGTTCAGGGGGTCATTGGGGTCACGGGGGTCCCTGGGGATGTTTGGGGTCCCCCCCGCGGTGCGCGGAGGGGGCGGGGTCATGCGGAGGGGGCGGGGTCATGCGGAGGGGGCGGGGGTCAGGCGTGGCCACGCCCACGGTCACTCACGGCGGCAGGAGGGCTCGGGGCCGGACCAGCGGCCCGTCTCCAGGCAACGGCGGTGGGCGGGGCCCAGCAGCATCAGCCCCGCCCTGCAACGCACGTGCACCACCGCCCCCCGCTGCCGGCCCCGCCCCGTCGTCATCCCCCCGGCGGGGGCCGGGGCCGGGGGACAGTCACCCGCTGGGGGGGGGGGCGTCAGAGGGGGGGGGCACCCCTCGGGGGGACCCCCCTCCAGCCCATGGGGACCCCCAACCCCACCCCAGCCCTATAGGGACCCCCCAGCCCCCCTGCGACCCCCCCCAGCCCCACAGGGCCCCCCCAGACCCCCCACTCTGGGGCTCTATAGGGACCCTTGAACCCACCCGGAGCCCACAGGGACCCCCCCGGGGCCCCCCAACCACAGGGAACCCCCCCCCCCCCCCCAACTACTGGGACCCGGGGCTCCCAGGGAGGGGTGGGAGGATTTTTGGGGGGTCCAAGGGGGATTTGGAGAGCGATTTTGGGTCTCCCATGGGATTTTGGGGGCTCCCCAGGGTATTGGGGGGGAATTTGGGGTTCCCGGGGGGTTTGGAGGGGATTTTGGGGGCTCCCAGGGTATTTGGGGGCCCCCAGAGGGATTTGGGGGGGGAATTTGGGGGTCCCAGGGGGATTTGGGGGGCTCCCAAGAGGATATTTGGGGGGGATTTTGCCTCCCCCCCCCCCCGAGACATCTGGGGGTACTGGGGGTCCCCGGGTCTCACCGCCGTCGTCGCAGACGGGGCTGGTGCCGCTCCAGAGCCCCCCGGGCCGGCAGCGCCGCTGGGCCGGGCCCCGCAGCACGAACCCGTCGTCGCAGGCGAAGGCCAGGACGGCGCCGGGGGGGTGGGAAGGGCGGCGGGGGGAGAACGAACCCTGCGGCAGCGACAGCGGCGCCGGGCAACGCACCTCTGGGGGGGCAAAGGGGACCCAGGCGTCCGGGGGGGGCCCACAAGGGACCCAGGAGTCAGGGCGGGGGGGGGGGGTGTCTCTCCCCCCACCCCACGGGGTCCCACCTTTGCAGACGACGGGGGTCTCATCCCCGGCGGGGGGGCAGCGGCCGGGGCGGTGGCGGGGGGGCGGGTAGGGGTAGGTGCCCGGGGGGCAGCGGGGCCCGGCAGTGGGGCAGGCGGGGGGGCCGCTGCCAGCGGCGGCCGGGCCGGGCCGGGCCCCCCCGGCGAGCAGCAGGAGGGTCAGCACCCAGGGGGCCATGGCCGGGACGGCGGGGACCCCCGGGGGGGCGCCGGGAAAAGGGGAGGGGCGGGGCCAGGAGAGAAACACGCCCCCAGGGCAGTGCCAACCGGAAAAACCCGCCCCCAGGGCGGGTCCAGAAAAGAAACCTGCCCCCTGGGCGGAGCCAGCCGGGAAAACCCGCCCCCGGGGCGGGACCAGAAAAGAAACCCGCCTCCAGGGCGGAGCCAGCTGGAAAAACCCTCCCCTGGGGCGGGACCAGAAAAGAAACGCTTCTCTGGGGCGGAGCCAGCCGGAGAAACCCGCCCCCGGGGCGGGACCAGATGAGAAAACCCGCCCCTGGGGCGGGACCAGAAAAGAAACCCGCCCCCGGGGCGGAGCCAGCCGGGAAAACCCGCCCCCGGGGCGGGACCAGAAAGGAAACCCGCCCCCGGGGCGGAGCCAGCCGGAAAAACCCACCCCCGGGGTGGGACCAGAAAAGAAACCCGCCTTCGGGGCGGAGCCAGCCGGGAAAACCCGCCCCCGGGGCGGGACCAGAAAAGAAACCTGCCCCCGGGGCGGAGCCAGCCGGGAAAACCCGCCCCCGGGGCGGGACCAGAAAAGAAACCTGCCCCCGGGGCGGAGCCAGCCGGAAAAACCCGCCCCCGGGGCGGTACCAGAAAATAAACCCGCCTCCAGGGCGGAGCCAGCCGGAAAAACCCGCCCCAGGGGAAAAACCCGCCCCTGGGGCGGAGCCAGGCGTCCGGGCCCGCCTCCGTTTCCACCGCCTCAACATGGCGGCCCGTTGCCATGGGAACGGCCGGCGCCGCGCTGTCGCGGGCTGATGACGACGGGCGGGCGGGGCCGCGCTCCCAGAATGCCCCGGGGGAGGCGGGGAGGGGGTTGCCCCCCCCGGCCGTGTCCCCCCGCATCCCACAATGCCCCGCGCCGCGCCCCCTCCCCCGCCGCGGCCCCTTTAACGGCGCTGCCGCGCGCCGGCGGCGCTCGAGGCGGTAACGGCGCGCGCGGGGGGGGCGGGGGCGGCGGCGGCCAATGGGGGCGCGGGGGGGGCGCGGGGGGGGCCAATGGGGGCCCGGCCCGCGGGGACCAATGGGGGCGCGGGGGGGCCCCGCGCGGGCCAATGGGGGGGGGCGGGCGGAGGCCGGTGGGGGGGCGGGGGGCGCGCGGTGACGTCTGCGCGGCCTTGTCTCCCCAGGTGGAGCCACGTGACCCCCGGCGCCCCCTCCCAGTGTTCCCAGTGACCCCCCCAGTGCTCCCAGTGACCCCTCCCCGTTCTCCCAGTGACCCCTCCCCGTGCTCCCAGTGCTCCCAGTGACCCCCCCAGTGCTCCCAGTGACCCCTCCTCCTCCTCCCAGTGCTCCCAGTGACCCCAGTCCCTGTCCCAGTCCTCCCACCAGCCCTATTGCCCTCTCCCAGTGCTCCCACCACCCCTTCCTAGTACTCCCAGTGCCCCGCCCCCTCTTCTTGCTCCCAGTGCTCCCAGCAGCCCCAGCACCCCCTTCCATTGCTCCCAGTGCCCTGTCCCAGTGCTCCCAGTAACCTCTCTTAGCGCTCCTGGCGCCCCAGTAACCCCTCCCAGTCCCCCCAGCTCTCCCTCCCAGTGCTCCCATTGTTCTCAGTCCTCCCAGTAACCCTTCCCAGTGCCCCCAGCAACCCCTCCCAGTGCTCCCAGTGCTCCCATTGCCCCCAGTAAGCCTCCCCAGTGTTCCCAGTTCTCGCAGTAACACCTCCTAGTGCTCCCAGTCCCCCTGTCACCGCCTCCCAGTGCTCCCAGTCCCCCCACTAACCCCTCCCAGTGCTCCCAGTCCCCCCGGTAACCCTTCCCAGTGCTCCTACTGCTCCCAGTAACTCCTCCTAGTGCTTCCAGTGCTCCCGCTAACCCCTCCCAGTGGTTCCAGTGCTCCCAGTAACCCCTCCCAGTGTTCCCAGTCCCCCCGCTGACCCCTCCTGGTGCTCCCAGTCCCCCCGCTGACCCCTCCCGGTGCTCCCAGTCCCCACTAACCCCTCCCAGTGCTCCCAGTCCCCCCGCTGACCCCTCCCGGTGCTCCCAGTCCCCACTAACCCCTCCCAGTCCCCCCGCTGACCCCTCCCAGTGCTCCCAGTCGCCCCGCTAACCCCTCCCGGTGCTCCCAGTCCCTCCCGGCTGCCCCCCTCCCCGGCCGCCATGTCGTCGTGCGCGGAGGTGCTGCGTTTCCAGCTGCCGGGCCACGAGGCGGCCGCGCTGCGGAGCATGAACCGGCTGCGGGCGGAGGAGCGCTTCTGCGACGTCACCATCGTGGCGCGGAGCCTGCGCTTCCGCGGCCACCGCGTCATCCTGGCCGCCTGCTCCCCCTTCCTGCGCGACCAGTTCCTCCTCAACCCGGCGGCCGAGCTCCGCGTCTCGCTGGCCCACAGCGCCCGCGTCCTGGCCGACCTCCTCCTCTCCTGCTACACCGGCGCCCTCGAGTTCGCCGGCCGCGACCTCGTCAACTACCTGACGGCCGCCAGCTACCTCCAGATGGAGCACGTGGTGGAGCGCTGCCGCGGCGCCCTCGCCCGCTTCATCCAGCCGCCCCCCCCCGCCGGGCAGCCCCCCCTGCGCCCCCCGCCGCCGCCCCCCACCAAGCCCGAGGAGGAGGAGGAGGAGGAGGAGGAGGACGACGCCGCGCCCGACGTCTGCATCGTCAAGGTGGAGCCGGCGGCGGCGGCGGGGGCGGCGGCGGCGGCGAGGCGGCGGCGGGGACCCCGGGCCTGGCCGCAGGCGGCGGTGGCGGCGGCGGCGGCGGCGGCGGCAACGGAGGGTCCGTCGGCCCCCCCCGACCCGCCCCGGCCGCCGCCGCTGGGGGTGGTGAAGGCGTGTTACAGCCTGGCCGAGGACGCCGAGGGCGAGGGGCTCCTCATCTTTCCCGGCGGCGGCGGCGGCGGCGGTGCGGCGGCGGAGGAGCCGGGCGGCGCGAACCCGCCGGCGGTGGCGTCGGCGTCGGCGGCGCCGCCGGCATCCCCGGCGTCGGCCCCGGCGCGGTGCGGCAAGTGCGGCGAGGCCTTCCAGGGGGTGGAGAAGCTGGTGTTCCACATGCGGGCCCAGCACTTCGTCTTCATGTGCCCGCGGTGCGGGAAGCAGTTCAACCACAGCAGCAACCTCAACCGGCACATGAACGTCCACCGCGGCGTCAAGTCCCACGGCTGCGGCGTCTGCGGCAAGAGCTTCACCCAGAAGTCGACGCTGCACGACCACATGAACCTGCACAGCGGGGAGCGGCCGTACCGCTGCTCCTACTGCGACGTCCGCTTCGCCCACAAGCCCGCCATCCGCCGCCACCTCAAGGAGCAGCACGGCAAGACCACGGCCGAGAACGTGCTGGAAGCCAGCGTGGCCGAGATCAACGTCCTCGTCCGCTGACGGGAGCCTGGGGGCGGGGGGGGGGGGACACACACACACACGGCACCCCCCGGGGTCGGGGGGGGACGGGGGGGGGTGTCTGCCGGGACGCCTGGGTCCCTCGGCAGATAAGGCGGCGGGGGGGGGGGGGTCACTGCACCCGGACGCCTGGGTGTCCCCCCCCCCCCCCTCCACGGACGATGGGGTTGTGGGTCCCGGATGCCTGGGGGTGTCGTGTCCCCCCCCCCCGTGGATAAGGGGGGGGTCTTCTTCTCCAGCCGGACGCTTGGGTCGCTCTGCGGATAAGGGGGTGCACCCCACGCGGACACTTGGGTCCCCTCATAGATAAGGGGGGGGGGGGCGCTCTGCCCAGATGTGTGGGTGTCGTCGTGTCCCCCCCCCCCCCCAGATAATGGGGGTGCACCCCACCCAGCGCACCCCACGGATAAGGGGGTTCGCCCTGCCGGGACGCCTGGGTGTCATCGTTATCCCCCCCCCAGACACTGGGTTTGCTGGTCCCGGACGCCTGGGTCCCTCGGTGGATGTTGGGGTCCAGCGCCCCCCCCTCAAAGCTGGGCTTTGCCCCCCCCCCCCCCCCCCCCAGACAGCGGGGTCCACCCTTTGGGGGGGGGTCATGGGAGTTCACCCCCCCCCAATGCCTGGGTTCTCCCTGTAGCTTGTAGGAAAGGTCACGTGGGGGTCACCCGGACGCCTGGGTCCCCCCACCCAAATGTTGGGGTCCCCCCGGACGCCTGGGTTCCCCTGTAGCTTGTAGTGATGGGGGGGGGGGGAGGAGATTGGGGGGGGCGAGGGGGGGGTCTGCCTGGATGCCTGGGTCCCCACCCAGACACTTGGGATTTCTGGGGGGGGGGGGAAGAGTTGGGGGGGGGTTGGGGGGGGGGAGGGGCACAGCCCCAGCTGCCTGGGTCCCCTTTGGGGGATGGGGGGGGGATGGGGATTGGGGGAGGGGGGGGTCGGGGTTAGAGTTGGGGGGGGAGGGCAGGGTAGGGGTTAGAGAGGAGAAAGCGGGGGGGGGGGGGGGGTTGTCCCCTTTTTGGGGGTGGGTCCTCGGACGCCTGGGTCCCCTTTGAAGGGGGGGGGGAGGGGGGCGTCCCCCACCCCTCCCCCACCGCCGCTCTTAGAGACTTTTTGTAATAAACGAAGAATACTGAAAAAAAAGGCAAAAAATGGTGATTTTGGGTCAGGGAGGGGGGGCAGCTTGGGGCTCACCCTACGGGGGGGACCCAGGCGTCCGGGCCCCCCCAACCCCCCCCTAAGGGGGGGGGTTGGGGGGGCCCGGACGCCTGGGTCCCCCCCGAGAAAAGTTGGGGGGCCCGAACGCTTGGGGGTCCCCTAGAGGGGGCGTGGCCTGTGGGAGTGGGCGGAGCCATCCCCGAACACCCCCGGGGTGGCGGGGGGGGGGGGGGGTGGTGGTGTTTAAAGACAATGCCCGGATGCCTGGGTCCTCGTGGAGGAAAGTGGGCGGGGCGGTAGGCGTGGCGGCGGCCGCGGTCCCTTTAAGAAAGGCGGTGAGTCCCGCCTTTTTCTCCCGCGCCGTGACGTCGGAAGCGGCGCGCGGCGGCGGGCGCGCGCGGCGGCGGCGGCGGCGGCGGCGGCGGCGGCGGGGGGGAAGGCGATGGAAAGTGGCGGGAGGCGGCGAGGTCCGGGGGGGGGGGAAGAACGTAAAGTTGGGGGGGGGGAACGGGGGACCCAGGCGTCCGGGGGAGAGGGAGGGGCCGCGCCGGCGCCTTTGTGACTGCGGGGGGGGGGGGGGGGGGGGGGGGCGGGAAGGGGGGCGTGGCCCGAACGCCTGGGTTCCCCCCCCCGCCCCGCCATCACCCCTCTCTACCCCACAGGACGCCCCCGGCGGGACCCTCGTGGTGGAGGCGGCGGGGAGACCCCGGTGAGTGTGTGGGAGGGGGGGCACCCCCCCTTGATCCCCCCCCCCCCTACACCCCTCTGATTTGCATCTCCCCCCCACCCAGGGCTCCCCCCTGCAGCCCCGCCCCCCCCCAGAGCGGGGGGACCCCCCCCAGCGTGGGGGGCACCCCCCCCGAGGAGGAACACGGGGGGACCCAGGCATCCGGGGAGCGGCAGAGAGGGTGGGGGGGGTCCCCCCGAGGGAGAGGGACCGCAGGGGGCCCCCCCGGCTGGTGCCAGCCCCAAGGGGCTGCCAGGTAATGGGGGGGGGGGGGGGGGGGGGGGGCGTGTCTGGGGGTGTATTTGGGGGTCCTGAGGGGATCGGAGGGGTCCTGGGAGGATCTAGGGGCGTTTTGGGGGTGTATGGGAGATTTAAAGGCGGTCTGGGGGGGTCCCAGGGGGGTCTAGGGGCGTCTTGGGGGGGTCTGGAGGGTGGTTGGGGGGTCTGGGAGGGGTTTTGGGGGTTTCAGTGACATTTTGGGGGGCTCTGGGGCCGTTTTGGGGTCTATGGGGAGTCCGGTAGGTGTGTTGGGGGCTTAGGAAAGGTTTGGGGGTCTTGAGGGGTTTATGGAGGGGTCAAGGAGAGTTTTGGGGGGTGCCTGGGGGTTTATGGAGGGTTTGGGGGTCCGTCCTGGGCGGGTGGGGGGTATTTTTGGGGTGCGGGGGGGTTTGGTTGAGTCTGGGGTGGATCAGGGGGGTTTGGGGTGTTATTTTGGGGGGGGTGTGTCTCACAACCTTTGCCCTTCTCCCAGGCCACGCGACGAAGACGCTGCCAGGCTCCCCGGGGCGGGGGGCGGTTGGGGGTCCCCCCCCAGCCCCCCCAAGCCGGGCCAAGATGTCCCTGACGGGGGCGGGGAAGTCCCCCCCGGGGCAGAGCCTGGCCCTGCGGCTCCTCAGCCTCCCTGGGGGGCGGCCCCCCCAGCCGCCTCCCCCCCGGCTCCCCTGAACCCCCCCCGGCCCCCCCCGAGCCCCCTGCCCACCCAAGGTCCACCGGGCCCGCAAGACCATGGCCAAGCCCAGCAACGGACAGGTGGGGGGCCCGGACGCCTGAGTCCTTTGGGGGTGGGTGGGGGTGATGCCTGGGGGTGTCGTCCCCCCCCGGATGCCTGGGTGTCCCCCCCGGACGCCTGGGTCCCTTCCTGCCCCCAGGTCCCCGAGAAGCGGGTGTCGGAGATGCTGCACTTCAGGGTGTCGGATGAGCTGCGCAGCATCGAGGAGCCTGGTGGGTCTGGGGGGGGGGGTCCCGGGGGGGTCTTGGGGCTGCCAGTGACAGGAATGGGGCTTGAGAGGATATGGGGCAGGTTGGGAGGCATGGGGGGGGGTAGTTGGGGGGCTGAGGAGGGTCCTGGGGGAGCCCGGGGGGGGGGGGGGCTGAGGGGGTCCTAGGGGCAGGAATGGGGGGGGTGAGGGGCACGAGGCAGGTTGGGGGGCAGTGGGAGGGCTTGGGGGGCTGGGGTGCTGTGGGGGGAGGCTGAGTGGGTCCTGGGGGTCCTAGGGGCAGGAATATGGGGGGTTTCAGGGGTCATGGGGCAGTGGGAGGGTCTAGGGGAGCAGCTGGGGGGTGACCCCGACCCTCTTACACCCCCCCCCCCTTTAGAGCCCCCCAAACGTCCCAAGCTGGACTACGGCCCCGAGGGGCTGCACAAGCGGCTGCAGAGACCCAGTCCCCGCGCCAGCACCGAGGTACGCCCGGACACCGGGGTCCCCCCATCCCCCCCCACCCCCCAGCCTGGATGCCTGGGTCCCCCCTGAGCCCCCCCGCGCCCCCAGATCACAGTGACGGAGGAGATGGCCGCCCCCCCCCGCGGCGCCCGCCCCAGCGACGACCTGGGACAGCGAAGGCGGCGGCGGCTTCTCCCTCTTCTACGATGGCTTCAGCGTGGACGGGCACGGGGACTCGGACAGCAAGGTTGGGACTGGGGGGGGGTGTCACTGGGAAGGACTGGGGGGGGTCACTGGGAGGGAGTGGAGAGCTCTGGGGCAGCCCAGGGGGACTTGGGGGGGATGTGGAGAGGGGATGGGTTAATACTGGGAGACACTGGGGGAGGACTGGGAGGCCAGTGGGAGGGACTGGGGGGCTCTGGGGCAGCCCAGGGGGACTTGGGGGGTGTTGGGAGACAACGGGTTAATACTGGGAGGGACTGGGGAGGCACTAGAGGAGGACTGGGAGGGACTGGAGAGCTCTGGGGCAGCCTAGAGAGGAACTTGGGGCGCTTAGAGAGATGGTGGAAGTTACTGGAAGATATTGGGGGGGTGTTAGGGGTCACTGGTTGAAGCTTGGGGCTTACTGGGAGGACTGGGGAGCAGTGGAGCAGCAATGCGACATATGGGGGTAGTCGTTGCTGGGCACTGGGAGGCTCTGGGGGGGCTCTAGGAGGTGCTGGGGGTTCACTGCTGGGTACCAGGGGCAACTGGGAGGGACTGGGGGGCATCAGGGCAGGCCTGGGATCACTGTGGGGAGCTGGGGGGGGAACTGGGAGGCACTGGGGGGGCTCCCAGACACCTGGGTTCACTCAGTGGCGGGGGGGGTCAGTCGGAAGGCGAGGGGGCCGGTGAGGTGCTGAGTGAGGAGGAGGAGGAAGGAAGAGGAGGAAGACGAGGAGGAGGAAGAGGGACGAGGATGAGGGAGGAAGAGGAGGAGGACGAGGAGTCGGGCAATGCCTCGGACCGGGTGAGGGGCACCGGGGGCTGTGGGGGGGGCGGGGGGCTGTTTGGGGGGGCCCTAACGGAGCCCCCCTGCCCCCAGAGTGCCTCCAGCGCCCGGCGCAGGGCCCGGCGCCGCTGGAAGGAGAGTCCCTGGCTGAAACCCGCACGGAAACGCAAGCGGAAGGACCCCCGGGCCAAGGAGAGAGGTGGGGGGGACCCCGGGCGGGGGGGGGGGGTGTCAGGGAGGGAGAAGGCTTGGAACTCATAAACTGGGGAGGGGGAGCCCCGAAACTGATAAAGGTTGGGGAAATGGGACTCAAAATTGGTGAGTGTGGAGAAGGAGGAGCCTTGAAACTCATAAACTGCAGGGGCAGGGGGGCTTGAAACTGATAAATTTGGGGAAGGGGGGTGCCCAAAATGGATAAATTGGGGGGGGGGGGGGGCTGGGATAGGGAAATTGGGAGAAGGGGGAGGCTTGACACACGGAAAATAGGGGATGGGGGAGCCCCAAAATGGGGGACCTGGGGAGGGGGGGGGCTCAAGGTGGTGATACCAGCCAAGGGGGGGGCCCTGAAGGGGTGACCGGGGCAGTGAGGCCCTCTGGCCCTGCCCTGACCCCCCCGTGTCCCCCCCAGGGGTGCCCGGAGCCCCCCCCGGGGCCCCCCCAGTGAATACACCGAGGTGCCCCTGGGCTGCCTGCAGCTCCCGGGGGGCGGAGCCCTCTCCCCGCAGCCCCCAGGTGAGGCCACGCCCCTGCCCTGGCCACGGCCCCTAATGGGCTGTCTGGCCACGCCCACAGCATGCAGCACCATTCCCTGGGCCCAGCCATCCCCCTGGGGCTGGCAGCAGCTTGGCCACGCCCCCTGCATGTGCCCACGCCCCCTGGCCATGTAGCCCCTCCCATACCCTGTGCACATCTACCTGCTGCTCTTCCCATCAGGCCCCGCCTACTCTCATTAGGGCACACCCACTGCCCCACCTCCTGCAGCCCCATCCTTCGGGTACCACATGGGGCCCCGCCCACCTCTGGCCCCACCTCTCGTCCTACCTGGCCCACCTGAGCCCCGCCCCCGGCCTCAGGCCCCACCCCTTGGTCTCTCCCACCTGAGGCCACACCCTACAGGTTTCTGGCACCGCCCCCTGGGCCCCAGCCCCGCCCCTAGATGCGGCCCCACCCCCGGCTCTGTGTGTTGCTGTCATGGCCCCACCCCTACCTTGAGGCCCCGCCTGCCGACACCGGCTCCACCCCCAGATGCCATCCCGTGCCTAGACCGCCAACCCCAGGCCACGCCCCCTGCCCCTGAGGCCCCGCCCCACCCCCGGGACCACCCCTCCTCCCAGGTGCGCTCCCATCCCGGTCCGCGCCCCTCCCCTCGCGGCCCCGCCCCTCCCCGATGCGAGGCCCCGCCCCCCCACCGCTGAGCGCCCCCTGCAGGGCCGGCGGGGGCGCTGGAGGCGGAGCGCTTCGAGGAGCTGCCCCTCTGCTCGTGCCGCATGGAGGCCCCCAAGGTGGAGCGGGGCGGCGAGGGGGCGCGGGGGCTCTGCATGGCCACCGAGAGCATCGACGGGCAGGTGGGGGGACCCCGGTGTTGGGGGGACACACACACACACCCCCTGGCGGCCAGGGGAGGTGGGGGCTGCGGGGGGACCCCGGCATCTGGGGGGTTGGGGGCTGTGGGGCAGGGAGACCCCGCTGTATGGAGGGGGTGGGGGTCCCGGGTGTTTGGGGGAGGTGGGGGCTGCAGGGGGACCCCAACATCTGGGGGGGGGGGTTGCAGGGAGACCCTGCTGTACAGAGGGGGTGGGGGGTCCTGGGTGATCGGGGGGGGGGGGGTCAGCTACAGGGGGGACCCCAGTGTGTGGAGGGGGTGGGGGACAACTCAGCTTGGGGCAGGGGGGGCTGAGTGTCAGGGGATGCAGGCATCCTGGGGTGGGTGGGGGGGCACCCAGTCATCCCAGGAGGGAGGAGGGGAGCCCCAGTGTTTTGGGGGGGACCCCCGGTGTTTTGGGGGGGGGGGGACCCGGGCATTTGGGAGGGGATTCAGGCGTGCATGGGGGTGGGGAGTGCCAAAGCATTTGGGGGATGGGACAGGACCCAGGCATCCTGGTGGCCCAGCAGGGAGATGGGGGTCCCCGGGTGGGGATGGGGGCAGCAGCCCCCCCAGCACTGACCCCCCCCCCCCCCCCCGTGCAGCTGAGCGGCTGCGGCAGCAGCATCCTGAAGCGGGAGACGATGCGCCCTCCAGCCGCGTCCCGCTGATGGTGCTGTGCGAGAGCCACCGCGCCCGCATGGTCAAGCACCACTGCTGCCCCGGCTGCGGCTACTTCTGCACCGCCGTGAGTGGGGGGGCCCCTTAGGGACCCCCAGGATGCCCTCGGGGACCCCCTGCCCACCTTGAGGACTCCTAAGACACCCCTGTGCCCACCCCCCCCGGGGATGTTCTTGAAGTGCCACCCCGATGTCCACATCAGGGCTGGGGCACCCAGGATCCCCTGTACCCCCCCCCCCCCCCGTATCCCCCCCTGGCCCCATTTGGGGATCCCCAGGACCCCCGTGCCCCCCCGATCCTCGTGTCCCCACCCAGGGGACATTGCTGGAGTGCCACCCTGAGGTCCATATCGGGACTGGGACCCCCAGGACCCCCCCAGAACCCCTAGGACCCCCTTGGGGACCCCCTTGACCCCCCCTATCCCCCCCCCCCCCCCAGGGACGTTCCTGGAGTGCCACCCCGACGTGCGGATCGGGCACCGCTTCCACCGGGGCTGCGTCTCGCAGCTCAACGGGATGATCTTCTGCCCGCACTGCGGGGAGGACGCCTCCGAGGCCCAGGAGGTGACGCTGCCCCGCGCCGAGGGGGCCCCCCCGGCCCCCGCACCCCCCGAGCCCCGGCGCCGTGCCCCCGCCCCCCGCCCCGACGCCCCCACCCCCAGGTACGGGGGTGGGAGAGGGGCGTTTTGGGGGGTTTGGGGTCATCTGGGGGATACATAGGGGTTTGAGAGTGTCTGGGAGAGGGGATGCAGGAGTTTGGGGGGGTTTGGGGGGTTTAGGGTCATTTTGGGGGGTACATGGGTTTGAGGGTGTCTGGGGGAGGGGATGCAGGAGTTTAGGGGGGTTTGGGGGGGTTTAGGTCATTTTGGGGGTACATAGGGGTTTGAGGGTGTCTGGGGGGAGGGGATGCAGGAGTTTTAGGGGGGTTTGGGGGGGGTTTAGGGTCATTTTGGGGGGTACATGGGGTTTGAGGGTGTCTGGGGGAGGGGATGCAGGAGTTTAGGGGGGTTTGGGGGGTTTAGGGTCATTTTTGGGGGTACATAGGGGTTTGAGGGTGTCTGGGGGAGGGGATGCAGGAGTTTTGGGGGGGTTTGGGGGGGTTTAGGGTCATCTGGGAGGGGTACATAGGGGTTTGAGGGTGTCTGGGAGAGGGGATGCAGGAGCTTTGGGGGGTTTAAGGGTCATTTTGGGGGGTACATACGGGTTTGAGAGTGGGAGAGGGGACGCGGGAGTTTGGGGGGGGTTAGGGTCATCTGGGGGGCTTGGGGGAGGTACGTAGAAATTTGGGGAGTCTTGAGGGGGTTCTGGGGGGATGCGGAGGGGTTGGGGGGGCTTGGGGGTCCGCAGGGGTTTGGGGGGATTCGGGGGGGGTACACAGGGCTTTAGGGAGGGCTTGGGGGAGATCTGGGGGGCTTGGGGGGTGTCTTAAAGAGCTTTGGGGGGCTTAGGAGGGGTCTAGGAGGTGTGTAAGGGCTGGGGGGGGGTCTCAGGGGGTGTTTGGGGGTGGGGGGGGGTCCCAGGGGAGCCTCGGGCCCCCTGACACCCCCACCCCACCCCCCCCCAGCGCACGGATGCGGGGGCAGGGCGAGGGCCGGGCACCCCCCCCGGACCCCCGGCCGAGCCCATCGACAGCTCGGGGGGGCCGGCGCTGGCCCTGCCCTCGGGGGGGGCCCTCTCGGCCCGGGGGGCTGGCGCCGGGGCCCGCCCGCGACCTGCTGGAGAAGGCGCTGGTGGGGCAGGAGGCCGAGAGGTGGGTGCCCCCCGGGACCCCCGACCCCCCTGGGAGCCCCCAAACCCTCCTGACCCCCCCCCGAGCCTCCCCAACCTCTCCTGAGTCCTCTGAGCCCCCCAAACCTGCCCTGGCCCCCCCTGAGCCCTCCCAAACCTTCCCTGTGCCCCCCAACCAGCCCCCCAAAACTCCTGCTCTATGGGTTCCCCCAGTACTGGGGTTTCCCAGGCTCTTAGTGCCCCCATATGGAGTCCACCAGTGCTCCCAGTATCCCCAGTAAAGGGTCCCCCAGTACGCACAGACCCCCCCAGCTCCCCAGTGTTCCCAGCACCCCAGTGCAGGATCGCCCCAACACCCAGTGCCCCTGCATGTCTATCTAGCCTGCCAGTGCTCCCAGTACCCCCAATGCAGGGTTCCCCCAACGCCCAGTGCCGCCAGTGCCCTTGTATGAGGTCCGTCAGCCCCCCAGTGCCTCCCAGTACCCCCAGTGTGGGTTCCCTAGCCTCCCAGTGCTCCCAGTACCCCCAGTGTGGGGTCCCCCCAGCCTCCCAGTACTCCAGTACCCCCAGTTCCCCCCCCCGCAGGCGGAAGAAGCTGCGGTTCCACCCCCGGCAGCTCTACGTCTCCGTCAAGCAGGGGGAGCTGCAGAAGGTCGTCCTCATGCTGCGTGAGTGGGGGGCCTGGGGGGGGTCCCCGGGGGGGGCCCCGGAGCCCCCCAAGTGTTCCTCAGGCACCAGAGGTGCCTGCAGGGTTCCGGGAGGAATTTGGGGGGGGTCCTTGGGGGCGTTGGGCTGTCCCAGCGCCCCTGGGGGCGGTCCTCGCCCCCCACTTACTGGCCCCCCCCCAGTTGACAACCTGGACCCCAACTTCCAAAGCGATGCCCAGAGCAAGCGCACCCCCCTGCACGCCGCGGCGCAGAAGGGGTACCTCGAAATCTGCCACCTCCTGCTGCAGGTGGGCTGGGGGGGGGGTCCCGGGGGGGGGTACCTCGAAATCTGCCACCTCCTGCTGCAGGTGGGCTGGGGGGGGGGGTCCCGGGGGGGGGGGTACCTCGAAATCTGCCACCTCCTGCTGCAGGTGGGCTGGGGGGGGGGGTCCCGGGGGGGGGGGGTACCTCGAAATCTGCCACCTCCTGCTGCAGGTGGGCTGGGGGGGGGGGGTCCTGGGGGGGTACCTCGAAATCTGCCACCTCCTGCTGCAGGTGGGCTGGGGGGGGGGTCCCGGGGGGGGGGTACCTCGAAATCTGCCACCTCCTGCTGCAGGTGGGCTGGGGGGGGGGGGTCCGGGGGGGGGTACCTCGAAATCTGCCACCTCCTGCTGCAGGTGGGCTGGGGGGGGGGTCCTGGGGGGGGTACCTCGAAATCTGCCACCTCCTGCTGCAGGTGGGCTGGGGGGGGGGTCCCGGGGGGGGGGGTACCTCGAAATCTGCCACCTCCTGCTGCAGGTGGGCTGGGGGGGGGGGGGGTCCCGGGGGGGGGGTACCTCGAAATCTGCCACCTCCTGCTGCAGGTGGGCTGGGGGGGGGGGTCCTGGGGGGGGTACCTCGAAATCTGCCACCTCCTGCTGCAGGTGGGCTGGGGGGGGGGGTCCCGGGGGGGGGTACCTCGAAATCTGCCACCTCCTGCTGCAGGTGGGCTGGGGGGGGGTCCCGGGGGGGGTACCTCGAAATCTGCCACCTCCTGCTGCAGGTGGGCTGGGGGGGGGGTCCCGGGGGGGTACCTCGAAATCTGCCTCCTCCTGCTGCAGGTCTGGGGGTCCCTGGAGGTCAATGACATTTTAGGGGGGGGCTCCAGGGTGCCCCAGGTGGAGTCTGGGGGTCCCTGGGCACTGGGGGGGGGGGGGGGGCAACTGGGGATCCTTGGGGGGCTCCAGGACACCCCAGGAGGTTCCCAGGGGTCGTCGGGGGTCCCTGGGGTGCTGGGGGGGCTCTGGGGGTCAAGGGCATTCTGGGGGCACTCCGGGATGTCCTGGGGGGGGGCGTGGGGGTCCTATGGGGCCTTCTTGGAGGTCCACCACCTCCTGGTGCAGGCGAGGGTCCCTGGGGGTCCTTGGGACTGTGGGGGGGGGGTCCCTGGATGTCCAGGGGGGCCCAGGGGATGTCCCTGACGCCCCCCCCGGCCCCCCCCCCCCCCAAGGCGGGCGCCAACATCAACGCGACGGACAAGCTGCGCCGGACGCCGCTGATGGAGGCGGTGGCCAACAACCACGTGGAAGCGGCGCGGTACATGGTGCGGCGGGGCGGCTGCGTCTACAGCAAGGTGGGCGACGACGTCGTGCCCCTCCCCGCCCGACGTCATCGCCGCCCTTCGCTGACGTCATCGCCGCTCCCGCAGGAGGAGGACGGCTCCACCTGCCTCCACCACGCCGCCAAGAACGGCAACCTGGAGATGGTCGACCTGCTGCTCTCCACCGGGCAGGGTGGACGTCAACGCCCAGGTGGGACCCCGGCGGCCGCGGGGAGGCGGGGGGGGGCACCCCGGCGGCTGGGTGACGCTGACCCCCCATCCCCCCGCATCCCCCCCCTCCTCTCCAGGACACGGGGGTTGGACCCCATCATCTGGGCGGCCGAGCACAAGCACATCGAGGTCATCCGCCGGCTGCTGACGCGTGGCGCCGACGTCACCCTCACTGACAACGTGAGTGTCGTCGTCTTCCCCCCCGCTCTCTGGCGCGGCAGTTTTGGGGACCCCCGATCCCCCTACAAAGGGCAGTTTTGAGGCACCCCAGGGTGATTTCAAAGCCCCCCCTGCTTAAAGTCCTTGCTAACAGCAGCTTTGGGGTCCCCATCCCCAGTGGTGGCGGTTTCGAGGCCTTAGGTCTCTTCTAGGACGGTTTCGAGACCTCCCCCCATTCTCTTTGGGGCTGTTTCAAGCTCCCCCTCTTCCCTACCAAAGGTGGTTTCGAGGCCCCCCCCCCCGGGGCAGTTTCAAGGCCCCGGAGGCTGTTTTTGCCCCCCCAGAGATGGGGTTTGCCCCCTTGGAGGCTGTTTTTGCCCCCCCAGAGACGGGGTTTGCCCCCTTGGAGGTGGGTTTCACCCCCAGGGGGTGGTTTTTTGCCCCCCCGGAGGGGGGGGGGGGCAGTTCCTGACGGGCGGTGCCCCCGGGGGCAGGAGGAGAACATCTGCCTGCACTGGGCCTCCTTCACGGGCAGCGCCGAGATCGCCGAGGTGCTGCTGAACGCCCAGTGCGACCTCCACGCCGTCAACTTCCACGGGGACACCCCCCTGCACATCGCCGCCCGCGAGAGCTACCACGACTGCGTCATGTATGGGCTGGGGGGGGGGCCGGGGGCACCCAGGTGCCTGGGTCCGGATGGGGATGGAGGGGGGTCTCTGGGGGTGTAGGGGGGCTATAGGGGAGCGGGGGGGGGGGTTATGGGGGGCATGAGAGGCCTGGGTCCATGGGGGCACAGGGGGTCTGGGGGGGGGGTAGGGGGGCTGTATGGAAATGGGGGGGGGGTGTCTATGGGGGGCATGAGATGCCTGGGTGTCTGGTCCATGGGGGCACAGGGGGTCTATGGGGGGGGCAGGGGGGTCCCCAGACACCTGGGTCCGTGGGGGGGTAGGGGCTCTATGGGGGGGGCAGGGGGTCCCCAGATGCCTGGGGACTGTGGGGGGGGGGTAGGGGGTCTATGGGGGGGGGCAGGGGCACCCGGATGCCTGGGTCCGTGGGGGGATCAGGGGGTCTAGGGGGGGGGCAGGGGGTCCCTGGATGCTGATCCGTGGGGTGGGAGATGCCCGGGTGCCTGGGTCCCCTGGGGGGGCGGGGGGGGGGGGGGCTGCGGGGGGGTCTCGGCGTGGGAGGGGGGGTGTGTGACCCGGTGCCCGGTGCCGCAGCCTGTTCCTGTCGCGGGGGCCGACCCCGAGGTGCGGAACAAGGAGGGGGACTCCCCCCTGGACCTGACGCTGGAGCACTCGGAGGTGTGGGTGGCCCTGCAGCTCAACCGCAAGCTGCGGCAGGGGGCCGCGGGCCGCCCCCTCCACACCGAGCGCATCATCAGCCGGTAACGGGGGGTGGGGGGGGTCCCCGGGGGGGGTCCTGGGGGGCTTCGGGGGGTCCATGGGGCTTTGGGGGTCCCAGGAGGGCCAGGGGACCGCAGGGTGCCCGCTCCACACCGAGCACATCATCAGCCGGTAACTGGGGGGGGGGGGGGTGGGGTCCCTGGGGGTTTTGGGGGGGGGTTTGGGGGTCCCTGGGGGGTCCCGGGAGGACCCAGGGGGTGGCAGGGTGGCCCCTCTGCACATCAGCTGGTACGGGGGGGAGTTTGGGAGTCCCTGGGGGACTTCAGGGGTCCCTGGAGGGTTTTGGGGGTCCCGGGGTGCTCAGTGCACACCAAGTGCTTCATTAGCTGATAGGGGGGGATCTGGGGGGTCCTGGGGAGGTCAGGGGGAGTTTTGCGGGGGGGGGCGGGTCCCAGAACTTGGCCGAGCTCCTGCTACACATCGAGTGCATCATTAGCTGGTATGGGGGGTCCTGGGGGGGTTTTGGGGGGTCTTGGGGGGGTTTTGGGGGTTCTTGGAGGGGTTTTGGGGGTCCTGGCATGGTCCTGGGGTTCCCACCACGCACCGAGCACATCACCACCCATGGGGGGGGGGGGGGGGGGAGTGTCCTGCAGGGATTTGGGGAGGCTCCTGGCAGGGTTTGGGGGTGCTGGGAGGGTTCAGGGTGTGCCGGGGGGGATGTTTTGGGGTGCCCCCCCAGCCCCCCTTGTCGTCGTTCCCCCCCCCCCCCCAGGGACGTGGCGCGGGGCTACGAGAACGTGCCCATCCCCTGCGTCAACGGGGTGGACGAGGAGCCCTGTCCCGACGACTACAAGTACATCGCCGAGAACTGCGAGACCTCCACCATGAACATCGACCACAACATCACCCACCTCCAGGTGGGCCGGGGGGGGTCCTGGGGGGGGCCGGGGGTCCCATGGGGGCAGAACCACGGCTCTCGGGGGGGGAGATGCTGCTTTTGGGGGGCAGGGAAGGGCTGTTGGGGTGAAAAAGGGAGGGGTTGGGGCGGGGGGGGGGGGGAGGACCACCTGGGGGGGGGAACTGCTGCTTTTGGGGTGCAAAAAGCTGCTTTTGGGGAGGGAACGCTGCTTCCCGGGGGGGGAAGCTGCTTTTGGGGTGCAAACGCACTGCTTTGGGGGGGACAAAGCTGGTGCTGGGGGGGCAGGTAAGACCTCAGGGGGGCAGCAGGGGAGAAACTGCTGCTTTTGGGGGGAAAACAGTGATTTGGGGGGGGAAATGCCTCTTTTGGGGTGAAAAACTGGTTTCGGGGTGAAAAACTGGTTTCAGGGTGCAAGCTCCCTGCTTTGAGGGGTGACAGAAGCATTTTGGGTGCAAAATGACTTGGGGGGCACGCTGCCTCCTTGGGGGGGGGTGCGAGCCCCCGCCAAGGGTCTGGGCGGGTGTGGAGGGGTGCTGGATGGCCGCTGGGGGTTTTGGGGTTCCCTGACACCCCCCCCCCCCCCCAGCACTGCACGTGCCAGGACGACTGCTCCTCCAGCAACTGCCTCTGCGGGCAGCTCAGCATCCGCTGCTGGTACGATAAGGTGAGGGGGGGGACCCCAAACCCCCGCTGGGGCCCCCCAAAACCCCCGCCGTGTCAACGGGGGCCTTGAAACCACCATTACAGCTTGGGGGCCCCCTCTGAAACTCTTACTGTATCGCGGGAGCCCCGCAAAACTGTTGTTGGGGAGCCCGTTGCAACCCCCCTAGTTTTCTGGGGGGCCCCCCCCAAACCGCTGCTGCATCCCAGGGAGCCCCCCGAAACCCACCGTCATATCTTGGGGGGGTCTTGAAACTGGCATTGCACCTGGGGGCCCCCCCAAAACTGTCCTTGCATCCAAGGGAGCCCCTCGAAACTGCCGTTGCATTTTCAGGACCCCCACCTTGTGACCCCCATAGCTTTTGGGGAGCCCCTCGAAACCACCCCCCGGGGGGGGGGCCTTAAAACTGCCATTGCACTGGGGGGCACCTTGAAACCACCCCTGGGTCCAGGGGTGACCCTTAAAACCACCATTGCACCCCGGGGAGCCCCTCAAAACTGCTGACATGACCTCGGGAGCCTCCGTCTGGGCCCACCCCTGTTGTGGGGGGCCCCTGGTGACCCCCCCCCGTGCCCCCCCCCCCCAGGACGGGCGGCTGCTGCAGGAGTTCAACAAGATCGAGCCCCCCTGATCTTCGAGTGCAACCAGGCCTGCACGTGCTGGCGCAGCTGCAAGAACCGCGTGGTGCAGAGTGGCATCAAGTGCGCCCCAAAACCACCCTCCCCCCCCCAAAAAACCCTGCACCCCCAAAACCCTCCCCCCCAAAACCCTGCACCCCCAGACCCCTCCCCAAAACCCCTCTGTGCCCCGAAACCCCTTGGCGGTGCCCTAAAACCCCCCGGCTGTGCCCAAAACCTGCCCCCCAAAAGCCGGCTGCACCCCAAACCCCCCTCCCTCACCCCCAAAATTCCTTTATTTGACCTCAAAACCCTCCCCGGCCCCACACCCCCTCATGCTGCCCCCCCCACCCCCCATCTGTGCCCTAAACCCCCTCCTTTGCACCCCAAAACTTCCCAACTGTACCCAACCCCCCAAAGTGCCCCAAAAACCTTTGCCCCCCCAGACCCCCCCCCTCAAACCAGGGGTGACCCCCCTGCACCCCCAACCACTGCTCCCCCCCCCCCCGCAGAGTCCGGCTCCAGCTCTACCGGACGGCGAAGATGGGGTGGGGGGTGCGGGCGCTGCAGGCCATCCCCCCCGGCACCTTCATCTGCGAGTGAGGGGGGGTCCCCCAAAAAGGGGAGGGGCTGGGGGTGCACCCCTCTGTCCCGGGGGGGTCCCTGGGGGGCCTTCTCACTGGGCTGGGGGGTTTTGGGGGGGCTCGTCACTGGTTTGGGGGTCCCTGGAGGCTGGGGGAGACTTGGGGGGCTCCTGGGGGCTTTGGGGGGGGGTGTCTCATCCCTGGTTTGGAGGGAATTTGGGGGATCCCTTGGGTTTTTGGGGGCACTGGGGGACTGGGGGGGGGGGGTCTCACCACTGGTTTTGGTGGGGGTATTCCTGGGGGTTTGGGGGTCCCTGGGGGCTGGGGGAGACTTGGGGGGGTCTCAGCCCTGGTTTGGGGGGGATCCTGGGGGTCTGGGGGCATAGGGGGGATCCTCTGGTTTTGGAGGGGCTGGGGGAGACTTGGGGGGGGGGTCCTGTGGGGTTTGGGGGTCCCCAGGCTTTTGGGGGTGGGGGTTCCTGAGGGTTTGGGGAGATGCCGCGGGTTCTGGGGGGTCCCTGCGGGATCTCAGGGGTTTGGGGGGAACTGGGGGGGGGCTTGGGGGTCCCCGTGGTGCCCTCACCCCCCCGTGCCCCCCCCAGGTACGTGGGGGAGCTGATCTCGGACGCGGAGGCCGATGTGCGGGAGGACGATTCCTACCTCTTCGACCTGGACAACAAGGTGGGGGGGGGGGACACGGGGGGACCCCAGCATCACCCGGGGGTGCTGGGGGGGGGCGGCTGTCGTGACGCCTGTCGCGACAGGACGGGGAGGTGTACTGCATCGACGCCCGGTACTACGGCAACGTCAGCCGGTTCATCAACCACCTCTGCGACCCCAACATCATCCCGGTGCGGGTGTTCATGCTGCACCAGGACCTGCGCTTCCCCCGCATCGCCTTCTTCAGCAGCCGCGCCATCCGCCCGGCGAGGAGCTGGGGTGCGCGGGGGGGCCGGGGGGCCGGGGTGGATATGGGGGGCTGGGGGGCGGGTACAGGGGGGCTGGGGTGGATATGAGGGGCTGGGGAGGGGTATGGGGGGGCTGGGGGACGGGTACGGGGGGCTGGGGTGGATATGGGGGGGCTGGGGGCCGGGTACAGGGGGGCTGGGTGGATATGAGGGGCTGGGGAGGGGTATGGGGGGGCTGGGGGGCGGCTACAGGGGGGCTGGGGTGGATATGAGGGGCTGGGGAGGGGTATGGGGGGGCTGGGGGGCGGGTACGGGGGGCTGGGGTGGATATGAGGGGCTGGGGGGCACTTACAGGGCACGGGGGCAGATACGGGGGGCTGGGGATGGGTATAGGGGTCTGGGGGCGGACACGGGGGTGTTGGGGGCAGGTGGGGGGGGGGAGGCAGGTGTGGGGAGGGGGTTTGGGGGGGCGGCCGCGGGGTGACGGAGCCCCCCCCCCAGGTTCGATTACGGGGACCGGTTCTGGGACATCAAGAGCAAATACTTCCCCTGCCAGTGCGGCTCCGAGAAGTGCAAACACTCGGCCGAGGCCGGGGGGGGGCGCGGGGACCCCCCGAGCTGCTGCCCCCCCTCCTGGCCCTGCCCCCGCCCTGAGCCCCCCATCCTGGCCCTGCCCCCCCCCAGCCCCCCGGGGACCCCCCCAAGCTGCTGCCCCCTCTCTGAGCCCCCCCCTCCCCGCAGCCTCTGCCTGGGGGGCACCCCCCTGTGTGTCGCCCATGTCCCTGTGCCCCCCCCGTGTCCCCCCCCCCCAATGCCCCCCCATTTCGTTCACACCGTCCAGTTGAGTGAAACCAATAAAGAGCCAGAGCTGAGCCCGAGATGTGGGGGGACCGGGGGGGGGGGGATATGGGGGGGGGCCATGGGTCATGGGGGGGGACCTGGGGGGAGATGTGGGGTACAGGAGATGGGGGGGGACGTGGGGACTCAGGGTGTGCGGGTCATGGGGGGCTTGGGGGGGGACAAGGGGGCGTGGGGATATTTGGGGGGGGGGATCATGAAGACCCAGGTCATGGGGGCTCGGGGGGGGGGCAGAGGGGGCGGGGCCATGGTGGGAATGGGCGGGGGCTGGATGGGCGGGGCCGGGGGCACCTGTGCAGGTGTGGAGCAGAGCCCCCCACTGCCCCGTGGTCCCCCCCACTGCCCCACAGCCCCCCCCACTGCCCCCATAGCCCCCCCACTGCCCCATAGCTCCCCGCCCCCCCCCCCGCAGTGGAGAGGTCCCGGGGGTGGGGAGGGGGGGTCCCGAGCAGGGGGAGGGGGTGTGGGGCCCAGGTGCCGGGGTCCCCAGAAGCGGCAGAGGCTCGTTTTGGGGGGGTGGAAGTGCTTTATTGGCTGCAGCCCCCCTGAAACGCCCAGGGCCCTTCGGGCCAGTCTGGGGGGGCCCCCCCGTGTAACCCCCCCACTGTGCCATGGGGCAGGGTGCCCCGAGTCCCTGAGTCGGGGGGGGGGGGGGGGGGGCGGCGCACCCGGGCAGAGAGGGGTTAATGGGGGGGACCCCACAGCAAGGCCCCCTCCCCAGCCCCCTATAGGGTCCCAGAGCCCCCCCAGCCCTAACACTGACCCAGAGCCCCCCCATAGGCCCCATGTGTGAGCTTGGCCCCACCCCAGATCCCTATAGAGCCCCAGATCAGAGCCTAATACTGCCCTATAGACCCCCTATGGGGTCTATAGCCCTCCCTATATGGACCTGGGGCCCCTCCCACACCCCTACAGAGCCCCCCAGCCCCTATACAGCCCCCCAGCCCTGCCTTTAGGGCTCCTTAATCCCACCCCAGACCCCTACAGAGCCCCATAGACCCCTATAGAGCCCCGTAGCCTCATCCCAGTCCCTTATAGGGCCCCATAGACCCCCCTATAGGACCTTATAGCCCCCCACCTCCCCCAGGCCCCACCCCAGACCCCCCCCACAACCCCACAATCCCTCTATGTGCTGCTGTAACCCTATCCTGACCTCTATGCAGCCCCATAGGCCCCCTATATGCCCCCATAACCCTCTCCGAGACCCCCATACAGCCCTAGACCCCCTATACAGCCCCACAACCCCGCCCCTGATCCCTACAGGAGCCCCACAGCCCCCTATACAGCCCCACAACCCCGCCCCTGACCCCTACAGAGCCCCATAGCCCCCCTATACAGCCCCACAACCCTGCCCCTGACCCCTATACAGCCCCACAGCCCCCTATACAGCCCCCCAGCCCCCCATAGGACCTTCTAGCTCCATCCCAGCCCCCTGCGCAGCCCCCGGCCCCCCCGGCCCCCCCGGCTACGTGAGCCAGGGGCGGATGCAGCGCTCGTAGACGGGGCGGTGGGAGTGCCAGGCCGTGTGCCCCACGCCCGGCACCACGCACCCCCCCAGCGCCCCCCGCGCCTCCAGCGTCTTCAGCCCAAACGTGTCCTGCAGTAAACCTGGGGGGGGCACAGGGTCACGGGGGGACCCCGGCATCCGGGACCCCCAACGCCACCCCGAGAGGGGGGAACCCCGGCGTCCAGGACCCCCAACCCCACCCTGAGGGGGGGACCCCGGCATCCAGGACCCCCAACCCTGCCCCAAGCGGGGGTCCCCTCACTCACCTCCTGGGCACGCATCTCCCGCACCGTCTCGTTGGCATCGTAGAAACCGAAAAGGCTTCGGGAGGGGGGAGATGGGGGTCAGCGGGGTGGGGGGGTCGGAGGGGGGCGACACGACACCCCCAGGCGTCCGGGCCCCACTGAGCGCCCCGGGGGTCCCGGCCCACCTGGACTGCCAGGGCGTGATGACGCCGTCGTCGGGGCCCCCGATCAGCACCAGGCTCTGGATGCGCAGCAGGTTCCGCTTCCAGTCTGGGGTTAACGAGGGGTTAACGAGGGGGCTGCCGGGACCCTATAGCGCGCCTATAGGCGGGGCGAGTCTGGGGGTGCCACAGGGCCGTGGCGGGAGGGGAACCAGAGGGTGGCATCCCACCCATCCACTATAGGAGCTACGTGGGCACCTACAGGGAGGTATAGGGCTGGCTATAGGTGCACCCGCGTTGCAGGTACCGGCATGGAAAAGCTGCGCTGGTGTCTACAAAAAAGTCATCTATAGGGGTACCCACACGGAGTTATGTGAATATCTATAAGCATATCTATAGGAGTACCTACATGGGCTATAGGAACGTCTGTAAGGATGCCTATAGCAGTATATAGAGAGAGCTATAGCAGTGTCTATCACAGTATCTACAAAGGTATCTACGTGGTGCTGTAACAGCACCTATGGGAACTATACAACTATATATAGGCATTTCTATAAGGATATCTACATGGGCTTATACAGACACCTGTAGACACTCGTAAGTGTATCTATAGGACTTGATAAGTCCCCATGGGGGCTCCTATATCTACAGGTGTGTGGGGCTATAGGGCTCCCCATAGGGATCTCCGTGAGGTTATATGGGTCACCGCAGGGGTCCCTGTGGGGCTATAGGAGTGTCTATAGGGATGCCTGGGCATCATGGGCATGGGCACAACCCCCATGGCGCTAGAGGGGCCACCATAGGGGTCCCCCTGGGGCTATAGGCATCCTGATGGGGGGGTCCGCCTGGGGCTATAGGGGTGTCTATAGGGGTGTCTATAGGGGCTCACCGGAGGCATTGGGGTGCAGGCGCTCGTCGTTGAGGAGGGCGAGGAAGTCGCTGCTGTTCAGGTAGAGCTCGTGGTGGTGGGGGTCTGGGGGGGCCCCGCGTCCATGGGGGGGGGGGTCAGCCCCCCGCCTCACCCCCCGGTGCCACCCCCCGGGTCTGCGGGGGTCGGGGGGGCGATTTGTCCCCCTGGGGCTGGTTCGGGGGTCTTGGGGGGGGGCGGGGCCCCCCATGGTAGGTTTTGGGGTCCCCAAGGATATTTTGGGGTTGGGGTCTCAGGGGGATTTGGGGGTCCCGGGGGGGTCCCAGGGGGGTTTGGGGGTCCCAGGGGGAGGTTTGGGGGTTCCCATGGGGGGGTTGGGGTCCTGGAAGGGGTTGGGGTCCCCTAGGGGGGAGGTTGGAGGTCCCGGAGGGGGGGTTGGCGTGCCCTGGGGGGTTTGGGGGTCCCAGACCGTTCCAGTAGTTGCAGATGGAGACCCCCTGGCCCAGGGGGGTGTAGCAGAGCCGGTAGAGGTTGGACTTCATGTGCCGGGGGAAGAGCCACTTCAGGTAGTCGGTGTCTGCGCCCCGCGTCAGCCGGCGCCCCGACACCCAGGGGCACCCCAACACCAGTCAGGGACCCCCCCGGCAGCCCCGAAACCCACCCAGGGACATCCCGAAACACCCGGGGACCCCCCAACACCCCCCCAAACCCACCCAGGGACCCCCTGAAACACCCAGGGACACCCTAACACCCCCCCAAACCCACCCAGAGACACCCTGAAACACCCAGGGACACCCCAACACCAGTCAGGGACCCCCCGACACCACCCAAACCCACCCAGGGACCCCCCAAACCTCCCCATAACCCCCCCCAGGGTCCCCCCAAAGCCCCCCCAAGCTCCCCAACGACCCCCAGGGACCCTCCAAAAACTCCCCATAACCCAGTCAGGACTCCCAACCTACCCAGCGACCCCCCAAAACCTCCTCAATTCCCCAAAACCTCCCTAAAAGCCCACAAAACCCCCCCCAATGACCCCCAAAACCCCACCCAAGGACCCTCCCAAACCCACCCAGGGCCCCCCCCCGGGTCCCCCCCGGCCCCTCACCCCCGTACTGCCCATCTGGGGGCCGCCAGCGAGATGAAGCTGCGGACGTTGTGGTCGGGCATCGTGGCCAGCAGCGCCCGGCAGATAAGACCCCTGCGGGCGGGGGTCAGTGGGGGGACCCCGGCGTTCGGGGGACCCCCACCCATGGACCCCCGTGTCCAGGGAGCACCCACTCCGACCCACACCCCCCCCATGGACCCACGCATCCGAGAGCCCCCACCCATGGACCCAGGAGCCCCCACCCATGGACCCCGGGCATCCGAGAGCTCCCACCCATGGACCCAGGAGCCCCCACCCATGGACCCAGGCGTCTGGGAGCCCCCACCCATGGACCCAGGAGCCCCCACCCATGGACCGGGCATCCGAGAGCTCCCACCCATGGACCCAGGAGCCCCCACCCATGGACCTGGGCATCCGAGAGCTCCCACCCATGGACCCAGGCATCCAGAAGCCCCCACCCATGGACCTGGGAGCCCCACCCATGGACCTGGGCATCCGGGCGCCCCCCACCCATGGACCCCCGCGCACCCTGGCTGTATCCCAGCAGGTGGACGCCGTCGGCGGCGTTGGCCATGATGGGGGCGAGGGCGCGGCGGAACCCTCGACCTGCAGCCACAGCGGCCGCAGCGACGCCCCCCGGTCGAAGAGGTCCAGGACCGTCACCTCCGTCCCCGGGTGGCTCTGGGGGGGGGGGGGGACGGACGACGGGCATCAGGGGGGTCATGGGGGGGGACAGGCATCTGGCAGGGGTGCAGGGGGGGGGACCCCAGCATCCAGGCAGGTCCACATGGGGGTCCCGGGGTGTCTGGATGGGGTCATGGGGGGCACCCAGGCGGGATGAAGGGGGTTGTCCAGGCGGGGTGCAGGGGGGGACCCAGGCACGTGGGGGGGGGTCATGCTGGGGACACAGGCATTCACATGGGGTCATGCGGGGGGGGACGACGGGACCCCGGTGTCCAGGCAGGGTCATGGGGGGACCCAGGCATCCGGGTGGGATGAAGGGGGGACCCCGGTGCCCGGGGTGGGGTCATGCAGGGGACCCGGGCATCCGGGGGGGTCCCAGGTGTCGGGGGGGGGGGTGCAGGGGACCCCCCCACGCCCGCCTGACCTCGTTGATGAAGGCGCGGAGGTGTTGGAAGTCGCTGGGGCTGTCGAAGAGGCCGTGGACGATGACAACGGGGCGGTAGGAGCCCCCCGGGACCACCAGCAGCAGGAGGAGGAGGAGGAGGAGGAGGAGGGGGGGAGGAAGGCCAGGGCCAGGGCCGCGGCCCCCCGCCCGCGCCCCACGCCGCGCCACGCAGGGGGCATCTGGGAGGGTGGGGGGCGGCACGGGGTCAGACGGGGACCCCCTCGGGGGGAACCCAGGCGTCCGGGGCGCTGCCCCCCCCCCCCCCGGACGCCTGGGTCCCCCCGAGGGGGTCCCCAGCCCCCTACCCCGCTCCCTGTTTACCTCCCGGCTCCCCTCCCCCTCCCGCACGTCAGTTCCGGCGCGCGCGGCCCTCACAGCCCCCCCACCCCCCACGGGGGACCCAGGCGTCCGGGACCCCCTCCCCCCCCTCCCCATCCCTCCCCCCTCCCGGTGACCCGGGGGGCTGGGGGGGGGGGGGGTCTCCTTAGGTCAAACCATGGGGCCACTGGGAGGGGGGGGAACCCAGGCATCCGGGCCCCACAGCTCCCACTCCCACGGGGGACCCAGGCATCCGGGCCCCACGGCCGCAGGTCCCACGGGGGACCCAGGCGTCCGGGACCCACAGCTCCCACGGGGGACGCGAGCGTCCGGGCCCCACGGCCTCGTCACGCTCCGTGGCGGCGGCGGGGGGGGGGGGGTGGGAAAGGGGAACGGGGACACCCAGGCGTCACCGGGGCTTCCCCACGGGCGAACCGCGGGGCCACGCGTGTCCCGGGGGATCCCACGCACCTCGCTGCCGCCGAGGACCCAGCCGTCCGGGCTGCCTGACCCTCCCCCCCCCCCCCCCGCGGGGACCCACGCGTCCCGGCCCCACCCCCACCTGCGGTCAGTGTGTGCTGAGCAAACAGGGAGCGCCTGAGAGCGTGTCGAGAGGGAAAGTGGGGGGGGGGGGGCACGCCGGGGTCCCCTCAGGACGCGTGGGTCCCCTCCCCCACGCCGGGATCCCCTCCCGCACGCCTGGGTCGTGTCCCCCCCCCCCCCCGCAGGGGATGGGGACCCCCCGGACGCCTGGGTCCCCTGCGTGACCGTGGGGTGTCTGGAGGGGGTCGAGCCCCCCCGGCCGCCTGGGTCCGCCGAGCGCCGTGGGTGCTCGCGGGGGTGCCCGGACCCCTCAGCCCTGTGTGTGTGTCTCCCCCCCCCCGGACGCCTGGGTCCCCGGGTGGGGTGGGGGTGGGGGTGGGGTGGGGGGGGTGGGAGGGGGCGGGGCGGGACCCAGGCGTCCGCGCGGACCCAGGCGCCCGGGAGGGACCCAGGCGGCCGGGCCATGGGGCGGTCGCCGTGGGTCTGGGGTCGCCGCCGCGCCCCCCCCGCGCCCCCCCCCGCCGCCCCCCCGGTGAGTCCACGCGCGCCCGTGGGGAGGAGGAGGAGGAGGAGGCGCTCGTGCGGGGCGGCACGTCCGCGTGCTGCGGGGGGCGGGGCGTGGGGGGGGCGCGTTGCACGTGGCTGAGGGGTCCCCGTTGCGCGGGGGGGTGGGGGGGGCGTCCTGGGGCGGGGGGGGGGTCCCCATCACATGGGGGGCCCGTTGCACGCGGGGGTCCTGGGGGGGGGTCCCACCCCAGGGTCCCCATCATCCGGGGGGGTCCCCACTGCGCGGAGGGGTGGGGGTCCCCATTGCACCTGACTGAGGGGGGGGTCCCTTGCGGGGGGTCCCCATTGCACAGGGGGTCCCTTGCTTTGGGAGGGGTCCCGTTCCCTGGGGGGGTCCCCATCCCCCGGGGGGTTCCCCTTTGCACATGACTCTGTGTGGGGGGGGTGCCCATTCCCCAGGGGGTCCCTTGCGGGGGGGGTCCCCATTTCTCAGGGGGTCGCATTCCCTGCGGGGGGTCCCCATTGCTCAGCGGCTCCCGGGGTTCCCCCCCCCGCCCCTGCAGGGGGTGTCTGGGGGGGGCGGGCGCCCCCCGCTGCCGGCGCTGGGGGCGACGCTGGGGCGGCTACTGGGGGCACTGGAGGCACTGGTGGCCCCGGGGGAGCGGGACCGGACCCGCCGCCTGGTCCGGGAGTTTGGGGCGCCCGGGGGGGCCGGGCCCCGCCTGCAGGAGCGGCTGCGCCGGCAGCCCCCCGTCCCCCCCCGCCTGCCGGTGAGCGGGGGGCTTCGGGGGGACCCGGGAGTTCGGGGGGACCTGGGGGGACGGGGGGCTTCGGGGGGACCCAGGAGTTTGGGGGAACGGGGGGCTTCGGGGGGACCGAGGAGTTCGGGGGGACGGGGGGCTTCAGGGGCACCCGGGAGTTCAGGGGGACCCAGGCATCTGGGGGGACTCGGGGGGGGGGGACCCAGGTGTTTGGGGGGGACCCAGGAGTTCAGAGGGACCCGGGGGCACCCAGGCATCCGGGCAGGGAGGGGGGACCCAGAAGTTTTGGGGACCCAAGGGGCAGGGAGAGACGGGGGGGGGATGACCCAGGAGTGCAAGGAGGGATGGGGGGGACCCAGGCATCTCGGGGGGACCCAGGCGTCCGGGGAAGGACGGGGGAGCCGAGTGTCTGGGGGGACCCAGGGGTTCGGGGTGGGGGGGGGCAGGACCCAGGCGTCCGGGGGGACCCAGGCGTCCGGGCGTTGGGCGCAGGAGTGGCCGTGGGGCTCCAGCGAGCGGCTGCCGCTGCCTGTGCACACCAGTGCCGGACTGGTGCTGCCCCGGCAGGACTGGGAGGACTGGAGAGGGCAGCTGTGGTGAGTGGGGACTGGGAGGGACTGGGTGGGCACTGGACGGGACTGGGAGGCACTGGAGGGGACTGGGGGCGCTGGACAGGACTAGGAGGGACTGGGAGCGGACTGGAGGGGACTGGACGGGACTGGGAGGGCACTGGAGGGGACTGGCGGCTCTGGAGGGGACTGGGGGCACTGGACAGGACTAGGAAGGACTGGGAGGGCACTGGAGGGGACTGGGGGCACTGGACAGCACTAGGAGGTACTGGGAGGGCGGTGGAGGGGACTGGGGGCACTGGACAGGACTAGGAGGAACTGGGAGCGGGGTGGAGGGGACTGGGGGCGCTGGACAGGACTAGGAGGAACTGGGAGCGGAGTGGAGGGGACTGGGGGCGCTGGACAGGACTAGGAGGAACTGGGAGCGGAGTGGAGGGGACTGGGGGCACTGGACAGGACGAGGAGGGACTGGGAGGGCACTGGAGGGGACTGGAGGGGACTGGGGGCACTGGACAGGACTAGGAGGGACTGGGAGGGCACTGGAGGGGACTGGGGGCAGTGGAGGGGACTGGGGGCACTGGACAGGACTAGGAGGGACTGGGAGGGCACTGGAGGGGACTGGGGGCAGTGGAGGGGACTGGGGGCACTGGACAGGACTAGGAGGGACTGGGAGGGGACTGGAGGGGCCTGGGAGGGGGGGCACTGGGGGACACTGGTGTCACTGGTTCCCCAGGTTCGCGGCTCGGCTCATCGCGGGCGTCCTCGACTACCGGGTGCAGCTGGAGCGGTGGGTGCTGGGGCCGGGGGGGTCCCACGGGGGGCTGGGGGTCACGGGGGGGGAGGGGGGCAGGCATGGGGTGCCATGGGTCCCCGTGAGGTGCCATGGGTGACGGTGGGTGTCCCGGCGGCCCAGGCGTGACCCCCCCGAGCCGTGGGTGCAGGCGGCGTTTGGGGGGTGCCGGGTGCCGGGCCCCCAGCGGGACGAGGTGCTGCGGCTGCCCCCCGGTGCGCAGCCCCCCCCCTTCATCACCGTCGTCCGCAACTGCCAGGTACTGGGGGGGCACGGGAGGGAAATGGGGGGGTCCTGAGGGGTCTGTGTGGGTTCAGGAGGGTCCTGGGGGGGACACAGGGGGGAAATGGGGGGGGCATGGGGGGTCCTGGGGGGGACATGGGGGTCCTGGGCGGGACATAGAGGGGTGTGGGGAGTCCAGGAGGGGTCAGGGGGTCCTGGGGGGGACACGGGGGGGACACAGGGGAGCATGGGGAGTCCGGGAGGCATCAGGGGGGTCCTGGGGGGACACGACATGGAGGTCCTGGGTGGGGGGGTCACGGGGTCCTGGGGGAGGCAGGGGGACATGGGGGGCCCTGGGGGCCAGAGAAGGGGGAGACAGGAGGGATGTAGGGGTGTCCTGGGGGGAGCTGGGGCACGTGGGGGGTCTCGGAGGGCCCTGGGGGGCGCGGGGGGGGGCAGTTTCGAGGCCCGCGGGGGCGGGGCCGTGTGGTGCCGACGGGGCCGTTTCGGGGTGCGTCCCCCCCGTTCCCCCCCAGTTCTTCCAGGTGGAGGCGTGTGGGGAGGCGGGGACCCCCCTGCCGGCGGCGGCGCTGGGGGCGGCGCTGGGGGGGCTGCGGGCACGGGCGGGGCGGGGCGGGGCCCCGCCCCTGGGGCTGCTGACGGGGCAGCACCGGCACGCATGGGGGCGGGTCTACCGCCTGCTGATGCGGGGTGAGTGGGTGGGGCCTGGAGGGGCGGGACTTCCTGTTTTGGGGTGTCCTGGGGCGGGACTTCCTATCTTGGGTCCTCGAGGGGTGGGACTTCTGGTTTTGGGGTGTCCTGGGGGCGGGACTTCCTGTCTGGGCACTCATGAGGGCAAGACTTCCTATTTTGGGCGGTCCTGGGGGGTGGGACTATGGCTTCCATGTGTAGGCTGAGGGTCTGGGGGTGGGGCTTCCTGTCCTGGGGGCGGGGCTTCCTGGTTTTGGGCCCCAGGGGGTGGGATTTCCCCTCTGGGGAGGCCCTGGGGGTGGGACTTCTTGTTTGGGGGGTTCTTGAGGGCGGGGCTTCCCAGGGCAGAGGGGGCGGTACCCACTGAAGCTCTGCCCCTGCAGACCGACTGAACCGAGCCTCGATTGGCCGGATCCAGCGCAGCCTCTTTGCGCTCAGCCTGGATGCGCCGGTGCTGGCGGCCGCCGGGGGGCGGGGCCCGGGGGGCGGGGCCGGACAGGTGCTGCACGGGGGCGGGGCCTGCGCCAACAGCGGCAACCGCTGGTTCGACAAGACCCTCCAGGTGGGCGGGGCTTCTGCATTCGGGCCCCTGGGAGGGGGGACTTCCAGTTTTTGGCCCCATGGGAGGCGGGACTTCCTGTTTGTGGGTCATGTGCCCCCATGGAGGGCGGGACTTCCCGGGTGAGGTGGGTGGAAAGGGGCAGGGGTTCCTTTATTCCAGGGTTGGGGGCGGGACTTCCTGTTGTGCCCCAGAAGGCGTGTCTGGGGGGGTGGTGCCAGGCAGTAAGGGGCGGGACTTCCTGCACCCTGACCCCACCCCCCTGTCAGTTCATCGTGGGGGAAGACGGGACCTGCGGGGTCGTCTACGACCCGGCCGTGATTGATGGCGCCGTCGTCGCAGAGATGGTCGACCACGCCCTCGACTACTGGTGAGTGAGGGGGTGGGGCTTGGCAGGGTGGGGCCGGGAGGGACTTCCTGTCTCTGAGGGCAGGACTTCCTGTTCTGGGAGGGCGGGACTTCCCTGCCCTCACCAGCCCCGCCCTCCAGCCGCCACCCAGAGCTCAGCCCCACCCTGATGACGTCACCGCCCCTCACCTTGCCCCAGCGGCTCCGCTTCAGCCTTGGCCCCGAAACCGCCCCCGAGGTGGAGCGGGCAAAACGGCACCTGGACAGGTGGGGTCACGGGGGGTCATGGGGGGGTCACGGGGTCACAAGATGTGGGGGGGTCACGGGGTCACACAGGGGTTAACGGGTCTCTGAGGGGCGTGGGGGAGGGGGGTGGAGAGGGTTTGGGGGGACTGCGAGGGGGGAGGGGATGGGGGGGATGGTGGGGGAGGGGCTGGGTGTCGCCCCTCACCCCCCACCCCCCCCCGTCGTGTGTCATCCCCCCCCCCAGCCTGGCGGCGGACGTGGACATTCACTGCTTTTCCCACGAGGGCTTCGGGGCGGGCGGGGGGCTGCGGCCGGAGGCCGTCGTCCAGGTGGCCCTGCAGGTCGCCTTCTACAGGTACGGGGACCCGGGCGTCCGGGGGGGGGGACACGGGGGACGACCCAGGAGTCCGAGGGGGGACCCGGGCGTCCCGGGAGGGGGACACACGACCCAGGCGTCCGGGGGACCCAGGCCTGCCCCCGCCCAGGGCCCACGGCTCCCTCTGCGCCTCCTGCGAGCCGACCTCCCTGCGCCACGTCCTGCCCGGCTGCACCGACCTGCTGCGCCCCCCCGGGCCCCCCTGCCTGGCCCTGGCCCGCGCCCTCGACGACCCTGGCGCGGAGGTAGGCGGGACTTCCTGCACTGGGCTTGCAGGGCGGGCGGGACTTCCTGCCCCAGGTGTGAAGCGGGGGCGGGACTTCCTGCCCCAGGTGCGAAGCGGGGGCGGGACTTCCTGCCCCAGGTGCGAAGCGGGGGCGGGACTTCCTGTTCCGCAGCCGGATCTGCAGCTGGCGCTGCTGCGCGAGGCCGTGGAGGCGCAGAGCCGGCGCATGCAGGAGGTGAGGGGGCCCCGGGGGGGGGCAAGAGGGGACCCCCGTGTCTGGGGGGGCGGGGCTTCAGAGTGGGAGGGGACTCGGGGGGGGGGGCCTGGAGCAGGAGGGGATCCTGGCATCCATATGGGTGGGGCCATGGGGAGGGAGGGGACTCGGGGGGGCGGGGCTGTGGGGTGGGGGAGGATCCAGGTCTCCAGGGGGGTGGGGCTATAGGGTGGGGGAGGACCCAGGCCTCCAGGGGGGTGGGGCTATGGGGAGGGAGGGGACTCGGGGGGGTGGGGCTATAGGGTGGGGGAGGACCCAGGCCTCGGGGGGCGGGGCTATGGGGAAGGAGGGGACTCAGGGGGGTGGGGCTATGGGATGGGGGAGGATCCAGGCCTCCAGGGGGGCGGGGCTATGGGGTGCGAGGGGACCCCGGCGTCCGGGTGAGGACCCCGGTGCCGGCGCAGGTGCTGGCCGGGCAGGGCGCCGAGCGGCACCTGCAGGGGCTGCGGCAGGCGGCCATCGCGGCGGGGGAGCCGCTCCCTGAAATCTTCATGGACCCGGCCTACGCCCTCGCCACCCACTTCCGCCTCTGCACCGTCCAGGTACCGCCCCGGGACCCCCCGAAACCCCCGGGACCCCCCCAGGGACCCCCTGGGGCTGTGGGATGGGGCTGGGGGGCCCAGGGCGTTTGGGGGTGTCTCACTGGGGGGCTGGCGGTCTCTCTGGAGCCCTTTGGGGTGCACGGGGGGGAGGGTCAGGCACATTTGGGGGGCACGGGGGTGGCTGGGGCTGGTTTTGGGTGGGGGGCAGGAACCAGGGGGGAACTTGGGGCAGTTCGGGGGCATCCGGGGTATCTATCAGGAGCACAAGGGGTTTGGGGGGGGGTGTGTGTGTACTTTTCAGGGGGGTAGCAGGTTGGGGGGGCTGAGGCCAACCCAGGCACCATTTGGGGGGGCTCTTGGGGTGGTTCGGGGGGGTTTTGGGGTGCGCTGGCGGGTCCTGGGGTGCAGCACCGTGCCCCCCCCCCCCCCCCCAGGTGCGCTCCCGCGAGGGCTGCTGGCTGCTACGGGGGCCGCTGGTGCCCGATGGCTACGGGGTCGGGGTGGGGCACGTGGCCCCCCCGGACCCCCCAGACCCCCGGGACCCTCCCGGCCCCCCCGGGGGGCTGCGCGTGGCCATCACTGCCTTCGCCTGCTGCCATGAGACCGAGGCCGCCCGCCTGGGGGCTGCGCTGCGGGGGGCCCTCGACAGCCTCGGGGGGCTGCTGCGCCGCCACGGCCCCCCGGGCCCCCCCTGAGAGCTCCGACCCCCCCTGGGACCCCCCCCGAGTGACACCGACCCCTAGGGGGATCCCCAGTGACCCCTGACCTTACCCCCACCCCCCAAATCTGGGGGGAACCTCCTCCCCTGCACCTCCCCAACACTCTTGGGGTCCCCCACGACCCCCCTGGGCCCCCAACACTCCCTGGGCCCCCCGGGCCCCCCTGGGACCAGCCCCATCGGGCCAAGGTGGATATTTTGGGCCAAAACCGGCTGTTCTGGGTCACTGGAAACGTCAATAAAGTCCCTCACGGCCTCGATGGTGTCGGGGGCTCTGGTCTGGGGGATCCAGTCTGGGTTCCGGGGGGGGTTGGCCCCAGTCCGGGGGATCCAGTCCAGGTTCTTGGGGGGTCCCGGTCCCGGTCCCTGTCCGGCCGGATCCAGCCCGGTGTTTGCGCCGGCCCCGATCCAGTCAGAGGGATCCAGTCCGGGCAGCGGTGCTGGTGTCGGTCCCGCTCCGCTCCGGTCCGATCCAGGCCGGGTTCCGGGGCGGTCCCGGTCCGGCCCGCTCGGATCCAGCCCGGGCTTTGTGCCGGGCCGGGAGGGGGGGGGGGCCCGATCCGGCCGGGGGGATCCAGCCCGGGCGCCGGTTCCGATCCGGATCCACGTCCTGATCCGGCCCGGGCTTTGCGCCGGCCCGGCTGGGGGTCCCGGTCCCGGTTCCGGTTCGGCCCGGCCATGGCGGCCGAGAAACCCGGTGCGGAGCGGGGGGAGCGGGATGGGGGCCGGGGGGGGCGAGGGGGGGGGAATGGGGGGTGGGGGGTGCCGGGGGGGGTAGGAGGGCCCGGGGGGGGGGGTTCGGGTCACGCGTGTCCGTGTCTGTGGAGGCCGCGCTTTGCAGGCGGGGGGATGCTGCGTGTGCGACCGCTACACGCGTGTCCCCTGTGCACACGCGTGTCCCGGGTGGGGGCTGTTGCACACGCGTGTGCACACACCCGGGGGACTCAGGCGTCCGGGGCAGCCCCCCTCCCCCCCGCCGTGTCGTGCTATAAATAGCCCCGGGGGGAGGGGAGCGTGACCCAGAAACGGGGCCCGGGGGGGACGGGGGGGGAAGGGTTTCGGAGGATTTGGGGGAGCCTCGGGCATCGCCGGGGGGCGGGGGGGGAGCATATAATTTGGGGGGTGGACTTCTGGAGATCTCGGGGGGACCGGGGGGATTTGGGGGTGGGCGCTGGGAGTTTGGGGGAGCCCTTGGGGATGGGGCGTCCCTGGCGGTGGGGGGGGGTCCCGTCCGCCCTGACGCCCCTCTCCCCGCAGGAGCGCCGGAGGGGGCCCCCCACGCCTCGCCCCCCCCCTACGGGCCGCCGGCGCCGCCGGGGCCGGGGGGGGCCGCGGGGGCGGCCACGCTGCCGCGGGGGGGCCCGGCGGGGGCGGCCACGCTGCCGCGGGGGGGGCCGGGGGCCGGGGTGGCGGCAGGGGCGGCCACGCTGCCCCGGGGGCTGCCGGGGGCCGGGGGGGCCCCGCACGCGGCCACGCTTCCCCGGCCCCCCCCCGCCGCCCCCCAGCCCTACGGGGGCCCCCCCCAGCCCCCCCTGCCCTACGCGCCCCCCCCCTTCGCCCTCCAGCTCCAGCCCTGCACGGCCTACGTCCCCGTGTACCCCGTCGGGCCCGTGAGTGGGCGGGGCCTGCGGGAGGGGGCGGGGCTGGGGACGGCGGGAGAGTGGGAGGGAGGGGTGGGGCCCAAAGAAGGGGCGGGGCTAATGGCAGGGGCGGGGCCATGGCACGGGGGTCTATAGGGTGACTATAGCGAGGGGGTGTGGCTTGCAGTGGGATGGGGTGCAAGGGCTGGGGTTCATGAAAAGGGAGGAGCTTCAGCCAAGGGGAGGGGCTTACTGATAAGGGGCAGGGCCTGCAGAGAAGGGTCAGGGCTCCCATCTGGGGCGGGGTCTGTGGGAAGGGGCGTGGCCTCTCTGGTAGGGGGCGTGGTCTGATGGGGGCACAAGCTGAACCTCCAGGGGCCTATAGGGAGAGAACCAGGACCTATGGGGTGTGGCCCGTGGGAGGGGCGGTGCATATGGGGGCGTGGTCACACGGGGGGGCATGCCCTGCCACGGCCCCGCCCCTGACACCCCTCTCCCCTCTGCAGGCCTTCGGGGCGGCCCCCCCCGGCCCCGGCCCCCTGCCCGGCCCCGTGGGGGTGCCGGTGGGGGGCACCCTGGGGGGGACGGTGGGGGCCCCCATGGGGGTCCCGGGGGGGGTCCCGGGGGGGCTGGAGGGGCGCCGGGCGCCCCACGACTACCTGCCCATCGCCGTCCTCACCACCCTCTGCTGCTTCTGGCCCACCGGCGTCGTCGCCATCGTCAAGGCCGTGCAGGTGGGGGGGGCTGGGGGCTTTGGGGAGGGGGGCATGGGGACAGGGGTCCGCGGGCTGTCCGGGCGCCCCCCCAGCGCACATGGGGGTGCCGTGGCGGTGGTGCCGACCCCCTCCCCGTGTCCCTGCCTGCAGGTGCGCACGGCGGTGGCGCGGGGGGACATCGTCTCGGCCGAGATCGCCTCGCGGGAGGCGCGAAACTTCTCCTTCATCAGCCTGGCCGTGGGCATCGCCGCCATCGTGCTCTGCACCATCCTCACTGTCGTCATCATCATCGCCGCCCAGCACCACGACAACGACTGGGAGCCGTAGCGACGCCATGGCGACCGCCTGGGGACCCCCCGCCATGCCCCGGCCACGGAGATGGGGGCCCTCGGCATCGCCCTGGCAACGCTGGGGTTCCTAGCGATGCTCTGGTACCAGAGACCCTCAGCATCGCCATGGCGACAGCGCTGGGCATCTCCAGCCTCACCGTGTCTCCCCTGGCAACACCCGGGAGTCCTCACGTCGCCCCGGCAACGGGAACAGCCGGCCCCGGCATCGCCACGGCGACGCCCGGGATCCCATAGCAACACCCTGGCAACAGGTACAGCATCGCCATGGCAACGCCTGACCCCACCCTCAGCCACGCCTCTGGCCCCGCCCCCAGGGCTCCCGGTGGGCGGGCCTCCCAGGATGCTTTGTGGCAGGGCCCCGCCCCATCTGCATGCCAAGACCCGCCCCCCCGCCAGGCCCCGCCCCCTGTGACGTTTCGCTGCTGACGGTTCAATAAATCTCTATATTGATACGGGGGAGGGGCAGCTCGTTACCGGGGGGGGGGAGGGGGGTGTCTCCATGGCAACCACCGCGGGCAGGTGGGGGGGCTGCTGCTGCTAATGAAGCGGGGCCATCGTTAGGGGCTGCTGGGGGGGGGGGGGGGGACACAACACCCCCAGCATCTCCATGGCGACAGCATCGCCGGGGCGATGCCCCGTCCATCCCCACCCCCGAATTAAGCACGTCTCATTAACAATCCTGTTTATTACGGGGGGGGGGGGCTCATCCCCAGATCCTCCCTCCCCCCGCCAAAACAGCGTCTCCATGGCAACAGGCCCCCAGTGCTGCATCCCTGGGGCGATGCTACATCCACCCCCCCATTCCTTAACGAAGCACCCGCTCGTTAACAATCTTCTTTATTATCAAGGGGGGGCATCCCCAGCCCCCAGACAGACCCCCCCACCCCTAATGAAGAGCCCCTCGTTAACAGTCCTGTATATTAACGCGGGGGGGGACACATCCCCAGGCCCCTCCACGGCGACAGCCCCCATCCGCCCCCCCGCCCCATAACGAAGCGCCCCTCGTTAACTCCCCCCCCCCCCAGCCCCGCTCAGGCGAAGAGCCGGCCGAGGCGCCGTGCCAGGCGGGCGTCCCTCTCGCGGGCGGCCCCCCGCACCCGGCGCAGCTCCCGGCGCGCCCCGGCGTGGCCGGGCTCCTCCCGCAGCACCAGCGCCAGGTCGGCGGCCGCCGCCTCCAGGTCGCTCATGGCCGCCGCCGCCAGCGCCCGCCGGAACCGGGCCTCCAGGTGCCCCGGCCTCAGGGCCAGCGCCTTCCCAGCGTTGGCGGCCGCCGCCGCCGGCAGCCCCAGCCGCAGCTGGCAGAGGGCCAGCCCGGCGTGCAGCTCCGCCTTGGGCCGCGCCAGGGCGGGGGGCAGCGGCGGGGCCCCCCCGGCCGCCACCGCCGCTCGCAGGGCCTGGGCGTAGGCCCTGGCCGCCGGCCCCGCCGCCCCCGCGCCCAGCAGCGCCGCCGCCCGCTCCTGCCGCGCCAGCACCGCCTGCCAGCGCCCGCCCGGCGCCTCCTCCCAGAAGGGGGGCGCGGGGGAGAAGCCCCCCAGCCGCACCCCCAGCGCCGCCGCCGCCCCCGCCGGCCGCAGCCGGGCCCGCTCCCCGGCCGCCATCGTCTCCAGGCAGGCGTCCAGCGCCGCCGCCCAGCGCCCCTCGCCGCCCCCCAGCCGCAGGGTGTGCCAGCCGCCGCCCCTCGCCCCCGCCGCCAGCGCCCCCCACCCCGACCTCGCCCCCGCCCCGGCGGGGGGCTCCAGCCGCACGCGGCAGCGGGAGCCGGGCCCGGGGCGCCCCAGCCCCCGGCCGCGCCGCAGCACCCGCTTGGCGAAGGCGGCGTCGGGGCTGAGCCACCAGCCCGGGGGGGGCCCGGCCCCCGCCCAAGGGTCCCCCTCGTCCTCGGCCTCGGCCTCGGCCTCCTCCTCCTCCTCCTCCTCCTCCTCCAGCTGCCCCCACCCCTCCTCGACTCCCTCCTCCTCCTCCTCCCCCTCCCCCTCAGGCGCCCGCAGCCACGCCTCCTCGCACGACCAGTCCCACGGATCCCCCGCCCCATTGGACGGCGCCGGGAGGGCCGCGTGCTCATTGGAGGGCTCCGCCCGGCGGGGCGACGCCCCATCGGATGGATCCGGGAGGGCGCTGGGAGCGTTGGCTGGATCGCGGCGTCCCGCCCTCTCATCGGTTGGGGCTTGGAGGCTGCTGTCCTCATTGGCTGGGGCTTCGGCTGCCGTGTCCTTATTGGTCGGGACGCGTGGTGCTGTGTCCTTACGTTAGGGCTTGCGGCGCTGCGTCCTCATCGCTTGGGGCTTCAGGCGCTGCGTCCTCATTGGTCAGGTGCTGCAGCCCTTTGGCCTCATTGGTCAGGTCGTGCAGCTCTGCCTTCTCATTGGCTGCGCCCTGCAGCCCGGCAGCCTCATTGGCTGGGCCCTGGCATCCCGCAATCTCATTGGCTGGGTCTTGGGGCCTGGCATCTTCACTGGCTGGGCCCCGCAGGCCTCCTCTATCCTCACTGGCTGAGACCCCGGCTGCTTGCTGCCCATCTAGCTGCTCATTGGCTAAGCAGGGGCTCCCCTTTCCCTCATTGGATGAGGCCTGCAGCAGTGCGATCCTATTGGATGACTCTCCCACTGCGCAGGCTCCCCCAAGCTCTTCATTGACTGGTACTGGGCTCCCTCCCTCCCCATCGGACAAACCTCCAGGCGCTCGAAGCCCATTGGCCGGCTCCTCTACAGCGGCTCTGGCCCCATTGGCTGCTCCCCTGAGCGCTGCCTCCCCATTGGCTGACTCTCCTCCTTCCATTGCTTCCTCAGCCAATCGCGTTTCTCTGGCACTGGCCTATGAGAGAGAGGGGGCGGAGCCTGATCAGAGGGGACCCAGGCGCCCAGAGCCCCTCCCAGTCCCCCCCCCCGCGGGTCCCAGGCGTCCGGGACCCCTCCCCCGCCCCGGGGCACCCAGGGGTCCGGGCCGCTCCCGCTCCCACCTGGGCGAGGACGCCGGCGTCCGGCAGCCCCGCCTCTTTGCGTCACATCCGGCCACGCCCCAAGCTAGGCCGCACCCCGCCTGCGCGGGGTTGCCATGGAGACGCCCACGTCCTCCCTCCCTCCCTCCCTCCCTCCCTCCTCTGCGGGCGGGGCGGGGCGGGGCGGGGCGGGGCGGGGCGGCTCCTACCGGGGCCGGAGGAGGGACCCAGGCGTCCGGCGGCGGCACTGCCCCTTTAAACGCCGCCGGTGGGGAGGCGGGGTGGGGCCGGAAGAGCGCAGCGCGCATGCGCCGCCCGCCCCTCCCGCAGCGCGCCTGCGCGGAGGCCGGGCGGCCGAGCCGCGCTGCCGTTGGGCGGTGGCGACGGCGGCGGCGGCGCGGATTGGCGGGCGGGAGCGGGGCGGGGCGGAGCGCACGGGGCGGGGCGCGGCGGGCGGAAGATGGCGGCGCTGGCGCCGGAGCTGCTGGTGCTGAGCGACGCGGGGCGGTTCCGGGCCGACAACCTGCTGGGGGCCGAGGACTGGGGTAGGCCCGGGCCGGGCCGGGCCGAGCGGGGCCTCGGCGGGGCGGGGGGGCCGCTTCCGCGTGCGCCGGGCCGGGGCGGGGCCTGGCGAGAGGGGCGGGGCCGCTTCCCGGGGCAGTCCGAGTGCTGGGTGGGAGGGGCTTTCCTATGGGGCGGGGCTTAGGGGAAGGGGCGGGGCCTGCCGGCGGGCTTGTGCCTTGCTGGGGTAAGGGGCGGGGCTCAGAGGGGGCGGGGCTCAGAGGGGGCGGGCTTTGGTTAGAGGCGGGGTTATGCCATTTGGGGTGGAATGAGCTATGTTGAGGGCGTGACTAAGCCCCTTGGGGGCGGGGCTTTTTGTGTAACCTCCCCCCCGACCAGATGCCGCTCTCTACGGTTGCCTTGACGACCGGCTGGAGCCTGCCCACCTCTTCCCCTCCTTGGACCCCGACCCCATGGTAAGCCCCGCCCCTTCTGGGGGTGCCCAAGCTCCGCCCCCCTCCGGGTGGGGTCTTTCTGGCCCCGCCCCCTGTGGGGTCCCAGACCCTCATCCCTCCCCCACCCAGTTCGACTGTGCCTTCGAGGGGGGCGAGGCCGCCAGCCCCCCCGACCCCCCGTGGGACCAGGAGCCCCCCAGCCTCTTCCCCGGTGAGTGGGGGGGCAGAAGAGGGGTCCTGGGGGCTTTTATGGGGGGCTTGGGGGGTGTCTGGTGGAGTGGTGGGGTTCATGGGGTGGTGAGTGGGGATATGGGGGGTTGGGGAGGATAATGGGGAGCTGGGGGGGGGATGTGAGGTTGTCGGGGAGGATCTGGGGTTCTAGTGGGGGGTTGGGGGGTTACAGGACGCTGGGGGTGGGGGGGGGGTGTTCGGGGCACGGTGGCACAGGGATCCCCGCTAGCCGCGTGCCCCCGCTGCCCCCCAGACCTGCAGGTGAAGTCGGAGCCGGGGTCCCCCACCTCGTCCCACTGCTCCGACTCCTCCAGCCTCTCCTCCGCCTCCGAGCCCCTGGCCTGGGTACGTCCCCCCACTGGTGCCCCCGCTGCCCCCCCCCGCGCCCACCTCCCCCCTCTCAGCTCTGTGCCCGCAGGTCCCCAGCCCCCCCGAGCCGGGGGTGAAGACGGAGCCGACCCCCCCGCTGCCCTGCGCCCCCCCCGACGCCAGTAAGCTGGGCACAGACAGATGTGGGAGGGGGCAGGGGGGTCTCGCCACCCCCACTGACCCCCCTAGTGCCGCAGCAGGGAAGGCGCCGCGGGCCGTGAAGGCAGAGGGGGCCCCCCCCAGCCGCCGGACCCCCCCCATCCAGCCCAAGCCCCCTGGGGGGGCTGCCGGGCCTGGGGGGACCACCCCGAGTACCCCCCAGACCATCCTGCTGCAGCCACTGCCTGGAGCCGCCCCCTCCCTGCCCGCAGCCATCACCGGTATGGCTGGGGGGGCTGGGGCCGTGAGAGGTTGGGGTTGCTGGGGGCATCTGGGGCAACAGGGAGGGAACTGGGGGGGCCTGAGGCCATGGGGAGGGGGGTTGGAGGGGCTGGGGCTGTGGGATTGGGGGTTTGGGGGGTGCTAGGGGGGCTGGGGTGATGGGGAGGTGTTTTGGGGGGCCCTGGGTGAATGGGGGCCTTTGGGGGTCCACAGTGCCAGCCCCCGCGGTGCTGCTGTCGCCGGCCGAGCTGCTGCTGCCAGGGCTGCTGTGCCTGCCCCCCCCCGGCCGGGGGCCCCCCCGCACCCCCCCTGGCCCCCCCAAGCCCGAGGCCAAGACCATCGTCCCGGCCCCCGCTCCCACCCCTCCCGGCCCCCAGGAGGTCGACGTGAGTACCCCCTGCGTGACCCCTGACCCCCACGTGACCCCGACCCCTCGGGATCCCCCCCCCCCCCCACTCCTGGGGTTCCCCTGTCCTTCCCGGGGCGTCCCCCACCCCAGGGTGTCACCCCAGTGTCCCTTCTCCCCCTCCCCGTTGGGTGTCCCCCGTCCCCCCGGGTGTCCCCCTCCCCTGGGACCCTCGGGGTCCCCCCCGCCGGCCCCCCGGTGACCCGCGGGCGCAGGCGAAGCTGTTGAAGCGGCAGCAGCGGATGATCAAGAACCGGGAGTCAGCGTGCCAGTCGCGGCGCCGGCGCAAGGAGTACGTGCAGGGGCTGGAGGAGCGGCTGCGCCAGGCCCTGGCCGACAACGACCGCCTGCGCCGCGAGAACGGGCTCCTGCGCCGCCGCCTCGACGCCCTCCTGGGCCAGGTGGGGCCTGCGGGCGGGGGGGGGGGGGCTGGGGGGGTCTCCCTGCTTGGCCGTGACGCGGGCTGCGCCCCCCCCCGTCCCCTGGTGGCACGGTTTGTCCCCCCCATTTTGTAAGGATACAGCCTGTGTTGCGCCGTCCCCTAATGGTGCACGCTGCATCCCCACATTCAGTAATGGTACAGCTTGTCCCCCCCCCCGTTCTGTGATGGTGCAGCCTGTACTCTCCCCGCAGCCCATAATGGTGCAGGCTGTCTTCCCCATCCTGTAATGGTATAGTCCGTGACCCCCCCCCGGGTTTTGTAATGGTATAGTCTGTGTTGTCGTTTTCCCTGCCCCCCCCCCCCGCCCTCATAGTGGTAGAGCCTGTCCACCCCCCGCCCCGCCCCGTAATGGTACAGCCCAGTCGGGGGATGGGGGCTCATCACCATGGCAACAGGCTGTACCATCACAGGGCCACAGGGGGTGCCCTAGTGCGGGGAGGGGGGCTGTGGGATGTACTATTACAGGGCGGGGGGTGCCCCATGGCAGAGGGTCGGAATGTACCATTGCAGTGGGGTTCAGGGGGCCAGCACTGCAGGCTGTGCGGGACAGACCATTGTCGGGGTGCGGGGGGGCACCAGGGCCCGCGGGGGGGCCCGGCCTGACCCCCCCGTGTGTCCCCCCCCGCGCCCCCAGAGCTCGGAGCTGCGCCCCGTCCCGGGTCCCCGCAAGCTGGCGTGCCTCGCTGCTCTCCTCCTCTTCCTCGCTTTCAACCTGGGCCCCTTCAGGTGGGTGTCGGGGGGGTGGGGGGGGCCCCCTTGCCACCCCCACCGCCGCTGCCCCCCCCCCTCAACGCCCCCCCTCCCACAGCCTCTCGCAGCCGCCCCCCGCCGAGCCCCGGCGCCAGCCCCCCCCGCGGGGCCGCCGGCACCTCCTGGGGGTGGCTGAGGGGGGGCCCCCCGCCACCGACCTGCCCCAGACGTGGGGGCCCCCCCCGGGGCCACGCCAGGAGCCCGCCCCCCCCGGCAGGACCCCCTTCAGGTACGTGCACCACCCCCCCCCCCCGCCAGGCACCCCTCCAGTGGGCCCCAATGTCCCGTCCCCCCCCCCCGAGCCCCCTGACCCCAGTGAGCCCCAGTGGCCCCCCCCAAACCCGATGGGACCCCCTGACCCTACTGCCCCCCCCCCCCAACGGCCCCCCCAATACCCATGGCCTCCCCCAGACCCGCATGGACACCAGTAGGTCCTCCCCAAACCCAGTGGTTTTCAATGCCCCCCCCAAAATGAGGGGAGCTCCCTGACCCCACTGAGCCCCCCCCCCCGAATAGCCCCCCCGGCCCCCCCCCGGACCCCCTGACCCCCCTGCCCCCCAGGAATGCCTCTCTGGGCGCGGTGACGCTGCGGGAGCTGGACGGGCTGTTCCGGGCGTCCGACTGTCGGCACTTCAACCGCACCGAGTCCCTGCGGTGCGTGGGGGGGGGCACGGGGGGGGCACGGGGCGATGGGGGGGCGGGGGGGCATGGGGGAGGCTGGGGGGGTGCAGGGGAAGAGGATGGGGGGAGTTGCGAGGGGGGGCACGGAGGGCTGGGGGGGGCCGGGGGGGTGATGGGAGGATTGAGGGGGGGCCAAGGTGAACTGGGGGGGGGGGGGGTCACAGGGGGGCGGGGGGGGGGCAGCAGCGTGGGAGCAGGGCATTGTGGGCGATTTCCCAGCACGCCCTGGGGCAGGGGTGGTGGGAGGGGGGTGCAGGGGGTCTCCCTGAGCCCCCCCCCCAGCCCCGCTGACCCCCCCCCCGGCCCCCCCAGGCTGGCGGACGAGCTCAGCGGGTGGGTCCGGCGCCACCAGATCGACCGACGGAAACCGGGGTCCCCCCCCCGGCCCCCCCGCAGCCAGGTTGGGGGGGGCGGTCCGTGGGGTGGGGGTGTCCCGGGGGGGGCCAAGGGGCTCTGGGGACCCTCGGTGGCCACTGGGGGGTTCTCAGGGGCTTCTGGGGGTCCCTGGGGATGTGGGGAGCCCCCACAGGTGTCCAGGGGGGCTGGGGGGGGGATCCTGTGGGGCTGCAGGGGGCTTGTAGCATCCCAGGGGGGTCGTTGGGGGGGTCCTTGGGGTTGGGGGGTCCCCAGGAGGGTTGAGGGGGGGTTCTAGAGGGCACTGAGGGGGCCCTGGGGGGTGCCTGCCCCTCCTGAACCCCCCAGGGCAGTTTCAGGCTTCACCCCCCTGGAAGGCGCCGGCCTCCTCCCGCCTCGTCCCGGCTGCCCCCCCCCACCCCGAGAGGTGAGAGACCCCCGGAGCGCGACCCCCCCAAACCCCCCACATCCCCTCAACACCCCCCCCGGCCCCCCCTGACTCTCCCATGTCCCCCCACCTCCCCCTGGACTCCTAATCCCCCCCCGTTTCCACCCCAAACCCACCCCTGCGTGTGCCCCCCCATTTCGTGCCCCCCACCCGACCCCCCCATGTCCCCCCAGGGCCCCCCCGGGGCAGCTCCAGCTCTACCGCCCCGACCGGGCTGAACCCCATTTCCTGGCCGCCATCGACCGCCGCGAGGACACCTTCTACGTCGTCTCCTTCCGGCGGGTACGGGGGGGGCGAGGGGCGTCTGGGGGGGCTCCGGGGGTCTGCTGGGGGTGGGGGGGGGTCCCCAATGCTGTGTGCCCCCCCCCAGGACCACCTCCTGCTGCCGGCCATCAGCCACAACAAGACATCGCGGCCGAAGATGTCCCTGGTGATGCCGGCGGCTGCCCTCAACGGTGAGCAGGGAACCCCGGCCCCCCCCATGTCTTGGGGGGGGGTCCCCATGTCCTGGGGGGGGGGCCCATTGTATGTTGCCGCACTCCAATGGGGGCCCACCTATGTTTGGGGGGTCCCAAGGTCCTCAGGGTCCCCCCCGTGAACCCAGGGGATCCCATGTCCAAGGGCGGGGGGTCCCTAGGGGGGTCTCGTCACCCCAAAGGGTTCCCTCATCGTTCTGGGGGGGGGGGCGGGGGGGGGTGTCTCCATTTTCTTGGGGCTCTCTGTGCTGGCGGGGGCTGGGTCATCCCCTTTCCCCTGGGGGGGTCCCATTGCCCTGGGGGGTGACTCTCCATTGCGGGGGCGGGGGGCTCACAGTCACCTGGGGGGGTCCCCATCACGCTGGGGGTCCCCATCACCCTGGGGGTCCCATCTCACTGGGGCTTCCCCCTTTCCCTGGGGTTTTCTCTTTCCCTGGGGGGGGTTCCTCCTCATCTCCGGGGGGGGGTGGGGGGGGGTCCCTCTGCCCCGGGGGTCCCCAAGTGACCCCCTTCCCCCCCCCAGAGAGCCTGTCGGGGCGCGGGGGGGCCTGGAGGCCATGATGCAGGTGGACTGCGAGGTGATGGACACGCGCGTCATCCACGTCCGCCGCCGCCCCCCCCCCGCCAACCGCAGCCGGGCCCCGGCCCCCCCCCGCGGCCCCCGCCGCCCCCGCACCCTCTACCTGGGGGCTGGCGGGTAGCCCCGCCCCTCGGCGGCAGGCCCCGCCCCGGGGCCAGGGATCAAGCTCCGCCCACTCAGGATGCAGAGCCCTGCTCCCCCCGGAGTTAAGCCCCGCGTGCAAGAGCTCAAGCTCCGCCCACCGGGGTGCAAGCCCCGCCTCTCCGGGAGGCAGCCCCGCCCTCTAGCTGCTCTCAGGGGGTTGCGCCTTCCCTGCCCGGGCAAGCCCCGCCCCCATCGTGAGACCCCGCCCTGTGCAAGCACTTACCCCCGGGAGCCCCGCCCCTTATTCTCCCTTAAAGGGGCAGAGCCCTCGCTCCGGCACCGCCCCCCGGGGCCGTTTTCTACCCGAATCAATAAAAAAAGGGAAAAATAAAAATGGATCCTCGTCTGTGGGGGAGGGATGGGGGGACTCGGGCATCTGGGGGGGGGGGGGGTGTGGACCCCTCTGTTTGTGCTTCGTTTTGGGCCCCTGAAACCCTCTGAACGCCCCAAAACAGACTTGAACGGGGAGGAGCAGCTTTAATCACAGTTTGTGGGGGGCAAAACCCGACGGGGGGCCCAGGGCCCCCTGCAGCATCCGGGGGGGTTCCGGGGAGTCCTGGAGCCCCCCAGCCCCATTTAGCCCCCCCGGGGTCAGACGCTGAGCAGCCAGAGGAAGAAGGCGGCAGCGATGAAGAGGAAGATGGAGTCCAGCGAGCCCGGGGGGGGGTCCCCAGCATCCCCTGCAGGGGGGGGGCACCCCAAAACCCCCTGTCAGTGGTGGGAGCCCCAGGACAGGCCCCACTGGGAGTAACCCAAGATCGGGACAGGAAAGGTCCTCGATCCCTGGGGGGGGTCCCTGGGGGTGTTTTGGGGTCCCTGGGGGCACATGGGGGGGGTCCCTGGGGGATATTTGGAGTCCCCCAAGGGCCCTTGGGGGATCTTTGGTCCCTGGGAGATACCGGGGGGGTCCCCTTGGGGCACTTTGGGGTGCACAAGGGGTATTGGGGGTCCCTGGGGCATGGGGGGGGGGGGCAGTTCTTGGGGTCCCGGGGGACGTACCTGTGCCGGCGGGGGGGGGCTGCGGGGCAGTGCTGAAGAAGGCGAAGGGAAACGCCCCGAAGCCGAAGGCCACGTGGAAGCCGCTGCTGGGGCCGGTGGGGGGCACCTGGGGGGGGACATGGGGACACGTGGGGGGCTGCATCACCGGGAGGGGGGACGAGGGAATTGAGGGGTGCTGGGGTACTGGGGGGGGGGGGGGCACTTGAGGGGGTGTGTCGCCCGGGGCAGGGGGGGACACGTTGGGGGGCACGGGGCAGTTGGGGGGTGGTGTCAGGGGTGGGGGGACGTACTGGGGGGGGCATGTGGGGGGCTGCATCGCCTGGGAGGGACTGAGGAGGAGTCACTGTGGCACTTGGGGGGCTGTGGGGGCACTTGGGGGGCTCAGGGGTGGGGCATGGGGCTGGGATGTGCTGAGGGGCTGCTGTGGGGCAGGGGGATGGGGGGGGGCCCGCTGTGGGGCCCGACGGTTACTTACCCCCCTGCTCTCGGGCTCTGGGCGCTGCCCCCGGGGTCGCGGGGGTGTCTCCAGCCTGGGGGGGGGGGGCGTGAGGGGGGACGGGCCCTCCGCACCCCATAGCGCTGCTCCATAGCCCCTATAGCCCCCCCCCAGCACCCACCCCCCAGCCCTGCCCCACAGCATCCAACCCACACCCCCCAGGCCCCCCACAGCCCCTGCCCCACATTTCCTTCCCCTTGTGGTGCCCTATAACCCCCCGTGACCCCCCCCCATACTCCCCACAGCCCCCTCACTCTCCATGGGTCATAGTGCCCCACAATCCCCCCATAAACCCCCCTCCGCAGCCCCCCCCGGTGCCCCCCATGGATCCCCCAAACACCCCAGGCCCCCTCACCGGGGCTCCCATCTTCCCACACCCAGCTCCCGTCCCCCTCACCGGGGGTCCCAGCCCCCCCAACCCCTCCCCCAGCTCCCCCAGCCCCCTCACCAGGGGTCCCAGCCCCCCCCAGCCCCTCACCGGGGGTCCCAGTCCCCCATACCCCTCCCCAGCTCCCCCAGCCCCCTCACCGGGGGTCCCGGCGGGCGCTGTCCCGCCCGTAGAGGGGCACGACGGTGTCACGGCTGATCGCAGCCCCACAGACAGCGCAGCAGGCCCGCGTCAGCAGCCACTGTGGGACCCACAGCACTGCCCCACGGCACCAGCACCCCAGCCTCACACCGGGGCACCCCCATGCCCACGGGCTGAGGCAGTCCTGGCCCCATAGCAGGGCATTCCCTGCCCCACGGATGGGGGCCCCCTGCCCCCCAGTTTGGGCACCCCCAGCCCCCGCTGGACACAGCTCTGCCCCCCCGGATCAAGCCCCCCCCCCCCCCGCCCTGTGGACGGGGCCCCCCCTGCCCCCTGTGGGGGGGTCACTCACCTGGTGCAGGCAGGGCCAGCTGCAAAGGGGGGACCGGCGTCAGCGCCCCATGGACAGCCCCACAGCCCACCCTATAGCTCTGCCTCATAGCCCCCATACCCCCCAAAGCCCCCATAGCCCCCCTATAGACCCCATAGCCCCCCCCAGCTCACCCTGTAGCCCCCCATACCGCCCGTAGCCCCCACAACTCACCCCATAGCCCACTCTGTAGCTCCCCATACCTCCTCATAGCCCCGCCAGAGACCCCATAGCCCCCCTATGGCGCCCCCATACCCACCATAGACCCCATAACCCCACCACAGCCCACTCTATGGCTCCCTATAACCTCCCATACCCCCCGTAGTGCCCCTATAGACCCCATAGCCCCCCCACACCTCACCCTATAGGTGCCTATAGGTCCCCGTACCCCCCATGGCCCCGCTCCACAGCCCACCCCGGCGTCCCCTTGCCCAAGCCCCGCCCCTTGCCCCGCCCCCAGCCCCACACAGACGCGGGCCCACGCCAAGCCCCGCCTCCGCCCCGCTGGCCCCGCCCCTCACCAGTACAGGTGCCCGCAGCGGCCAATCACGGCGTCGCGCGCGGGCTCCAGGCAGAGGTTGCAGGCGAAGGCGCCGCCGCCGCCGCGGTTTGGCCCCTCGGGGCCCCCGTCCGGCGCCCCGGCGCCCGCCGCCATCTTCCGCCGCCGCGCAGCCCCGCCTGCCCCGCCTGCCCCGCCCCGCCGCGCCCCATTGGGCGCCCCGCCCGCCAGTCACCGCCTGCCGGCCTTCCGCCCCTTCTACTGGTGGCGGGGCGCGGAGCCGCGCCCCCCGGGAGGGCGGTGCTCGTCTGGCGCGTCGCTATTGGGTGGCGCGACCAGCGATCAAACCCGCTGGCCCCGCCTCCCGGCAACGGGGCGGGGCGGCCGCTTTCCGTTGGTCCAGCTCGCCGCCGCTCATGTCATCCTGCCAGGGCGGTGCCTCCAGGGGGCGCGATGGCCGGCGCTGATTGGCCGCGCCGCCTGAGCGGGCCGCCGCGCCGCCCAATCAGCGCGCGGGCCGGCTCCCGCCTTCCCGCTGTTCCGTCGCGGGGCGGAACAAGACGGCGGCGGCGTTGCCGTGCCGACGCGCGGTCCCGCCCCCCCCCCCCCCCCGCCCCGTCCGCCGCCGTGCCTGGTTGCCACGGGAACGGCGCAAGGGCGGGGGGCGGGACGCGCGGCCGGCGCGGCCGGCGCTCATTGGCTGTCGGGGCCGCCCGTCACCGACGCCGCTTCCGCTGCCGCCGCCGCCGCCGCCGCCGCCGGGAAGGGCCCGCGCCGCCGCCGCAGCCGCCGCCCCGCCCGGCCCCGCCCGGTACCGGGGAGCGGGGGGCGGGGCCGGGGGGGTCCCGGAAGGGGGGGGGGGGGGGGTCGGGGCCCGCGGGGCCCCGCTGCCGCCGCCTCCCACGGGCGGCCCCGCCCGGCCCGGCGTGGGAGGGACCCGGCCCGGCGGCGCCCCACGGCCCGGGGCGGGGCGGGGGGGGGGGGGGGTGGTCCCGGGGGCGGCAGGTGCCCGGAGGGGCGGGCGCGGGGCTTTTGGGGCTAAAGGAGGGGTCCCGGGAGGGGGGGGGGTCCGCGGGGGGGGGGGGGTGTCCCGGTGCCCGCCCTGACGCCCCGCCGCCCGCAGGCGCCATGGAGGTGACGGTGGGGACGGCGGCGCTGGCGCTGGCGCTGCTGCTGCTGCCGGTGCTGTACGAGCGCAGCGGCTCCTTCCGCTTCTTCTGCAAGATGGGCTTCTACAACGGGTGGATCCTGCTGCTGGCGCTGGTGGCCATCCCGCTCTGCGCCCTGCGGGGCCGCGACGTCGAGAACATGAAGTAGGGGCGGGGGGGGGGGGGGAACGGGGGGGGGCACGCGGGGCTGGGGCACCCCCTGCGCCTCCTGGGGTTCCTCGTCCCCAGGGGCGTGTGGCGCGGCCGTGGGGCATCGCCGTCACCGCCTGTCCCCGGCCAGGATCATCCGGGGGCTGATGCAGCACGTGAAGCACCTCTACGGCATCCGGATGGCGGTGCGGGGCGCCCAGCACTTCCCCCCCCGGCAGCCCTACGTCGTCGTCAGCAACCACCAGAGCTCCCTCGACCTGCTGGGTATGCCCGCCCCACGGCCACCGCCCCACGGCCACCGCCCCACGGCCACCCCACAGCCCTGTCCTCTCTCCCCCGTGCCCCTACCTCATCGCCGGCAACCGCCAGAGCTCCTTCCATCTCCTGGGTACGCCTGCCCCACGGCGCTGCCCCCTTGCCCGACCCCTGGCAGCCCCCTGCCCCACGGCCACCCGTCAACCCCTGCTGCCGAGCCCCAGCCCCACGGCTGCCCCACGGCTGATGCGGCCCCCAGGGGTGATGGAGGCGCTGCTGGAGCGGTGCGTGCTCGTAGCCGCCCCCCCCCTTTGCCCCATAGCCGCCCCCCCCCCCCCCCCCAGCTAACACCAGCCCCCAGGGATGACGGAGGTGCTGCCGGACCGCTGTGTGCCCATAGCCACCCCCCAGCCCCGTAGCCACCCCCCCCCGGCCCCCCGGCCGCCCCCCGGCTAACGGCAGCCCCCAGGGATGATGGAGGTGCTGCCGGACCGCTGCGTGCCCATCGCCAAGCGGGAGCTGCTCTACATGGGGGCCGTCGGGGTGGCCTGCTGGCTCGGCGGCATCATCTTCATCGACCGCAAGCGGACGCACGACGCCATCAGCGTCATGGCCGAGGCCGCCCACACCATGCTCAGCCAGGACGTGAGTGGGGCGCCGGGGGGCTGCCGGGGGGGGGCCCTGCGTCCTGCCTGGGGCTGCTGGGGGGCAGCCCCGGCTGCCCCCGTAGTGATGTGGGGCAGCCCCAGCTCACCCTGGGGCAGTCCCGGCTGACCCCCCCCTCGCCGTGGGGCACCCCCGGCCTCGCCGTGGGGCAGCCCCCCGTCTCCCCTCAGGTCCGGGTGTGGGTCTTCCCCGAGGGGACGCGCAACCACAGCGGCTCCATGCTGCCCTTCAAGCGGGGCGCCTTCCACCTCGCCGTCCAGGCCCAGGTACGGGGGCTGCCGCGGGGCGGCCGTGGGGCGGCCGTGGGGCAGCACCCCTCAGCCCCCGCCTGCCCCCCAGGTCCCTGTCGTCCCCATCGTCATCTCCTCCTACCAGCACTTCTACAGCAAGCGGGAGCGGAGGTTCACGGCCGGTGAGGGTCCTGGGGGGTCGGGGGGGTCAATGGAGGGGGGCTGGGGGAACACGTGGGGCTAGGGGCAACCCGGGGGGTACGTGGATGGGGGGCTGAGGGGCGTACGTGGGTCTGGGGGTGCCGTGGCGGGGCATTGGGGCACGTGGGGAGTCTAGGGGGTAGCTGGAGGAGCGGCTGGGGGGCACATACGGGTCTGGGGGGCTGTGGGGGGATACGTATGGGTCTGGGGGGGCGTGTGGGGTACGCGAGAGGAGGTTTGGGGGTGCTAACGGGGGGTCTGTGGGCACACAGGGGGGGCTGTGGGATACGTGGAGGAGGGTGTGTGGGGCCCCCGGGGGTCTGGGGTGCACACGGGGCAGGGCCCACGTCCAGGGGGGTGCAGGCGGGCTGTGGGGTGGCTGTGGGGGTTGTGGGGCGGCCGTGGGGGCGCCCCCCGACCCCCCGCCCCCAGGGCAGTGCGTGATCCAGGTGCTGCCCCCGCTGCCCACCCGGGGGCTGGGCCCGGCCGACGTCCCGGCGCTCACCGAGCGGGTCCGCGCCGCCATGCTGGAGGCCTTCGAGGCGCTCTCGGCCGAGCTGCGCCCCACGGCGCCGCCCCCCGCCCCTCAGTGACCCGCCCCACGGCTGCCCGCTGCCCCACGGCGCCGCCCGGCCCCACGGCGGCGGGACGGGGGCTGACCCTCGCGTGGAACGTGGACTGACGCACGGGCGGGGCACGGGCTGACCCACGCGTAGAACGTGGACTGACCCACGGCGGGGCGCGAACCCACCAGTGGGGCACAGGCTGACCCACAAGTAGGACGGGGACCGACCCACGCCGGAGCGCGGAGCAGCACTCGGCGGGACCTATAGGAAAAACGTGGCCTGACCCACGGCGGGACTTAGAGGAAGAGCGGGGCACGGACTGACCCCCGAGCGGGGCACGGAGCGACCCACGGCGGGACCCATGGACATGCGTGGACCGAGCCGTGGCAGGAGCTGTAGGGAGAGCTCGGTCAGGCCCACGGCGGGACGCGCGGCGGGGACCTGGTCTGACCCACGGCGGGACCCACAGAAGGCTCACGGAGTGACCCATAGCGGACCATGGTATGACCCACGGCGGGCCTCCCTCGGACCGACCCACTCCAGACCCCTACGTGGGGGGGTACCCTCGGACCAACCCACTCTAGACCCCCACGTGGGGTGGGTACCCTCGGACCAACCCACTCTAGACCCCCACGTGGGGGGGTATCCTCGGACTGACCCACTCCAGACCCCCACGTGGGGGGGGGGTACCCTCAGACTGACCCACTCCAGACCCCCACGTGGGGGGGTACCCTCGGACTGACCCACTCCAGACCCCCATGTGGGGGGGTACCCTCGGACCAACCCACTCCAGACCCCCACCGGGGGGATACCCTTGGACCGACCCACTCCAGACCCCCACGTGGGGGGGTACCCTCGGACCAACCCACTCCAGACCCCTACGTGGGGGGGGGGTACCCTCGGACCAACCCACTCCAGACCCCCACCGGGGGGATACCCTCGGACCAACCCACTCCAGACCCCTACGTGGGGGGGGTACCCTCGGACTGACCCACTCTAGACCCCCACGTGTTGGGGGGGGGGGTACCCTCGGACCGACCCACTCCAGACCCCCCCGTGGGGGTCCCAGGGACAGACCCACGGCTCCTGGGGGGGCACAGGGCTGACCCCCCCCAATGGCTGGTGCCATTTGGGGACTGGGGGGGGTCCCAGGCCGTGGGGCAGTGCAGGGGGGCGGGTGCTGATTGACTGCCAGAACAGGCCCCGCC
>JBBMRM010000066.1:600000-984008 GCA_037962945.1 Sarcoramphus papa | reverse complement strand
CAGCTTTCAGTGCTGGCACTTTTCTTCTCTGAGCAATTGCTCGACGTTTGCAATTTCTCACCTGAGCTCTCTTTAGAGTGCGCGAGAGGATGAGCAGAAGATGAGGTGGCTAGAGAAGCCCAGAGCCCCAGTGTTCTTAGGCCTACAAAAGCGCTTCCAAGGAAGGGTGCTGGCTAGCAAGAGCTTTCAGTGCTGGCACTTTTCATCTCGGAGCAATTGCTCGACGTTTGCAATTTCTCAGCTCGTGTCTACGAGACGGAAAGAAAATGACTGTGACTTTTGGTGGCTAGAGAAGCGCAAAGCCCCAGTGTTCTTAGGCCTACAAAAGCGCTTCCAAGGAAGGGTGCTGGCTAGCAACAGCTTTCAGTGCTGGCACTTTTCATCTCTGAGCAATTGCTTGACGTTTGCAATTTCTCAGCTCGTGTCTACCGACGGAAAGAGAAGCACCGTGACGTTTGGTGGCTAGAGAAGCGCAAAGCCCCAGTGTTGCTGCGCCTGTGAAAGCGCTTCCAAGGAAGGGTGCTGGCTAGCAACAGCTTTCAGTGCTGGCACTTTTCATCTCGGAGCAATTGCTCGACGTTTGCAATTTCTCAGCTCGTGTCTACGAGACGGAAAGAGAAGGACCGTGACGTTTGGTGCGTAGAGAAGTGCAAAGCCCCAGTGTTGCTGCGCCTGTGAAAGCGCTTCCAAGGAAGGGTGCTGGCTAGCAAGAGCTTTCAGTGCTGGCACTTTTCTTCTCTGAGCAATTGCTCGACGTTTGCAATTTCTCACCTGAGCTCTCTTTAGAGTGCGCGAGAGGATGAGAAGAAGATGAGGTGGCTAGGGAAGCCCAGAGCCCCAGTGTTCTTAGGCCTACAAAAGCGCTTCCAAGGAAGGGTGCTGGCTAGCAAGAGCTTTCAGTGCTGGCACTTTTCATCTCGGAGCAATTGCTCGACGTTTGCAATTTCTCAGCTTGTGTCTACGAGACGGAAAGAGAATGACCGTGACGTTTGGTGGCTAGAGAAGCGCAAAGCCCCAGTGTTACTGCACCTGTGAAAGCGCTTCCAAGGAAGGGTGCTGGCTAGCAAGAGCTTTCAGTGCTGGCACTTTTCATCTCTGAGCAATTGCTCGACGTTTGCAATTTCTCAGCTCATGTCTACGAGACGGAAAGAGAATGACCATGACGTTTGGTGGGTAGAGAAGCGCAAAGCCCCAGTGTTACTGCGCCTGTGAAAGTGCTTCCAAGGAAGGGTGCTGGCTAGCAACAGCTTTCAGTGCTGGCACTTTTCATCTCTGAGCAATTGCTCGACGTTTGCAATTTCTCAGCTCGTGTCTACGAGACGGAAAGAGAAGGACCGTGACGTTTGGTGGCTAGAGAAGCGCAAAGCCCCAGTGTTGCTGCGCCTGTGAAAGCGCTTCCAAGGAAGGGTGCTGGCTAGCAAGAGCTTTCAGTGCTGGCACTTTTCATCTCTGAGCAATTGCTCGACGTTTGCAATTTCTCACCTGAGCTCTCTTTAGAGTGCGCGCGAGGATGAGCAGAAGATGAGGTGGCTAGAGAAACCCAGAGCCCCAGTGTTCTTAGGCCTACAAAAGCGCTTCCAAGGAAGGGTGCTGGCTAGCAAGAGCTTTCAGTGCTGGCACTTTTCATCTCGGAGCAATTGCTCGACGTTTGCAATTTCTCAGCTCGTGTCTACGAGACGGAAAGAGAATGACCGTGACGTTTGGTGGCTAGAGAAGCGCAAAGCCCCAGTGTTGCTGCGCCTGTGAAAGCGCTTCCAAGGAAGGGTGCTGGCTAGCAAGAGCTTTCAGTGCTGGCACTTTTCATCTCTGAGCAATTGCTCGACGTTTGCAATTTCTCACCTGAGCTCTCTTTAGAGTGCGCGAGAGGATGAGCAGAAGATGAGGTGGCTAGAGAAGCCCAGAGCCCCACTGTTCTTAGGCCTACAAAAGCGCTTCCAAGGAAGGGTGCTGGCTAGCAAGAGCTTTCAGTGCTGGCACTTTTCATCTCGGAGCAATTGCTCGACGTTTGCAATTTCTCAGCTCGTGTCTACGAGACGGAAAGAGAATGACCGTGACGTTTGGTGCGTATAGAAGCGCAAAGCCCCAGTGTTGCTGCGCCTGTGAAAACGCTTCCAAGGAAGGGTGCTGGCTAGCAACAGCTTTCAGTGCTGGCACTTTTCATCTCTGAGCAATTGCTCGACGTTTGCAATTTCTCAGCTCGTGTCTACGAGACGGAAAGAGAAGGACCGTGACGTTTGGTGCGTAGAGAAGTGCAAAGCCCCAGTGTTACTGCGCCTGTGAAAGCACTTCCAAGGAAGGGTGCTGGCTAGCAACAGCTTTCAGTGCTGGCACTTTTCTTCTCTGAGCAATTGCTCGACGTTTGCAATTTCTCACCTGAGCTCTCTTTAGAGTGCGCGAGAGGATGAGCAGAAGATGAGGTGGCTAGAGAAGCCCAGAGCCCCACTGTTCTTAGGCCTACAAAAGCGCTTCCAAGGAAGGGTGCTGGCTAGCAAGAGCTTTCAGTGCTGGCACTTTTCATCTCGGAGCAATTGCTCGACGTTTGCAATTTCTCAGCTCGTGTCTACGAGACGGAAAGAGAAGGACCGTGACTTTTGGTGGGTAGAGAAGCGCAAAGCCCCAGTGTTGCTGCGCCTGTGAAAGCGCTTCCAAGGAAGGGTGCTGGCTAGCAAGAGCTTTCAGTGCTGGCACTTTTCATCTCTGAGCAATTGCTCGACGTTTGCAATTTCTCAGCTCGTGTCTACGAGACGGAAAGAGAAGGACCGTGACTTTTGGTGGGTAGAGAAGCGCAAAGCCCCAGTATTGCTGCGCCTGTGAAAGCGCTTCCAAGGAAGGGTGCTGGCTAGCAAGAGCTTTCAGTGCTGGCACTTTTCATCTCTCAGCAATTGCTCGACGTTTGCAATTTCTCACCTGAGCTCTCTTTAGAGTGCGCGAGAGGATGAGCAGAAGATGAGGTGGCTAGAGAAGCCCAGAGCCCCACTGTTCTTAGGCCTACAAAAGCGCTTCCAAGGAAGGGTGCTGGCTAGCAACAGCTTTCAGTGCTGGCACTTTTCATCTCTGAGCAATTGCTCGACGTTTGCAATTTCTCAGCTCGTGTCTACGAAACGGAAAGAAAATGACCGTGACTTTTGGTGGGTAGAGAAGCGCAAAGCCCCAGTGTTGCTGCGCCTGTGAAAGCGCTTCCAAGGAAGGGTGCTGGCTAGCAACAGCTTTCAGTGCTGGCACTTTTCATCTCTGAGCAATTGCTCGACGTTTGCAATTTCTCAGCTCGTGTCTACGAGACGGAAAGAGAAGGACCGTGACGTTTGGTGGGTAGAGAAGCGCAAAGCCCCAGTGTTGCTGCGCCTGTGAAAGCGCTTCCAAGGAAGGGTGCTGGCTAGCAACAGCTTTCAGTGCTGGCACTTTTCATCTCTGAGCAATTGCTCGACGTTTGCAATTTCTCACCTGAGCTCTCTTTAGAGTGCGCGAGAGGATGAGCAGAAGATGAGGTGGCTAGAGAAACCCAGAGCCCCAGTGTTCTTAGGCCTACAAAAGCGCTTCCAAGGAAGGGGGCTGGCTAGCAACAGCTTTCAGTGCTGGCACTTTTCATCTCTGAGCAATTGCTCGACGTTTGCAATTTCTCAGCTCGTGTCTACGAGACGGAAAGAGAAGGACCGTGACGTTTGGTGGCTAGAGAAGCGCAAAGCCCCAGTGTTGCTGCGCCTGTGAAAGCGCTTCCAAGGAAGGGTGCTGGCTAGCAAGAGCTTTCAGTGCTGGCACTTTTCATCTCTGAGCAATTGCTCGACGTTTGCAATTTCTCACCTGAGCTCTCTTTAGAGTGCGCGAGAGGATGAGCAGAAGATGAGGTGGCTAGAGAAGCCCAGAGCCCCAGTGTTCTTAGGCCTACAAAAGCGCTTCCAAGGAAGGGTGCTGGCTAGCAAGAGCTTTCAGTGCTGGCACTTTTCATCTCGGAGCAATTGCTCGACGTTTGCAATTTCTCAGCTCGTGTCTACGAGACGGAAAGAGAATGACCGTGACGTTTGGTGCGTATAGAAGCGCAAAGCCCCAGTGTTGCTGCGCCTGTGAAAACGCTTCCAAGGAAGGGTGCTGGCTAGCAACAGCTTTCAGTGCTGGCACTTTTCATCTCTGAGCAATTGCTCGACGTTTGCAATTTCTCAGCTCGTGTCTACGAGACGGAAAGAGAAGGACCGTGACGTTTGGTGCGTAGAGAAGTGCAAAGCCCCAGTGTTACTGCGCCTGTGAAAGCACTTCCAAGGAAGGGTGCTGGCTAGCAAGAGCTTTCAGTGCTGGCACTTTTAATCTCTGAGCAATTGCTCGACGTTTGCAATTTCTCACCTGAGCTCTCTTTAGAGTGCGCGAGAGGATGAGCAGAAGATGAGGTGGCTAGAGAAGCCCAGAGCCCCAGTGTTCTTAGGCCTACAAAAGCGCTTCCAAGGAAGGGGGCTGGCTAGCAACAGCTTTCAGTGCTGGCACTTTTCATCTCGGAGCAATTGCTCGACGTTTGCAATTTCTCAGCTCGTGTCTACGAGACGGAAAGAGAATGACCGTGACTTTTGGTGGGTAGAGAAGCGCAAAGCCCCAGTGTTGCTGCGCCTGTGAAAGCGCTTCCAAGGAAGGGTGCTGGCTAGCAAGAGCTTTCAGTGCTGGCACTTTTCATCTCTGAGCAATTGCTCGACGTTTGCAATTTCTCAGCTCGTGTCTACCGACGGAAAGAGAAGGACCGTGACGTTTGGTGGGTAGAGAAGCGCAAAGCCCCAGTGTTGCTGCGCCTGTGAAAGCGCTTCCAAGGAAGGGTGCTGGCTAGCAAGAGCTTTCAGTGCTGGCACTTTTCATCTCTGAGCAATTGCTCGACGTTTGCAATTTCTCACCTGAGCTCTCTTTAGAGTGCGCGAGAGGATGAGCAGAAGATGAGGTGGCTAGAGAAGCCCAGAGCCCCACTGTTCTTAGGCCTACAAAAGCGCTTCCAAGGAAGGGTGCTGGCTAGCAAGAGCTTTCAGTGCTGGCACTTTTCATCTCTGAGCAATTGCTCGACGTTTGCAATTTCTCAGCTCGTGTCTACGAAACGGAAAGAAAATGACCGTGACTTTTGGTGGGTAGAGAAGCGCAAAGCCCCAGTGTTGCTGCGCCTGTGAAAGCGCTTCCAAGGAAGGGTGCTGGCTAGCAACAGCTTTCAGTGCTGGCACTTTTCATCTCTGAGCAATTGCTCGACGTTTGCAATTTCTCAGCTCGTGTCTACGAGACGGAAAGAGAAGGACCGTGACGTTTGGTGGCTAGAGAAGCGCAAAGCCCCAGTGTTGCTGCGCCTGTGAAAGCGCTTCCAAGGAAGGGTGCTGGCTAGCAAGAGCTTTCAGTGCTGGCACTTTTCATCTCTGAGCAATTGCTCGACGTTTGCAATTTCTCACCTGAGCTCTCTTTAGAGTGCGCGAGAGGATGAGCAGAAGATGAGGTGGCTAGAGAAGCCCAGAGCCCCACTGTTCTTAGGCCTACAAAAGCGCTTCCAAGGAAGGGTGCTGGCTAGCAACAGCTTTCAGTGCTGGCACTTTTCATCTCGGAGCAATTGCTCGACGTTTGCAATTTCTCAGCTCGTGTCTACGAGACGGAAAGAGAATGACTGTGACGTTTGGTGCGTATAGAAGCGCAAAGCCCCAGTGTTGCTACGCCTGTGAAAGCGCTTCCAAGGAAGGGTGCTGGCTAGCAAGAGCTTTCAGTGCTGGCACTTTTCATCTCTGAGCAATTGCTCGACGTTTGCAATTTCTCAGCTCGTGTCTACGAGACGGAAAGAAAATGACCGTGACTTTTGGTGGGTAGAGAAGCGCAAAGCCCCAGTGTTGCTGCGCCTGTGAAAGCGCTTCCAAGGAAGGGTGCTGGCTAGCAACAGCTTTCAGTGCTGGCACTTTTCATCTCTGAGCAATTGCTCGACGTTTGCAATTTCTCAGCTCGTGTCTACCGACGGAAAGAGAAGGACCGTGACTTTTGGTGGCTAGAGAAGCGCAAAGCCCCAGTGTTGCTGCGCCTGTGAAAGCGCTTCCAAGGAAGGGTGCTGGCTAGCAACAGCTTTCAGTGCTGGCACTTTTCATCTCTGAGCAATTGCTCGACGTTTGCAATTTCTCACCTGAGCTCTCTTTAGAGTGCGCGAGAGGATGAGCAGAAGATGAGGTGGCTAGAGAAGCCCAGAGCCCCACTGTTCTTAGGCCTACAAAAGCGCTTCCAAGGAAGGGTGCTGGCTAGCAACAGCTTCCAGTGCTGGCACTTTTCATCTCTGAGCAATTGCTGGACGTTTGCAATTTCTCAGCTCGTGTCTAGGAGACGGAAAGAGAATGACTGTGACGTTTGGTGGCTAGAGAAGCGCAAAGCCCCAGTGTTGCTGCGCCTGTGAAAACGCTTCCAAGGAAGGGTGCTGGCTAGCAAGAGCTGTCAGTGCTGGCACTTTTCATCTCTGAGCAATTGCTCGACGTTTGCAATTTCTCAGCTCGTGTCTACGAGACGGAAAGAGAAGGACCGTGACGTTTGGTGCGTAGAGAAGTGCAAAGCCCCAGTGTTGCTGCGCCTGTGAAAGCGCTTCCAAGGAAGGGTGCTGGCTAGCAACAGCTTTCAGTGCTGGCACTTTTCTTCTCTGAGCAATTGCTCGACGTTTGCAATTTCTCACCTGAGCTCTCTTTAGAGTGCGCGAGAGGATGAGCAGAAGATGAGGTGGCTAGAGAAGCCCAGAGCCCCACTGTTCTTAGGCCTACAAAAGCGCTTCCAAGGAAGGGTGCTGGCTAGCAACAGCTTTCAGTGCTGGCACTTTTCATCTCGGAGCAATTGCTCGACGTTTGCAATTTCTCAGCTCGTGTCTACGAGACGGAAAGAGAAGGACCGTGACTTTTGGTGGGTAGAGAAGCGCAAAGCCCCAGTGTTGCTGCGCCTGTGAAAGCGCTTCCAAGGAAGGGTGCTGGCTAGCAAGAGCTTTCAGTGCTGGCACTTTTCATCTCTGAGCAATTGCTCGACGTTTGCAATTTCTCAGCTCGTGTCTACGAGACGGAAAGAGAAGGACCGTGACTTTTGGTGGGTAGAGAAGCGCAAAGCCCCAGTGTTGCTGCGCCTGTGAAAGCGCTTCCAAGGAAGGGTGCTGGCTAGCAAGAGCTTTCAGTGCTGGCACTTTTCATCTCTGAGCAATTGCTCGACGTTTGCAATTTCTCACCTGAGCTCTCTTTAGAGTGCGCGAGAGGATGAGCAGAAGATGAGGTGGCTAGAGAAGCCCAGAGCCCCAGTGTTCTTAGGCCTACAAAAGCGCTTCCAAGGAAGGGTGCTGGCTAGCAAGAGCTTTCAGTGCTGGCACTTTTCATCTCGGAGCAATTGCTCGACGTTTGCAATTTCTCAGCTCGTGTCTACGAAACGGAAAGAAAATGACCGTGACTTTTGGTGGGTAGAGAAGCGCAAAGCCCCAGTGTTGCTGCGCCTGTGAAAGCGCTTCCAAGGAAGGGTGCTGGCTAGCAACAGCTTTCAGTGCTGGCACTTTTCATCTCTGAGCAATTGCTCGACGTTTGCAATTTCTCACCTGAGCTCTCTTTAGAGTGCACGAGAGGATGAGCAGAAGATGAGGTGGCTAGAGAAGCCCCGAGCCCCAGTGTTCTTAGGCCTACAAAAGCGCTTCCAAGGAAGGGTGCTGGCTAGCAACAGCTTTCAGTGCTGGCACTTTTCATCTCTGAGCAATTGCTCGGCGTTTGCAATTTCTCAGCTCGTGTCTACGAGACGGAAAGAGAAGGACCGTGACGTTTGGTGCGTATAGAAGCGCAAAGCCCCAGTGTTGCTGCGCCTGTGAAAGCGCTTCCAAGGAAGGGTGCTGGCTAGCAAGAGCTTTCAGTGCTGGCACTTTTCATCTCTGAGCAATTGCTCGACGTTTGCAATTTCTCAGCTCGTGTCTACGAGACGGAACGAGAATGACCGTGACGTTTGGTGCGTAGAGAAGTGCAAAGCCCCAGTGTTACTGCGCTTGTGAAAGCGCTTCCAAGGAAGGGTGCTGGCTAGCAAGAGCTTTCAGTGCTGGCACTTTTCATCTCTGAGCAATTGCTCGACGTTTGCAATTTCTCAGCTCGTGTCTACCGACGGAAAGAGAAGGACCGTGAGGCTTGGTGGGTAGAGAAGCGCAAAGCCCCAGTGTTGCTGCGCCTGTGAAAGCGCTTCCAAGGAAGGGTGCTGGCTAGCAACAGCTTTCAGTGCTGGCACTTTTCATCTCTGAGCAATTGCTCGACGTTTGCAATTTCTCACCTGAGCTCTCTTTAGAGTGCGCGCGAGGATGAGCAGAAGATGAGGTGGCTAGAGAAGCCCAGAGCCCCAGTGTTCTAAGGGCTACAAAAGCGCTTCCAAGGAAGGGTGCTGGCTAGCAAGAGCTTTCAGTGCTGGCACTTTTCATCTCTGAGCAATTCCTCGACGTTTGCAATTTCTCAGCTCGTGTCTACGAGACGGAAAGAGAAGGACCGTGACTTTTGGTGGGTAGAGAAGCGCAAAGCCCCAGTGTTGCTGCGCCTGTGAAAGCGCTTCCAAGGAAGGGTGCTGGCTAGCAACAGCTTTCAGTGCTGGCACTTTTCATCTCGGAGCAATTGCTCGACGTTTGCAATTTCTCAGCTCGTGTCTACGAGTCGGAAAGAGAAGGACCGTGACGTTTGGTGCGTAGAGAAGTGCAAAGCCCCAGTGTTACTGCGCCTGTGAAAGCGCTTCCAAGGAAGGGTGCTGGCTAGCAACAGCTTTCAGTGCTGGCACTTTTCTTCTCTGAGCAATTGCTCGACGTTTGCAATTTCTCACCTGAGCTCTCTTTAGAGTGCGCGAGAGGATGAGCAGAAGATGAGGTGGCTAGAGAAGCCCAGAGCCCCAGTGTTCTTAGGCCTACAAAAGCGCTTCCAAGGAAGGGTGCTGGCTAGCAAGAGCTTTCAGTGCTGGCACTTTTCATCTCTGAGCAATTGCTGGACGTTTGCAATTTCTCAGCTCGTGTCTACGAGACGGAAAGAGAAGGACCGTGACTTTTGGTGGGTAGAGAAGCGCAAAGCCCCAGTGTTGCTGCGCCTGTGAAAGCGCTTCCAAGGAAGGGTGCTGGCTAGCAAGAGCTTTCAGTGCTGGCACTTTTCATCTCTGAGCAATTGCTCGACGTTTGCAATTTCTCAGCTCGTGTCTACGAGACGGAAAGAGAAGGACCGTGACTTTTGGTGGGTAGAGAAGCGCAAAGCCCCAGTGTTGCTGCGCCTGTGAAAGCGCTTCCAAGGAAGGGTGCTGGCTAGCAAGAGCTTTCAGTGCTGGCACTTTTCATCTCTGAGCAATTGCTCGACGTTTGCAATTTCTCACCTGAGCTCTCTTTAGAGTGCGCGCGAGGATGAGCAGAAGATGAGGTGGCTAGAGAAGCCCAGAGCCCCAGTGTTCTTAGGCCTACAAAAGCGCTTCCAAGGAAGGGGGCTGGCTAGCAACAGCTTTCAGTGCTGGCACTTTTCATCTCTGAGCAATTGCTCGACGTTTGCAATTTCTCAGCTCGTGTCTACGAGACGGAAAGAAAATGACCGTGACTTTTGGTGGGTAGAGAAACGCAAAGCCCCAGTGTTGCTGCGCCTGTGAAAGCGCTTCCAAGGAAGGGTGCTGGCTAGCAAGAGCTTTCAGTGCTGGCACTTTTCATCTCTGAGCAATTGCTCGACGTTTGCAATTTCTCACCTGAGCTCTCTTTAGAGTGCGCGAGAGGATGAGCAGAAGATGAGGTGGCTAGAGAAGCCCAGAGCCCCAGTGTTCTTAGGCCTACAAAAGCGCTTCCAAGGAAGGGTGCTGGCTAGCAAGAGCTTTCAGTGCTGGCACTTTTCATCTCTGAGCAATTGCTCGACGTTTGCAATTTCTCAGCTCGTGTCTACAAGACGGAAAGAGAATGACCGTGACGTTTGGTGCGTATAGAAGCGCAAAGCCCCAGTGTTGCTACGCCTGTGAAAGCGCTTCCAAGGAAGGGTGCTGGCTAGCAAGAGCTTTCAGTGCTGGCACTTTTCATCTCTGAGCAATTGCTCGACGTTTGCAATTTCTCAGCTCGTGTCTACGAGACGGAAAGAGAAGGACCGTGACGTTTGGTGCGTATAGAAGCGCAAAGCCCCAGTGTTACTGCGCTTGTGAAAGCGCTTCCAAGGAAGGGTGCTGGCTAGCAAGAGCTTTCAGTGCTGGCACTTTTCATCTCTGAGCAATTGCTCGACATTTGCAATTTCTCAGCTCGTGTCTACCGACGGAAAGAGAAGGACCGTGAGGTTTGGTGGCTAGAGAAGCGCAAAGCCCCAGTGTTGCTGCGCCTGTGAAAGCGCTTCCAAGGAAGGGTGCTGGCTAGCAAGAGCTTTCAGTGCTGGCACTTTTCATCTCTGAGCAATTGCTCGACGTTTGCAATTTCTCACCTGAGCTCTCTTTAGAGTGCGCGAGAGGATGAGCAGAAGATGAGGTGGCTAGAGAAGCCCAGAGCCCCAGTGTTTTAAGGGCTACAAAAGCGCTTCCAAGGAAGGGTGCTGGCTAGCAAGAGCTTTCAGTGCTGGCACTTTTCATCTCGGAGCCATTGCTCGACGTTTGCAATTTCTCAGCTCGTGTCTACGAGACGGAAAGAGAATGACTGTGACGTTTGGTGGGTAGAGAAGCGCAAAGCCCCAGTGTTGCTGCGCCTGTGAAAGCGCTTCCAAGGAAGGGTGCTGGCTAGCAAGAGCTGTCAGTGCTGGCACTTTTCATCTCGGAGCAATTGCTCGACGTTTGCAATTTCTCAGCTCGTGTCTACGAGACGGAAAGAGAAGGACCGTGACTTTTGGTGGGTAGAGAAGCGCAAAGCCCCAGTGTTGCTGCGCCTGTGAAAGCGCTTCCAAGGAAGGGTGCTGGCTAGCAACAGCTTTCAGTGCTGGCACTTTTCATCTCTGAGCAATTGCTCGACGTTTGCAATTTCTCAGCTCGTGTCTACGAGACGGAAAGAGAAGGACCGTGACTTTTGGTGGCTAGAGAAGCGCAAAGCCCCAGTGTTGCTGCGCCTGTGAAAGCGCTTCCAAGGAAGGGTGCTGGCTAGCAAGAGCTTTCAGTGCTGGCACTTTTCATCTCTGAGCAATTGCTCGACGTTTGCAATTTCTCACCTGAGCTCTCTTTAGAGTGCGCGAGAGGATGAGCAGAAGATGAGGTGGCTAGAGAAGCCCAGAGCCCCACTGTTCTTAGGCCTACAAAAGCGCTTCCAAGGAAGGGTGCTGGCTAGCAACAGCTTTCAGTGCTGGCACTTTTCATCTCTGAGCAATTGCTCGACGTTTGCAATTTCTCAGCTCGTGTCTACGAGACGGAAAGAGAATGACTGTGACGTTTGGTGCGTATAGAAGCGCAAAGCCCCAGTGTTGCTGCGCCTGTGAAAGCGCTTCCAAGGAAGGGTGCTGGCTAGCAAGAGCTTTCAGTGCTGGCCCTTTTCATCTCTGAGCAATTGCTGGACGTTTGCAATTTCTCAGCTCGTGTCTACGAGACGGAAAGAGAAGGACCGTGACGTTTGGTGGCTAGAGAAGTGCAAAGCCCCAGTGTTACTGCGCCTGTGAAAGCGCTTCCAAGGAAGGGTGCTGGCTAGCAACAGCTTTCAGTGCTGGCACTTTTCATCTCTGAGCAATTGCTCGACGTTTGCAATTTCTCACCTGAGCTCTCTTTAGAGTGCGCGAGAGGATGAGCAGAAGATGAGGTGGCTAGAGAAGCCCAGAGCCCCACTGTTCTTAGGCCTACAAAAGCGCTTCCAAGGAAGGGTGCTGGCTAGCAACAGCTTTCAGTGCTGACACTTTTCATCTCGGAGGAATTGCTCGACGTTTGCAATTTCTCAGCTCGTGTCTACGAGATGGAAAGAGAAGGACCGTGACATTTGGTGCGTATAGAAGCGCAAAGCCCCAGTGTTACTGCGCCTGTGAAAGCGCTTCCAAGGAAGGGTGCTGGCTAGCAAGAGCTTTCAGTGCTGGCACTTTTCATCTCTGAGCAATTGCTCGACGTTTGCAATTTCTCACCTGAGCTCTCTTTAGAGTGCGCGAGAGGACGAGCAGAAGATTAGGTGTCTAGAGAAGCCCAGAGCCCCAGTGTTCTTAGGCCTACAAAAGCGCTTCCAAGGAAGGGTGCTGGCTAGCAAGAGCTTTCAGTGCTGGCACTTTTCATCTCGGAGCAATTGCTTGACGTTTGCAATTTCTCAGCTCGTGTCTACGAGACGGAAAGAGAATGACCGTGACGTTTGGTGGGTAGAGAAGCGCAAAGCCCCAGTGTTGCTGCGCCTGTGAAAGCGCTTCCAAGGAAGGGTGCTGGCTAGCAACAGCTTTCAGTGCTGGCACTTTTCATCTCTGAGCAATTGCTGGACGTTTGCAATTTCTCAGCTCGTGTCTACGAGACGGAAAGAGAAGGACCGTGACGTTTGGTGGCTAGAGAAGCGCAAAGCCCCAGTGTTACTGCGCCTGTGAAAGCGCTTCCAAGGAAGGGTGCTGGCTAGCAAGAGCTTTCAGTGCTGGCACTTTTCATCTCTGAGCAATTGCTCGACGTTTGCAATTTCTCACCTGAGCTCTCTTTAGAGTGCGCGAGAGGATGAGCAGAAGATGAGGTGGCTAGAGAAGCCCAGAGCCCCAGTGTTCTTAGGCCTACAAAAGCGCTTCCAAGGAAGGGTGCTGGCTAGCAAGAGCTTTCAGTGCTGGCACATTTCATCTCTGAGCAATTGCTCGACGTTTGCAATTTCTCAGCTCGTGTCTACGAGACGGAAAGAGAAGGACCGTGACGTTTGGTGTGTATAGAAGCGCAAAGTCCCAGTGTTGCTGCGCCTGTGAAAGCGCTTCCAAGGAAGGGTGCTGGCTAGCAACAGCTTTCAGTGCTGGCACTTTTCATCTCTGAGCAATTGCTCGACGTTTGCAATTTCTCACCTGAGCTCTCTTTAGAGTGCGCGAGAGGATGAGCAGAAGATGAGGTGGCTAGAGAAGCCCAGAGCCCCAGTCTTCTTAGGCCTACAAAAGCGCTTCCAAGGAAGGGTGCTGGCTAGCAACAGCTTTCAGTGCTGGCACTTTTCATCTCGGAGCAATTGCTCGACGTTTGCAATTTCTCAGCTCGTGTCTACGAGACGGAAAGAGAAGGACCGTGACGTTTGGTGGGTAGAGAAGCGCAAAGCCCCAGTGTTGCTGCGCCTGTGAAAGCGCTTCCAAGGAAGGGTGCTGGCTAGCAAGAGCTTTCAGTGCTGGCACTTTTCATCTCTGAGCAATTGCTCGACGTTTGCAATTTCTCAGCTCGTGTCTACGAGACGGAAAGAGAAGGACCGTGACTTTTGGTGGGTAGAGAAGCGCAAAGCCCCAGTGTTGCTGCGCCTGTGAAAGCGCTTCCAAGGAAGGGTGCTGGCTAGCAACAGCTTTCAGTGCTGGCACTTTTCATCTCTGAGCAATTGCTCGACGTTTGCAATTTCTCACCTGAGCTCTCTTTAGAGTGCGCGAGAGGATGAGCAGAAGATGAGGTGGCTAGAGAAGCCCAGAGCCCCAGTGTTCTTAGGCCTACAAAAGCGCTTCCAAGGAAGGGTGCTGGCTAGCAACAGCTTTCAGTGCTGGCACTTTTCATCTCTGAGCAATTGCTTGACCTTTGCAATTTCTCAGCTCGTGTCTACGAGACGGAAAGAAAATGACCGTGACTTTTGGTGGGTAGAGAAGCGCAAAGCCCCAGTGTTGCTGCGCCTGTGAAAGCGCTTCCAAGGAAGGGTGCTGGCTAGCAACAGCTTTCAGTGCTGGCACTTTTCATCTCTGAGCAATTGCTCGACGTTTGCAATTTCTCAGCTCGTGTCTACCGACGGAAAGAGAAGGACCGTGACGTTTGGTGGCTAGAGAAGCGCAAAGCCCCAGTGTTGCTGCGCCTGTGAAAGCGCTTCCAAGGAAGGGTGCTGGCTAGCAAGAGCTTTCAGTGCTGGCACTTTTCATCTCTGAGCAATTGCTCGACGTTTGCAATTTCTCCCCTGAGCTCTCTTTAGAGTGCGCGAGAGGATGAGCAGAAGATTAGGTGGCTAGAGAAGCCCAGAGCCCCAGTGTTCTTAGGCCTACAAAAGCGCTTCCAAGGAAGGGTGCTGGCTAGCAAGAGCTTTCAGTGCTGGCACTTTTCATCTCTGAGCAATTGCTCGACGTTTGCAATTTCTCAGCTCGTGTCTACGAGACGGAAAGAGAAGGACCGTGACTTTTGGTGGCTAGAGAAGCGCAAAGCCCCAGTGTTGCTGCGCCTGTGAAAGCGCTTCCAAGGAAGGGTGCTGGCTAGCAACAACTTTCAGTGCTGGCACTTTTCATCTCTGAGCAATTGCTCGACGTTTGCAATTTCTCAGCTCGTGTCTACGAGACGGAAAGAGAATGACCGTGACATTTGGTGGGTAGAGAAGCGCAAAGCCCCAGTGTTGCTGCGCCTGTGAAAGCGCTTCCAAGGAAGGGTGCTGGCTAGCAAGAGCTTTCAGTGCTGGCACTTTTCATCTCTGAGCAATTGCTCGACGTTTGCAATTTCTCACCTGAGCTCTCTTTAGAGTGCGCGAGAGGATGAGCAGAAGATGAGGTGGCTAGAGAAGCCCAGAGCCCCACTGTTCTTAGGCCTACAAAAGCGCTTCCAAGGAAGGGTGCTGGCTAGCAAGAGCTTTCAGTGCTGGCACTTTTCATCTCGGAGCAATTGCTCGACGTTTGCAATTTCTCAGCTCGTGTCTACGAGACGGAAAGAAAATGACCGTGACTTTTGGTGGGTAGAGAAGCGCAAAGCCCCAGTGTTGCTGCGCCTGTGAAAGCGCTTCCAAGGAAGGGTGCTGGCTAGCAAGAGCTTTCAGTGCTGGCACTTTTCATCTCTGAGCAATTGCTCGACGTTTGCAATTTCTCAGCTCGTGTCTACGAGACGGAAAGAGAAGGACCGTGACGTTTGGTGGCTAGAGAAGCGCAAAGCCCCAGTGTTGCTGCGCCTGTGAAAGCGCTTCCAAGGAAGGGTGCTGGCTAGCAACAGCTTTCAGTGCTGGCACTTTTCATCTCTCAGCAATTGCTCGACGTTTGCAATTTCTCACCTGAGCTCTCTTTAGAGTGCGCGAGAGGATGAGCAGAAGATGAGGTGGCTAGAGAAGCCCAGAGCCCCACTGTTCTTAGGCCTACAAAAGCGCTTCCAAGGAAGGGTGCTGGCTAGCAAGAGCTTTCAGTGCTGGCACTTTTCATCTCTGAGCAATTGCTTGACGTTTGCAATTTCTCAGCTCGTGTCTACGAGACGGAAAGAGAAGGACTGTGACGTTTGGTGCGTATAGAAGCGCAAAGCCCCAGTGTTGCTGCGCCTGTGAAAGCGCTTCCAAGGAAGGGTGCTGGCTAGCAACAGCTTTCAGTGCTGGCACTTTTCATCTCTGAGCAATTGCTCGACGTTTGCAATTTCTCAGCTCGTGTCTACGAGACGGAAAGAGAAGGACCGTGACGTTTGGTGCGTAGAGAAGTGCAAAGCCCCAGTGTTACTGCGCCTGTGAAAGCGCTTCCAAGGAAGGGTGCTGGCTAGCAAGAGCTTTCAGTGCTGGCACTTTTCATCTCTGAGCAGTTGCTCGACGTTTGCAATTTCTCACCTGAGCTCTCTTTAGAGTGCGCGAGAGGATGAGCAGAAGATGAGGTGGCTAGAGAAGCCCAGAGCCCCAGTGTTCTTAGGCCTACAAAAGCGCTTCCAAGGAAGGGGGCTGGCTAGCAACAGCTTTCAGTGCTGGCACTTTTCATCTCGGAGCAATTGCTCGACGTTTGCAATTTCTCACCTGAGCTCTCTTTAGAGTGCGCGAGAGGATGAGCAGAAGATGAGGTGGCTAGAGAAGCCCAGAGCCCCAGTGTTTTAAGGGCTACAAAAGCGCTTCCAAGGAAGGGTGCTGGCTAGCAAGAGCTTTCAGTGCTGGCACTTTTCATCTCTGAGCAATTGCTCGACGTTTGCAATTTCTCAGCTCGTGTCTACGAGACGGAAAGAGAAGGACCGTGACATTTGGTGCGTATAGAAGTGCAAAGCCCCAGTGTTACTGCGCCTGTGAAAGCGCTTCCAAGGAAGGGTGCTGGCTAGCAAGAGCTTTCAGTGCTGGCACTTTTCATCTCTGAGCAATTGCTCGACGTTTGCAATTTCTCACCTGAGCTCTCTTTAGAGTGCGCGAGAGGATGAGCAGAAGATGAGGTGGCTAGAGAAGCCCAGAGCCCCACTGTTCTTAGGCCTACAAAAGCGCTTCCAAGGAAGGGTGCTGGCTAGCAAGAGCTTTCAGTGCTGGCACTTTTCATCTCGGAGCAATTGCTCGACGTTTGCAATTTCTCAGCTCGTGTCTACGAGACGGAAAGAGAAGGACCGTGACTTTTGGTGGGTAGAGAAGCGCAAAGCCCCAGTGTTGCTGCGCCTGTGAAAGCGCTTCCAAGGAAGGGTGCTGGCTAGCAACAGCTTTCAGTGCTGGCACTTTTCATCTCTGAGCAATTGCTCGACGTTTGCAATTTCTCACCTGAGCTCTCTTTAGAGTGCGCGAGAGGATGAGCAGAAGATGAGGTGGCTAGAGAAGCCCAGAGCCCCAGTGTTCTTAGGCCTACAAAAGCGCTTCCAAGGAAGGGTGCTGGCTAGCAACAGCTTTCAGTGCTGGCACTTTTCATCTCGGAGCAATTGCTTGACGTTTGCAATTTCTCAGCTCGTGTCTACGAGACGGAAAGAAAATGACCGTGACTTTTGGTGGCTAGAGAAGCGCAAAGCCCCAGTGTTGCTGCGCCTGTGAAAGCGCTTCCAAGGAAGGGTGCTGGCTAGCAACAGCTTTCAGTGCTGGCACTTTTCATCTCGGAGCAATTGCTCGACGTTTGCAATTTCTCAGCTCGTGTCTACGAGACGGAAAGAGAAGGACCGTGACGTTTGGTGGCTAGAGAAGCGCAAAGCCCCAGTGTTGCTGCGCCTGTGAAAGCGCTTCCAAGGAAGGGTGCTGGCTAGCAAGAGCTTTCAGTGCTGGCACTTTTCATCTCTCAGCAATTGCTCGACGTTTGCAATTTCTCACCTGAGCTCTCTTTAGAGTGCGCGAGAGGATGAGCAGAAGATGAGGTGGCTAGAGAAGCCCAGAGCCCCAGTGTTCTTAGGCCTACAAAAGCGCTTCCAAGGAAGGGTGCTGGCTAGCAAGAGCTTTCAGTGCTGGCACTTTTCATCTCTGAGCAATTGCTGGACGTTTGCAATTTCTCAGCTCGTGTCTACGAGACGGAAAGAAAATGACCGTGACTTTTGGTGGGTAGAGAAGCGCAAAGCCCCAGTGTTGCTGCGCCTGTGAAAGCGCTTCCAAGGAAGGGTGCTGGCTAGCAACAGCTTTCAGTGCTGGCACTTTTCATCTCTGAGCAATTGCTCCACGTTTGCAATTTCTCAGCTCGTGTCTACCGATGGAAAGAGAAGGACCGTGACGTTTGGTGGGTAGAGAAGCGCAAAGCCCCAGTGTTGCTGCGCCAGTGAAAGCGCTTCCAAGGAAGGGTGCTGGCTAGCAAGAGCTTTCAGTGCTGGCACTTTTCATCTCGGAGCAATTGCTCGACGTTTGCAATTTCTCACCTGAGCTCTCTTTAGAGTGCGCGAGAGGATGAGCAGAAGATGAGGTGGCTAGAGAAGCCCAGAGCCCCACTGTTCTTAGGCCTACAAAAGCGCTTCCAAGGAAGGGTGCTGGCTAGCAACAGCTTTCAGTGCTGGCACTTTTCATCTCTGAGCAATTGCTCGACGTTTGCAATTTCTCACCTGAGCTCTCTTTAGAGTGCGCGAGAGGATGAGCAGAAGATGAGGTGGCTAGAGAAGCCCAGAGCCCCAGTGTTCTTAGGCCTACAAAAGCGCTTCCAAGGAAGGGTGCTGGCTAGCAAGAGCTTTCAGTGCTGGCACTTTTCATCTCTGAGCAATTGCTCGACGTTTGCAATTTCTCAGCTCGTGTCTACGAGACGGAAAGAGAAGGACCGTGACTTTTGGTGGGTAGAGAAGCGCAAAGCCCCAGTGTTGCTGCGCCTGTGAAAGCGCTTCCAAGGAAGGGTGCTGGCTAGCAACAGCTTTCAGTGCTGGCACTTTTCATCTCTGAGCAATTGCTCGACGTTTGCAATTTCTCACCTGAGCTCTCTTTAGAGTGCGCGAGAGGATGAGCAGAAGATGAGGTGGCTAGAGAAGCCCAGAGCCCCAGTGTTCTTAGGCCTACAAAAGCGCTTCCAAGGAAGGGTGCTGGCTAGCAACAGCTTTCAGTGCTGGCACTTTTCATCTCTGAGCAATTGCTTGACGTTTGCAATTTCTCAGCTCGTGTCTACGAGACGGAAAGAAAATGACCGTGACTTTTGGTGGGTAGAGAAGCGCAAAGCCCCAGTGTTGCTGCGCCTGTGAAAGCGCTTCCAAGGAAGGGTGCTGGCTAGCAAGAGCTTTCAGTGCTGGCACTTTTCATCTCTGAGCAATTGCTCGACGTTTGCAATTTCTCAGCTCGTGTCTACGAGACGGAAAGAGAAGGACCGTGACTTTTGGTGGGTAGAGAAGCGCAAAGCCCCAGTGTTGCTGCGCCTGTGAAAGCGCTTCCAAGGAAGGGTGCTGGCTAGCAAGAGCTTTCAGTGCTGGCACTTTTCATCTCTGAGCAATTGCTCGACGTTTGCAATTTCTCACCTGAGCTCTCTTTAGAGTGCGCGAGAGGATGAGCAGAAGATGAGGTGGCTAGAGAAGCCCAGAGCCCCACTGTTCTTAGGCCTACAAAAGCGCTTACAAGGAAGGGTGCTGGCTGGCAACAGGTTTCAGTGCTGGCACTTTTCATCTCTGAGCAATTGCTGGACGTTTGCAATTTCTCAGCTCGTGTCTACGAGACGGAAAGAGAATGACCGTGACGTTTGGTGGCTAGAGAAGCGCAAAGCCCGAGTGTTGCTGCGCCTGTGAAAGCGCTTCCAAGGAAGGGTGCTGGCTAGCAACAGCTTTCAGTGCTGGCACTTTTCATCTCTGAGCAATTGCTCGACGTTTGCAATTTCTCAGCTCGTGTCTACCGACGGAAAGAGAAGGACCGTGACGTTTGGTGGGTAGAGAAGCGCAAAGCCCCAGTGTTGCTGCGCCAGTGAAAGCGCTTCCAAGGAAGGGTGCTGGCTAGCAAGAGCTTTCAGTGCTGGCACTTTTCATCTCGGAGCAATTGCTCGACGTTTGCAATTTCTCACCTGAGCTCTCTTTAGAGTGCGCGAGAGGATGAGCAGAAGATGAGGTGGCTAGAGAAGCCCAGAGCCCCACTGTTCTTAGGCCTACAAAAGCGCTTCCAAGGAAGGGTGCTGGCTAGCAAGAGCTTTCAGTGCTGGCACTTTTCATCTCTGAGCAATTGCTGGACGTTTGCAATTTCTCAGCTCGTGTCTACGAGACGGAAAGAAAATGACCGTGACTTTTGGTGGGTAGAGAAGCGCAAAGCCCCAGTGTTGCTGCGCCTGTGAAAGCGCTTCCAAGGAAGGGTGCTGGCTAGCAACAGCTTTCAGTGCTGGCACTTTTCATCTCTGAGCAATTGCTCGACGTTTGCAATTTCTCAGCTCGTGTCTACCGACGGAAAGAGAAGGACCGTGACGTTTGGTGGGTAGAGAAGCGCAAAGCCCCAGTGTTGCTGCGCCAGTGAAAGCGCTTCCAAGGAAGGGTGCTGGCTAGCAAGAGCTTTCAGTGCTGGCACTTTTCATCTCGGAGCAATTGCTCGACGTTTGCAATTTCTCACCTGAGCTCTCTTTAGAGTGCGCGAGAGGATGAGCAGAAGATGAGGTGGCTAGAGAAGCCCAGAGCCCCACTGTTCTTAGGCCTACAAAAGCGCTTCCAAGGAAGGGTGCTGGCTAGCAACAGCTTTCAGTGCTGGCACTTTTCATCTCTGAGCAATTGCTCGACGTTTGCAATTTCTCACCTGAGCTCTCTTTAGAGTGCGCGAGAGGATGAGCAGAAGATGAGGTGGCTAGAGAAGCCCAGAGCCCCAGTGTTCTTAGGCCTACAAAAGCGCTTCCAAGGAAGGGTGCTGGCTAGCAAGAGCTTTCAGTGCTGGCACTTTTCATCTCGGAGCAATTGCTCGACGTTTGCAATTTCTCAGCTCGTGTCTACGAGACGGAAAGAGAAGGACCGTGACTTTTGGTGGGTAGAGAAGCGCAAAGCCCCAGTGTTGCTGCGCCTGTGAAAGCGCTTCCAAGGAAGGGTGCTGGCTAGCAACAGCTTTCAGTGCTGGCACTTTTCATCTCTGAGCAATTGCTCGACGTTTGCAATTTCTCACCTGAGCTCTCTTTAGAGTGCGCGAGAGGATGAGCAGAAGATGAGGTGGCTAGAGAAGCCCAGAGCCCCAGTGTTCTTAGGCCTACAAAAGCGCTTCCAAGGAAGGGTGCTGGCTAGCAAGAGCTTTCAGTGCTGGCACTTTTCATCTCTGAGCAATTGCTTGACGTTTGCAATTTCTCAGCTCGTGTCTACGAGACGGAAAGAAAATGACCGTGACTTTTGGTGGGTAGAGAAGCGCAAAGCCCCAGTGTTGCTGCGCCTGTGAAAGCGCTTCCAAGGAAGGGTGCTGGCTAGCAAGAGCTTTCAGTGCTGGCACTTTTCATCTCTGAGCAATTGCTCGACGTTTGCAATTTCTCAGCTCGTGTCTACCGACGGAAAGAGAAGGACCGTGACGTTTGGTGGCTAGAGAAGCGCAAAGCCCCAGTGTTGCTGCGCCTGTGAAAGCGCTTCCAAGGAAGGGTGCTGGCTAGCAAGAGCTTTCAGTGCTGGCACTTTTCATCTCTGAGCAATTGCTCGACGTTTGCAATTTCTCACCTGAGCTCTCTTTAGAGTGCGCGAGAGGATGAGCAGAAGATGAGGTGGCTAGAGAAGCCCAGAGCCCCAGTGTTCTAAGGGCTACAAAAGCGCTTACAAGGAAGGGTGCTGGCTGGCAACAGGTTTCAGTGCTGGCACTTTTCATCTCTGAGCAATTGCTGGACGTTTGCAATTTCTCAGCTCGTGTCTACGAGACGGAAAGAGAATGACCGTGACGTTTGGTGGCTAGAGAAGCGCAAAGCCCGAGTGTTGCTGCGCCTGTGAAAGCGCTTCCAAGGAAGGGTGCTGGCTAGCAACAGCTTTCAGTGCTGGCACTTTTCATCTCGGAGCAATTGCTCGACGTTTGCAATTTCTCACCTGAGCTCTCTTTAGAGTGCGCGAGAGGATGAGCAGAAGATGAGGTGGCTAGAGAAGCCCAGAGCCCCACTGTTCTTAGGCCTACAAAAGCGCTTCCAAGGAAGGGTGCTGGCTAGCAAGAGCTTTCAGTGCTGGCACTTTTCATCTCTGAGCAATTGCTTGACGTTTGCAATTTCTCAGCTCGTGTCTACGAGACGGAAAGAGAATGACTGTGACGTTTGGTGCGTATAGAAGCGCAAAGCCCCAGTGTTGCTAGGCCTGTGAAAGCGCTTCCAAGGAAGGGTTCTGGCTAGCAACAGCTTTCAGTGCTGGCACTTTTCATCTCTGAGCAATTGCTCGACGTTTGCAATTTCTCAGCTCGTGTCTACGAGACGGAAAGAGAAGGACCGTGACGTTTGGTGGCTAGAGAAGCGCAAAGCCCCAGTGTTGCTGCGCCTGTGAAAGCGCTTCCAAGGAAGGGTGCTGGCTAGCAACAGCTTTCAGTGCTGGCACTTTTCATCTCTGAGCAATTGCTCGACGTTTGCAATTTCTCACCTGAGCTCTCTTTAGAGTGCGCGAGAGGATGAGCAGAAGATGAGGTGGCTAGAGAAGCCCAGAGCCCCAGTGTTCTTAGGCCTACAAAAGCGCTTCCAAGGAAGGGTGCTGGCTAGCAAGAGCTTTCAGTGCTGGCACTTTTCATCTCGGAGCAATTGCTCGACGTTTGCAATTTCTCAGCTGAGCTCTCTTTAGAGTGCGCGAGAGGATGAGCAGAAGATGAGGTGGCTAGAGAAGCCCAGAGCCCCAGTGTTCTAAGGCCTACAAAAGCGCTTCCAAGGAAGGGTGCTGGCTAGCAAGAGCTTTCAGTGCTGGCACTTTTCATCTCTGAGCAATTGCTCCACGTTTGCAATTTCTCAGCTCGTGTCTACGAGACGGAAAGAGAATGACTGTGAAGTTTGGTGCGTATAGAAGCGCAAAGCCCCAGTGTTGCTGCGCCTGTGAAAGCGCTTCCAAGGAAGGGTGCTGGCTAGCAACAGCTTTCAGTGCTGGCACTTTTCATCTCTGAGCAATTGCTCGACGTTTGCAATTTCTCAGCTCGTGTCTACCGACGGAAAGAGAAGGACCGTGACGTTTGGTGGGTAGAGAAGCGCAAAGCCCCAGTGTTGCTGCGCCAGTGAAAGCGCTTCCAAGGAAGGGTGCTGGCTAGCAAGAGCTTTCAGTGCTGGCACTTTTCATCTCGGAGCAATTGCTCGACGTTTGCAATTTCTCACCTGAGCTCTCTTTAGAGTGCGCGAGAGGATGAGCAGAAGATGAGGTGGCTAGAGAAGCCCAGAGCCCCAGTGTTCTTAGGCCTACAAAAGCGCTTCCAAGGAAGGGTGCTGGCTAGCAAGAGCTTTCAGTGCTGGCACTTTTCATCTCTGAGCAATTGCTTGACGTTTGCAATTTCTCAGCTCGTGTCTACGAGACGGAAAGAGAATGACTGTGACGTTTGGTGCGTATAGAAGCGCAAAGCCCCAGTGTTGCTAGGCCTGTGAAAGCGCTTCCAAGGAAGGGTGCTGGCTAGCAACAGCTTTCAGTGCTGGCACTTTTCATCTCGGAGCAATTGCTCGACGTTTGCAATTTCTCAGCTCGTGTCTACGAGACGGAAAGAGAAGGACCGTGACGTTTGGTGGCTAGAGAAGCGCAAAGCCCCAGTGTTGCTGCGCCTGTGAAAGCGCTTCCAAGGAAGGGTGCTGGCTAGCAACAGCTTTCAGTGCTGGCACTTTTCATCTCTGAGCAATTGCTCGACGTTTGCAATTTCTCACCTGAGCTCTCTTTAGAGTGCGCGAGAGGATGAGCAGAAGATGAGGTGGCTAGAGAAGCCCAGAGCCCCAGTGTTCTTAGGCCTACAAAAGCGCTTCCAAGGAAGGGTTCTGGCTAGCAAGAGCTTTCAGTGCTGGCACTTTTCATCTCTGAGCAATTGCTCGACGTTTGCAATTTCTCAGCTGAGCTCTCTTTAGAGTGCGCGAGAGGATGAGCAGAAGATGAGGTGGCTAGAGAAGCCCAGAGCCCCACTGTTCTTAGGCCTACAAAAGCGCTTCCAAGGAAGGGTGCTGGCTAGCAAGAGCTTTCAGTGCTGGCACTTTTCATCTCTGAGCAATTGCTCCACGTTTGCAATTTCTCAGCTCGTGTCTACGAGACGGAAAGAGAATGACTGTGAAGTTTGGTGCGTATAGAAGCGCAAAGCCCCAGTGTTGCTGCGCCTGTGAAAGCGCTTCCAAGGAAGGGTGCTGGCTAGCAACAGCTTTCAGTGCTGGCACTTTTCATCTCTGAGCAATTGCTCGACGTTTGCAATTTCTCAGCTCGTGTCTACGAGACGGAAAGAGAAGGACCGTGACGTTTGGTGGGTAGAGAAGTGCAAAGCCCCAGTGTTACTGCGCCTGTGAAAGCGCTTCCAAGGAAGGGTGCTGGCTAGCAACAGCTTTCAGTGCTGGCACTTTTCTTCTCTGAGCAATTGCTCGACGTTTGCAATTTCTCACCTGAGCTCTCTTTAGAGTGCGCGAGAGGATGAGCAGAAGATGAGGTGGCTAGAGAAGCCCAGAGCCCCACTGTTCTAAGGGCTACAAAAGCGCTTCCAAGGAAGGGTGCTGGCTAGCAAGAGCTTTCAGTGCTGGCACTTTTCATCTCTGAGCAATTGCTGGACGTTTGCAATTTCTCACCTGAGCTCTCTTTAGAGTGCGCGAGAGGATGAGCAGAAGATGAGGTGGCTAGAGAAGCCCAGAGCCCCAGTGTTCTTAGGCCTACAAAAGCGCTTCCAAGGAAGGGTGCTGGCTAGCAAGAGCTTTCAGTGCTGGCACTTTTCATCTCTGAGCAATTGCTCGACGTTTGCAATTTCTCAGCTCGTGTCTACGAGACGGAAAGAGAATGACCGTGACGTTTGGTGGCTAGAGAAGCGCAAAGCCCCAGTGTTGCTGCGCCTGTGAAAGCGCTTCCAAGGAAGGGTGCTGGCTAGCAACAGCTTTCAGTGCTGGCACTTTTCATCTCTGAGCAATTGCTGGACGTTTGCAATTTCTCAGCTCGTGTCTACGAGACGGAAAGAGAAGGACCGTGACGTTTGGTGGCTAGAGAAGCGCAAAGCCCCAGTGTTACTGCGCCTGTGAAAGCGCTTCCAAGGAAGGGTGCTGGCTAGCAACAGCTTTCAGTGCTGGCACTTTTCATCTCTGAGCAATTGCTCGACGTTTGCAATTTCTCACCTGAGCTCTCTTTAGAGTGCGCGAGAGGATGAGCAGAAGATGAGGTGGCTAGAGAAGCCCAGAGCCCCAGTGTTCTTAGGCCTACAAAAGCGCTTCCAAGGAAGGGTGCTGGCTAGCAACAGCTTTCAGTGCTGGCACTTTTCATCTCGGAGCAATTGCTCGACGTTTGCAATTTCTCAGCTCGTGTCTACGAGACGGAAAGAGAAGGACCGTGACATTTGGTGCGTATAGAACCGCAAAGCCCCAGTGTTGCTGCGCCTGTGAAAGCGCTTCCAAGGAAGGGTTCTGGCTAGCAACAGCTTTCAGTGCTGGCACTTTTCATCTCTGAGCAATTGCTGGACGTTTGCAATTTCTCACCTGAGCTCTCTTTAGAGTGCGCGAGAGGATGAGCAGAAGATGAGGTGGCTAGAGAAGCCCAGAGCCCCACTGTTCTTAGGCCTACAAAAGCGCTTCCAAGGAAGGGTGCTGGCTAGCAAGAGCTTTCAGTGCTGGCACTTTTCATCTCTGAGCAATTGCTCGACGTTTGCAATTTCTCACCTGAGCTCTCTTTAGAGTGCGCGAGAGGATGAGCAGAAGATGAGGTGGCTAGAGAAGCCCAGAGCCCCACTGTTCTTAGGCCTACAAAAGCGCTTCCAAGGAAGGGTGCTGGCTAGCAAGAGCTTTCAGTGCTGGCACTTTTCATCTCTGAGCAATTGCTTGACCTTTGCAATTTCTCAGCTCGTGTCTACGAGACGGAAAGAAAATGACCGTGACTTTTGGTGGGTAGAGAAGCGCAAAGCCCCAGTGTTGCTGCGCCTGTGAAAGCGCTTCCAAGGAAGGGTGCTGGCTAGCAACAGCTTTCAGTGCTGGCACTTTTCATCTCTGAGCAATTGCTCGACGTTTGCAATTTCTCAGCTCGTGTCTACCGACGGAAAGAGAAGGACCGTGACGTTTGGTGGCTAGAGAAGTGCAAAGCCCCAGTGTTGCTGCGCCTGTGAAAGCGCTTCCAAGGAAGGGTGCTGGCTAGCAAGAGCTTTCAGTGCTGGCACTTTTCATCTCTGAGCAATTGCTCGACGTTTGCAATTTCTCCCCTGAGCTCTCTTTAGAGTGCGCGAGAGGATGAGCAGAAGATTAGGTGGCTAGAGAAGCCCAGAGCCCCACTGTTCTTAGGCCTACAAAAGCGCTTCCAAGGAAGGGTGCTGGCTAGCAAGAGCTTCCAGTGCTGGCACTTTTCATCTCTGAGCAATTGCTCGACGTTTGCAATTTCTCAGCTCGTGTCTACGAGACGGAAAGAGAAGGACCGTGACTTTTGGTGGCTAGAGAAGCGCAAAGCCCCAGTGTTGCTGCGCCTGTGAAAGCGCTTCCAAGGAAGGGTGCTGGCTAGCAACAACTTTCAGTGCTGGCACTTTTCATCTCTGAGCAATTGCTCGACGTTTGCAATTTCTCAGCTCGTGTCTACGAGACGGAAAGAGAAGGACCGTGACTTTTGGTGGCTAGAGAAGCGCAAAGCCCCAGTGTTGCTGCGCCTGTGAAAGCGCTTCCAAGGAAGGGTGCTGGCTAGCAACAGCTTTCAGTGCTGGCACTTTTCATCTCTGAGCAATTGCTCGACGTTTGCAATTTCTCACCTGAGCTCTCTTTAGAGTGCGCGAGAGGATGAGCAGAAGATGAGGTGGCTAGAGAAGCCCAGAGCCCCAGTGTTCTTAGGCCTACAAAAGCGCTTCCAAGGAAGGGTGCTGGCTAGCAACAGCTTTCAGTGCTGGCACTTTTCATCTCTGAGCAATTGCTTGACCTTTGCAATTTCTCAGCTCGTGTCTACGAGACGGAAAGAAAATGACCGTGACTTTTGGTGGGTAGAGAAGCGCAAAGCCCCAGTGTTGCTGCGCCTGTGAAAGCGCTTCCAAGGAAGGGTGCTGGCTAGCAACAGCTTTCAGTGCTGGCACTTTTCATCTCTGAGCAATTGCTCGACGTTTGCAATTTCTCAGCTCGTGTCTACCGACGGAAAGAGAAGGACCGTGACGTTTGGTGGCTAGAGAAGCGCAAAGCCCCAGTGTTGCTGCGCCTGTGAAAGCGCTTCCAAGGAAGGGTGCTGGCTAGCAAGAGCTTTCAGTGCTGGCACTTTTCATCTCTGAGCAATTGCTCGACGTTTGCAATTTCTCCCCTGAGCTCTCTTTAGAGTGCGCGAGAGGATGAGCAGAAGATTAGGTGGCTAGAGAAGCCCAGAGCCCCAGTGTTCTTAGGCCTACAAAAGCGCTTCCAAGGAAGGGTGCTGGCTAGCAAGAGCTTTCAGTGCTGGCACTTTTCATCTCTGAGCAATTGCTCGACGTTTGCAATTTCTCAGCTCGTGTCTACGAGACGGAAAGAGAAGGACCGTGACTTTTGGTGGCTAGAGAAGCGCAAAGCCCCAGTGTTGCTGCGCCTGTGAAAGCGCTTCCAAGGAAGGGTGCTGGCTAGCAACAACTTTCAGTGCTGGCACTTTTCATCTCTGAGCAATTGCTCGACGTTTGCAATTTCTCAGCTCGTGTCTACGAGACGGAAAGAGAATGACCGTGACATTTGGTGGGTAGAGAAGCGCAAAGCCCCAGTGTTGCTGCGCCTGTGAAAGCGCTTCCAAGGAAGGGTGCTGGCTAGCAAGAGCTTTCAGTGCTGGCACTTTTCATCTCTGAGCAATTGCTCGACGTTTGCAATTTCTCACCTGAGCTCTCTTTAGAGTGCGCGAGAGGATGAGCAGAAGATGAGGTGGCTAGAGAAGCCCAGAGCCCCACTGTTCTTAGGCCTACAAAAGCGCTTCCAAGGAAGGGTGCTGGCTAGCAAGAGCTTTCAGTGCTGGCACTTTTCATCTCGGAGCAATTGCTCGACGTTTGCAATTTCTCAGCTCGTGTCTACGAGACGGAAAGAAAATGACCGTGACTTTTGGTGGGTAGAGAAGCGCAAAGCCCCAGTGTTGCTGCGCCTGTGAAAGCGCTTCCAAGGAAGGGTGCTGGCTAGCAAGAGCTTTCAGTGCTGGCACTTTTCATCTCTGAGCAATTGCTCGACGTTTGCAATTTCTCAGCTCGTGTCTACGAGACGGAAAGAGAAGGACCGTGACGTTTGGTGGCTAGAGAAGCGCAAAGCCCCAGTGTTGCTGCGCCTGTGAAAGCGCTTCCAAGGAAGGGTGCTGGCTAGCAACAGCTTTCAGTGCTGGCACTTTTCATCTCTCAGCAATTGCTCGACGTTTGCAATTTCTCACCTGAGCTCTCTTTAGAGTGCGCGAGAGGATGAGCAGAAGATGAGGTGGCTAGAGAAGCCCAGAGCCCCACTGTTCTTAGGCCTACAAAAGCGCTTCCAAGGAAGGGTGCTGGCTAGCAAGAGCTTTCAGTGCTGGCACTTTTCATCTCGGAGCAATTGCTTGACGTTTGCAATTTCTCAGCTCGTGTCTACGAGACGGAAAGAGAAGGACTGTGACGTTTGGTGCGTATAGAAGCGCAAAGCCCCAGTGTTGCTGCGCCTGTGAAAGCGCTTCCAAGGAAGGGTGCTGGCTAGCAACAGCTTTCAGTGCTGGCACTTTTCATCTCTGAGCAATTGCTCGACGTTTGCAATTTCTCAGCTCGTGTCTACGAGACGGAAAGAGAAGGACCGTGACGTTTGGTGCGTAGAGAAGTGCAAAGCCCCAGTGTTACTGCGCCTGTGAAAGCGCTTCCAAGGAAGGGTGCTGGCTAGCAAGAGCTTTCAGTGCTGGCACTTTTCATCTCTGAGCAGTTGCTCGACGTTTGCAATTTCTCACCTGAGCTCTCTTTAGAGTGCGCGAGAGGATGAGCAGAAGATGAGGTGGCTAGAGAAGCCCAGAGCCCCAGTGTTCTAAGGGCTACAAAAGCGCTTCCAAGGAAGGGTGCTGGCTAGCAAGAGCTTTCAGTGCTGGCACTTTTCATCTCGGAGCAATTGCTCGACGTTTGCAATTTCTCACCTGAGCTCTCTTTAGAGTGCGCGAGAGGATGAGCAGAAGATGAGGTGGCTAGAGAAGCCCAGAGCCCCAGTGTTTTAAGGGCTACAAAAGCGCTTCCAAGGAAGGGTGCTGGCTAGCAAGAGCTTTCAGTGCTGGCACTTTTCATCTCTGAGCAATTGCTCGACGTTTGCAATTTCTCAGCTCGTGTCTACGAGACGGAAAGAGAAGGACCGTGACATTTGGTGCGTATAGAAGTGCAAAGCCCCAGTGTTACTGCGCCTGTGAAAGCGCTTCCAAGGAAGGGTGCTGGCTAGCAAGAGCTTTCAGTGCTGGCACTTTTCATCTCTGAGCAATTGCTCGACGTTTGCAATTTCTCACCTGAGCTCTCTTTAGAGTGCGCGAGAGGATGAGCAGAAGATGAGGTGGCTAGAGAAGCCCAGAGCCCCACTGTTCTTAGGCCTACAAAAGCGCTTCCAAGGAAGGGTGCTGGCTAGCAAGAGCTTTCAGTGCTGGCACTTTTCATCTCGGAGCAATTGCTCGACGTTTGCAATTTCTCAGCTCGTGTCTACGAGACGGAAAGAGAAGGACCGTGACTTTTGGTGGGTAGAGAAGCGCAAAGCCCCAGTGTTGCTGCGCCTGTGAAAGCGCTTCCAAGGAAGGGTGCTGGCTAGCAACAGCTTTCAGTGCTGGCACTTTTCATCTCTGAGCAATTGCTCGACGTTTGCAATTTCTCACCTGAGCTCTCTTTAGAGTGCGCGAGAGGATGAGCAGAAGATGAGGTGGCTAGAGAAGCCCAGAGCCCCAGTGTTCTTAGGCCTACAAAAGCGCTTCCAAGGAAGGGTGCTGGCTAGCAACAGCTTTCAGTGCTGGCACTTTTCATCTCGGAGCAATTGCTTGACGTTTGCAATTTCTCAGCTCGTGTCTACGAGACGGAAAGAAAATGACCGTGACTTTTGGTGGCTAGAGAAGCGCAAAGCCCCAGTGTTGCTGTGCCTGTGAAAGCGCTTCCAAGGAAGGGTGCTGGCTAGCAACAGCTTTCAGTGCTGGCACTTTTCATCTCGGAGCAATTGCTCGACGTTTGCAATTTCTCAGCTCGTGTCTACGAGACGGAAAGAGAAGGACCGTGACGTTTGGTGGCTAGAGAAGCGCAAAGCCCCAGTGTTGCTGCGCCTGTGAAAGCGCTTCCAAGGAAGGGTGCTGGCTAGCAAGAGCTTTCAGTGCTGGCACTTTTCATCTCTCAGCAATTGCTCGACGTTTGCAATTTCTCACCTGAGCTCTCTTTAGAGTGCGCGAGAGGATGAGCAGAAGATGAGGTGGCTAGAGAAGCCCAGAGCCCCAGTGTTCTTAGGCCTACAAAAGCGCTTCCAAGGAAGGGTGCTGGCTAGCAAGAGCTTTCAGTGCTGGCACTTTTCATCTCTGAGCAATTGCTGGACGTTTGCAATTTCTCAGCTCGTGTCTACGAGACGGAAAGAAAATGACCGTGACTTTTGGTGGGTAGAGAAGCGCAAAGCCCCAGTGTTGCTGCGCCTGTGAAAGCGCTTCCAAGGAAGGGTGCTGGCTAGCAACAGCTTTCAGTGCTGGCACTTTTCATCTCTGAGCAATTGCTCCACGTTTGCAATTTCTCAGCTCGTGTCTACCGACGGAAAGAGAAGGACCGTGACGTTTGGTGGGTAGAGAAGCGCAAAGCCCCAGTGTTGCTGCGCCAGTGAAAGCGCTTCCAAGGAAGGGTGCTGGCTAGCAAGAGCTTTCAGTGCTGGCACTTTTCATCTCGGAGCAATTGCTCGACGTTTGCAATTTCTCACCTGAGCTCTCTTTAGAGTGCGCGAGAGGATGAGCAGAAGATGAGGTGGCTAGAGAAGCCCAGAGCCCCACTGTTCTTAGGCCTACAAAAGCGCTTCCAAGGAAGGGTGCTGGCTAGCAACAGCTTTCAGTGCTGGCACTTTTCATCTCTGAGCAATTGCTCGACGTTTGCAATTTCTCACCTGAGCTCTCTTTAGAGTGCGCGAGAGGATGAGCAGAAGATGAGGTGGCTAGAGAAGCCCAGAGCCCCAGTGTTCTTAGGCCTACAAAAGCGCTTCCAAGGAAGGGGGCTGGCTAGCAAGAGCTTTCAGTGCTGGCACTTTTCATCTCGGAGCAATTGCTCGACGTTTGCAATTTCTCAGCTCGTGTCTACGAGACGGAAAGAGAAGGACCGTGACTTTTGGTGGGTAGAGAAGCGCAAAGCCCCAGTGTTGCTGCGCCTGTGAAAGCGCTTCCAAGGAAGGGTGCTGGCTAGCAACAGCTTTCAGTGCTGGCACTTTTCATCTCTGAGCAATTGCTCGACGTTTGCAATTTCTCACCTGAGCTCTCTTTAGAGTGCGCGAGAGGATGAGCAGAAGATGAGGTGGCTAGAGAAGCCCAGAGCCCCAGTGTTCTTAGGCCTACAAAAGCGCTTCCAAGGAAGGGTGCTGGCTAGCAACAGCTTTCAGTGCTGGCACTTTTCATCTCTGAGCAATTGCTTGACGTTTGCAATTTCTCAGCTCGTGTCTACGAGACGGAAAGAAAATGACCGTGACTTTTGGTGGGTAGAGAAGCGCAAAGCCCCAGTGTTGCTGCGCCTGTGAAAGCGCTTCCAAGGAAGGGTGCTGGCTAGCAAGAGCTTTCAGTGCTGGCACTTTTCATCTCTGAGCAATTGCTCGACGTTTGCAATTTCTCAGCTCGTGTCTACGAGACGGAAAGAGAAGGACCGTGACTTTTGGTGGGTAGAGAAGCGCAAAGCCCCAGTGTTGCTGCGCCTGTGAAAGCGCTTCCAAGGAAGGGTGCTGGCTAGCAAGAGCTTTCAGTGCTGGCACTTTTCATCTCTGAGCAATTGCTCGACGTTTGCAATTTCTCACCTGAGCTCTCTTTAGAGTGCGCGAGAGGATGAGCAGAAGATGAGGTGGCTAGAGAAGCCCAGAGCCCCAGTGTTCTAAGGGCTACAAAAGCGCTTACAAGGAAGGGTACTGGCTGACAACAGGTTTCAGTGCTGGCACTTTTCATCTCTGAGCAATTGCTGGACGTTTGCAATTTCTCAGCTCGTGTCTACGAGACGGAAAGAGAATGACCGTGACGTTTGGTGGCTAGAGAAGCGCAAAGCCCGAGTGTTGCTGCGCCTGTGAAAGCGCTTCCAAGGAAGGGTGCTGGCTAGCAACAGCTTTCAGTGCTGGCACTTTTCATCTCTGAGCAATTGCTCGACGTTTGCAATTTCTCAGCTCGTGTCTACCGACGGAAAGAGAAGGACCGTGACGTTTGGTGGGTAGAGAAGCGCAAAGCCCCAGTCTTGCTGCGCCTGTGAAAGCGCTTCCAAGGAAGGGTGCTGGCTAGCAAGAGCTTTCAGTGCTGGCACTTTTCATCTCGGAGCAATTGCTCGACGTTTGCAATTTCTCACCTGAGCTCTCTTTAGAGTGCGCGAGAGGATGAGCAGAAGATGAGGTGGCTAGAGAAGCCCAGAGCCCCACTGTTCTTAGGCCTACAAAAGCGCTTCCAAGGAAGGGTGCTGGCTAGCAAGAGCTTTCAGTGCTGGCACTTTTCATCTCTGAGCAATTGCTGGACGTTTGCAATTTCTCAGCTCGTGTCTACGAGACGGAAAGAAAATGACCGTGACTTTTGGTGGGTAGAGAAGCGCAAAGCCCCAGTGTTGCTGCGCCTGTGAAAGCGCTTCCAAGGAAGGGTGCTGGCTAGCAACAGCTTTCAGTGCTGGCACTTTTCATCTCTGAGCAATTGCTCGACGTTTGCAATTTCTCAGCTCGTGTCTACCGACGGAAAGAGAAGGACCGTGACGTTTGGTGGGTAGAGAAGCGCAAAGCCCCAGTGTTGCTGCGCCAGTGAAAGCGCTTCCAAGGAAGGGTGCTGGCTAGCAAGAGCTTTCAGTGCTGGCACTTTTCATCTCGGAGCAATTGCTCGACGTTTGCAATTTCTCACCTGAGCTCTCTTTAGAGTGCGCGAGAGGATGAGCAGAAGATGAGGTGGCTAGAGAAGCCCAGAGCCCCACTGTTCTTAGGCCTACAAAAGCGCTTCCAAGGAAGGGTGCTGGCTAGCAACAGCTTTCAGTGCTGGCACTTTTCATCTCTGAGCAATTGCTCGACGTTTGCAATTTCTCACCTGAGCTCTCTTTAGAGTGCGCGAGAGGATGAGCAGAAGATGAGGTGGCTAGAGAAGCCCAGAGCCCCAGTGTTCTTAGGCCTACAAAAGCGCTTCCAAGGAAGGGTGCTGGCTAGCAAGAGCTTTCAGTGCTGGCACTTTTCATCTCGGAGCAATTGCTCGACGTTTGCAATTTCTCAGCTCGTGTCTACGAGACGGAAAGAGAAGGACCGTGACTTTTGGTGGGTAGAGAAGCGCAAAGCCCCAGTGTTGCTGCGCCTGTGAAAGCGCTTCCAAGGAAGGGTGCTGGCTAGCAACAGCTTTCAGTGCTGGCACTTTTCATCTCTGAGCAATTGCTCGACGTTTGCAATTTCTCACCTGAGCTCTCTTTAGAGTGCGCGAGAGGATGAGCAGAAGATGAGGTGGCTAGAGAAGCCCAGAGCCCCAGTGTTCTTAGGCCTACAAAAGCGCTTCCAAGGAAGGGTGCTGGCTAGCAAGAGCTTTCAGTGCTGGCACTTTTCATCTCTGAGCAATTGCTTGACGTTTGCAATTTCTCAGCTCGTGTCTACGAGACGGAAAGAAAATGACCGTGACTTTTGGTGGGTAGAGAAGCGCAAAGCCCCAGTGTTGCTGCGCCTGTGAAAGCGCTTCCAAGGAAGGGTGCTGGCTAGCAAGAGCTTTCAGTGCTGGCACTTTTCATCTCTGAGCAATTGCTCGACGTTTGCAATTTCTCAGCTCGTGTCTACCGACGGAAAGAGAAGGATCGTGACGTTTGGTGGCTAGAGAAGCGCAAAGCCCCAGTGTTGCTGCGCCTGTGAAAGCGCTTCCAAGGAAGGGTGCTGGCTAGCAAGAGCTTTCAGTGCTGGCACTTTTCATCTCTGAGCAATTGCTCGACGTTTGCAATTTCTCACCTGAGCTCTCTTTAGAGTGCGCGAGAGGATGAGCAGAAGATGAGGTGGCTAGAGAAGCCCAGAGCCCCAGTGTTCTAAGGGCTACAAAAGCGCTTACAAGGAAGGGTGCTGGCTGGCAACAGGTTTCAGTGCTGGCACTTTTCATCTCTGAGCAATTGCTGGACGTTTGCAATTTCTCAGCTCGTGTCTACGAGACGGAAAGAGAATGACCGTGACGTTTGGTGGCTAGAGAAGCGCAAAGCCCGAGTGTTGCTGCGCCTGTGAAAGCGCTTCCAAGGAAGGGTGCTGGCTAGCAACAGCTTTCAGTGCTGGCACTTTTCATCTCGGAGCAATTGCTCGACGTTTGCAATTTCTCACCTGAGCTCTCTTTAGAGTGCGCGAGAGGATGAGCAGAAGATGAGGTGGCTAGAGAAGCCCAGAGCCCCACTGTTCTTAGGCCTACAAAAGCGCTTCCAAGGAAGGGTGCTGGCTAGCAAGAGCTTTCAGTGCTGGCACTTTTCATCTCTGAGCAATTGCTTGACGTTTGCAATTTCTCAGCTCGTGTCTACGAGACGGAAAGAGAATGACTGTGACGTTTGGTGCGTATAGAAGCGCAAAGCCCCAGTGTTGCTAGGCCTGTGAAAGCGCTTCCAAGGAAGGGTTCTGGCTAGCAACAGCTTTCAGTGCTGGCACTTTTCATCTCTGAGCAATTGCTCGACGTTTGCAATTTCTCAGCTCGTGTCTACGAGACGGAAAGAGAAGGACCGTGACGTTTGGTGGCTAGAGAAGCGCAAAGCCCCAGTGTTGCTGCGCCTGTGAAAGCGCTTCCAAGGAAGGGTGCTGGCTAGCAACAGCTTTCAGTGCTGGCACTTTTCATCTCTGAGCAATTGCTCGACGTTTGCAATTTCTCACCTGAGCTCTCTTTAGAGTGCGCGAGAGGATGAGCAGAAGATGAGGTGGCTAGAGAAGCCCAGAGCCCCAGTGTTCTTAGGCCTACAAAAGCGCTTCCAAGGAAGGGTGCTGGCTAGCAAGAGCTTTCAGTGCTGGCACTTTTCATCTCGGAGCAATTGCTCGACGTTTGCAATTTCTCAGCTGAGCTCTCTTTAGAGTGCGCGAGAGGATGAGCAGAAGATGAGGTGGCTAGAGAAGCCCAGAGCCCCAGTGTTCTAAGGCCTACAAAAGCGCTTCCAAGGAAGGGTGCTGGCTAGCAAGAGCTTTCAGTGCTGGCACTTTTCATCTCTGAGCAATTGCTCCACGTTTGCAATTTCTCAGCTCGTGTCTACGAGACGGAAAGAGAATGACTGTGAAGTTTGGTGCGTATAGAAGCGCAAAGCCCCAGTGTTGCTGCGCCTGTGAAAGCGCTTCCAAGGAAGGGTGCTGGCTAGCAAGAGCTTTCAGTGCTGGCACTTTTCATCTCTGAGCAATTGCTCGACGTTTGCAATTTCTCACCTGAGCTCTCTTTAGAGTGCGCGAGAGGATGAGCAGAAGATGAGGTGGCTAGAGAAGCCCAGAGCCCCAGTGTTCTAAGGGCTACAAAAGCGCTTACAAGGAAGGGTGCTGGCTGGCAACAGGTTTCAGTGCTGGCACTTTTCATCTCTGAGCAATTGCTGGACGTTTGCAATTTCTCAGCTCGTGTCTACGAGACGGAAAGAGAATGACCGTGACGTTTGGTGGCTAGAGAAGCGCAAAGCCCGAGTGTTGCTGCGCCTGTGAAAGCGCTTCCAAGGAAGGGTGCTGGCTAGCAACAGCTTTCAGTGCTGGCACTTTTCATCTCGGAGCAATTGCTCGACGTTTGCAATTTCTCACCTGAGCTCTCTTTAGAGTGCGCGAGAGGATGAGCAGAAGATGAGGTGGCTAGAGAAGCCCAGAGCCCCACTGTTCTTAGGCCTACAAAAGCGCTTCCAAGGAAGGGTGCTGGCTAGCAAGAGCTTTCAGTGCTGGCACTTTTCATCTCTGAGCAATTGCTTGACGTTTGCAATTTCTCAGCTCGTGTCTACGAGACGGAAAGAGAATGACTGTGACGTTTGGTGCGTATAGAAGCGCAAAGCCCCAGTGTTGCTAGGCCTGTGAAAGCGCTTCCAAGGAAGGGTTCTGGCTAGCAACAGCTTTCAGTGCTGGCACTTTTCATCTCTGAGCAATTGCTCGACGTTTGCAATTTCTCAGCTCGTGTCTACGAGACGGAAAGAGAAGGACCGTGACGTTTGGTGGCTAGAGAAGCGCAAAGCCCCAGTGTTGCTGCGCCTGTGAAAGCGCTTCCAAGGAAGGGTGCTGGCTAGCAACAGCTTTCAGTGCTGGCACTTTTCATCTCTGAGCAATTGCTCGACGTTTGCAATTTCTCACCTGAGCTCTCTTTAGAGTGCGCGAGAGGATGAGCAGAAGATGAGGTGGCTAGAGAAGCCCAGAGCCCCAGTGTTCTTAGGCCTACAAAAGCGCTTCCAAGGAAGGGTGCTGGCTAGCAAGAGCTTTCAGTGCTGGCACTTTTCATCTCGGAGCAATTGCTCGACGTTTGCAATTTCTCAGCTGAGCTCTCTTTAGAGTGCGCGAGAGGATGAGCAGAAGATGAGGTGGCTAGAGAAGCCCAGAGCCCCAGTGTTCTAAGGCCTACAAAAGCGCTTCCAAGGAAGGGTGCTGGCTAGCAAGAGCTTTCAGTGCTGGCACTTTTCATCTCTGAGCAATTGCTCCACGTTTGCAATTTCTCAGCTCGTGTCTACGAGACGGAAAGAGAATGACTGTGAAGTTTGGTGCGTATAGAAGCGCAAAGCCCCAGTGTTGCTGCGCCTGTGAAAGCGCTTCCAAGGAAGGGTGCTGGCTAGCAACAGCTTTCAGTGCTGGCACTTTTCATCTCTGAGCAATTGCTCGACGTTTGCAATTTCTCAGCTCGTGTCTACCGACGGAAAGAGAAGGACCGTGACGTTTGGTGGGTAGAGAAGCGCAAAGCCCCAGTGTTGCTGCGCCAGTGAAAGCGCTTCCAAGGAAGGGTGCTGGCTAGCAAGAGCTTTCAGTGCTGGCACTTTTCATCTCGGAGCAATTGCTCGACGTTTGCAATTTCTCACCTGAGCTCTCTTTAGAGTGCGCGAGAGGATGAGCAGAAGATGAGGTGGCTAGAGAAGCCCAGAGCCCCAGTGTTCTTAGGCCTACAAAAGCGCTTCCAAGGAAGGGTGCTGGCTAGCAAGAGCTTTCAGTGCTGGCACTTTTCATCTCTGAGCAATTGCTTGACGTTTGCAATTTCTCAGCTCGTGTCTACGAGACGGAAAGAGAATGACTGTGACGTTTGGTGCGTATAGAAGCGCAAAGCCCCAGTGTTGCTAGGCCTGTGAAAGCGCTTCCAAGGAAGGGTGCTGGCTAGCAACAGCTTTCAGTGCTGGCACTTTTCATCTCTGAGCAATTGCTCGACGTTTGCAATTTCTCAGCTCGTGTCTACGAGACGGAAAGAGAAGGACCGTGACGTTTGGTGGCTAGAGAAGCCCAGAGCCCCAGTGTTGCTGCGCCTGTGAAAGCGCTTCCAAGGAAGGGTTCTGGCTAGCAAGAGCTTTCAGTGCTGGCACTTTTCATCTCTGAGCAATTGCTCGACGTTTGCAATTTCTCAGCTGAGCTCTCTTTAGAGTGCGCGAGAGGATGAGCAGAAGATGAGGTGGCTAGAGAAGCCCAGAGCCCCACTGTTCTTAGGCCTACAAAAGCGCTTCCAAGGAAGGGTGCTGGCTAGCAAGAGCTTTCAGTGCTGGCACTTTTCATCTCTGAGCAATTGCTCCACGTTTGCAATTTCTCAGCTCGTGTCTACGAGACGGAAAGAGAATGACTGTGAAGTTTGGTGCGTATAGAAGCGCAAAGCCCCAGTGTTGCTGCGCCTGTGAAAGCGCTTCCAAGGAAGGGTGCTGGCTAGCAACAGCTTTCAGTGCTGGCACTTTTCATCTCTGAGCAATTGCTCGACGTTTGCAATTTCTCAGCTCGTGTCTACGAGACGGAAAGAGAAGGACCGTGACGTTTGGTGGGTAGAGAAGTGCAAAGCCCCAGTGTTACTGCGCCTGTGAAAGCGCTTCCAAGGAAGGGTGCTGGCTAGCAACAGCTTTCAGTGCTGGCACTTTTCTTCTCTGAGCAATTGCTGGACGTTTGCAATTTCTCACCTGAGCTCTCTTTAGAGTGCGCGAGAGGATGAGCAGAAGATGAGGTGGCTAGAGAAGCCCAGAGCCCCACTGTTCTAAGGGCTACAAAAGCGCTTCCAAGGAAGGGTGCTGGCTAGCAAGAGCTTTCAGTGCTGGCACTTTTCATCTCTGAGCAATTGCTGGACGTTTGCAATTTCTCACCTGAGCTCTCTTTAGAGTGCGCGAGAGGATGAGCAGAAGATGAGGTGGCTAGAGAAGCCCAGAGCCCCAGTGTTCTTAGGCCTACAAAAGCGCTTCCAAGGAAGGGTGCTGGCTAGCAAGAGCTTTCAGTGCTGGCACTTTTCATCTCTGAGCAATTGCTCGACGTTTGCAATTTCTCAGCTCGTGTCTACGAGACGGAAAGAGAATGACCGTGACGTTTGGTGGCTAGAGAAGCGCAAAGCCCCAGTGTTGCTGCGCCTGTGAAAGCGCTTCCAAGGAAGGGTGCTGGCTAGCAACAGCTTTCAGTGCTGGCACTTTTCATCTCTGAGCAATTGCTGGACGTTTGCAATTTCTCAGCTCGTGTCTACGAGACGGAAAGAGAAGGACCGTGACGTTTGGTGGCTAGAGAAGCGCAAAGCCCCAGTGTTACTGCGCCTGTGAAAGCGCTTCCAAGGAAGGGTGCTGGCTAGCAACAGCTTTCAGTGCTGGCACTTTTCATCTCTGAGCAATTGCTCGACGTTTGCAATTTCTCACCTGAGCTCTCTTTAGAGTGCGCGAGAGGATGAGCAGAAGATGAGGTGGCTAGAGAAGCCCAGAGCCCCAGTGTTCTTAGGCCTACAAAAGCGCTTCCAAGGAAGGGTGCTGGCTAGCAACAGCTTTCAGTGCTGGCACTTTTCATCTCGGAGCAATTGCTCGACGTTTGCAATTTCTCAGCTCGTGTCTACGAGACGGAAAGAGAAGGACCGTGACATTTGGTGCGTATAGAACCGCAAAGCCCCAGTGTTGCTGCGCCTGTGAAAGCGCTTCCAAGGAAGGGTTCTGGCTAGCAACAGCTTTCAGTGCTGGCACTTTTCATCTCTGAGCAATTGCTGGACGTTTGCAATTTCTCACCTGAGCTCTCTTTAGAGTGCGCGAGAGGATGAGCAGAAGATGAGGTGGCTAGAGAAGCCCAGAGCCCCAGTGTTCTTAGGCCTACAAAAGCGCTTCCAAGGAAGGGTGCTGGCTAGCAAGAGCTTTCAGTGCTGGCACTTTTCATCTCTGAGCAATTGCTCGACGTTTGCAATTTCTCACCTGAGCTCTCTTTAGAGTGCGCGAGAGGATGAGCAGAAGATGAGGTGGCTAGAGAAGCCCAGAGCCCCACTGTTCTTAGGCCTACAAAAGCGCTTCCAAGGAAGGGTGCTGGCTAGCAAGAGCTTTCAGTGCTGGCACTTTTCATCTCTGAGCAATTGCTTGACCTTTGCAATTTCTCAGCTCGTGTCTACGAGACGGAAAGAAAATGACCGTGACTTTTGGTGGGTAGAGAAGCGCAAAGCCCCAGTGTTGCTGCGCCTGTGAAAGCGCTTCCAAGGAAGGGTGCTGGCTAGCAACAGCTTTCAGTGCTGGCACTTTTCATCTCTGAGCAATTGCTCGACGTTTGCAATTTCTCAGCTCGTGTCTACCGACGGAAAGAGAAGGACCGTGACGTTTGGTGGCTAGAGAAGTGCAAAGCCCCAGTGTTGCTGCGCCTGTGAAAGCGCTTCCAAGGAAGGGTGCTGGCTAGCAAGAGCTTTCAGTGCTGGCACTTTTCATCTCTGAGCAATTGCTCGACGTTTGCAATTTCTCCCCTGAGCTCTCTTTAGAGTGCGCGAGAGGATGAGCAGAAGATGAGGTGGCTAGAGAAGCCCAGAGCCCCAGTGTTCTTAGGCCTACAAAAGCGCTTCCAAGGAAGGGTGCTGGCTAGCAAGAGCTTCCAGTGCTGGCACTTTTCATCTCTGAGCAATTGCTCGACGTTTGCAATTTCTCAGCTCGTGTCTACGAGACGGAAAGAGAAGGACCGTGACTTTTGGTGGCTAGAGAAGCGCAAAGCCCCAGTGTTGCTGCGCCTGTGAAAGCGCTTCCAAGGAAGGGTGCTGGCTAGCAACAACTTTCAGTGCTGGCACTTTTCATCTCTGAGCAATTGCTCGACGTTTGCAATTTCTCAGCTCGTGTCTACGAGACGGAAAGAGAATGACCGTGACATTTGGTGGGTAGAGAAGCGCAAAGCCCCAGTGTTGCTGCGCCTGTGAAAGCGCTTCCAAGGAAGGGTGCTGGCTAGCAAGAGCTGTCAGTGCTGGCACTTTTCATCTCTGAGCAATTGCTCGACGTTTGCAATTTCTCACCTGAGCTCTCTTTAGAGTGCGCGAGAGGATGAGCAGAAGATGAGGTGGCTAGAGAAGCCCAGAGCCCCAGTGTTCTAAGGCCTACAAAAGCGCTTCCAAGGAAGGGGGCTGGCTAGCAAGAGCTTTCAGTGCTGGCACTTTTCATCTCGGAGCAATTGCTCGACGTTTGCAATTTCTCAGCTCGTGTCTACGAGACGGAAAGAAAATGACCGTGACTTTTGGTGGGTAGAGAAGCGCAAAGCCCCAGTGTTGCTGCGCCTGTGAAAGCGCTTCCAAGGAAGGGTGCTGGCTAGCAAGAGCTTTCAGTGCTGGCACTTTTCATCTCTGAGCAATTGCTCGACGTTTGCAATTTCTCAGCTCGTGTCTAGGAGACGGAAAGAGAAGGACCGTGACGTTTGGTGGCTAGAGAAGCGCAAAGCCCCAGTGTTGCTGCGCCTGTGAAAGCGCTTCCAAGGAAGGGTGCTGGCTAGCAACAGCTTTCAGTGCTGGCACTTTTCATCTCTGAGCAATTGCTCGACGTTTGCAATTTCTCACCTGAGCTCTCTTTAGAGTGCGCGAGAGGATGAGCAGAAGATGAGGTGGCTAGAGAAGCCCAGAGCCCCACTGTTCTTAGGCCTACAAAAGCGCTTCCAAGGAAGGGTGCTGGCTAGCAAGAGCTTTCAGTGCTGGCACTTTTCATCTCGGAGCAATTGCTTGACGTTTGCAATTTCTCAGCTCGTGTCTACGAGACGGAAAGAGAAGGACTGTGACGTTTGGTGCGTATAGAAGCGCAAAGCCCCAGTGTTGCTGCGCCTGTGAAAGCGCTTCCAAGGAAGGGTGCTGGCTAGCAACAGCTTTCAGTGCTGGCACTTTTCATCTCTGAGCAATTGCTCGACGTTTGCAATTTCTCAGCTCGTGTCTACGAGACGGAAAGAGAAGGACCGTGACGTTTGGTGCGTAGAGAAGTGCAAAGCCCCAGTGTTACTGCGCCTGTGAAAGCGCTTGCAAGGAAGGGTGCTGGCTAGCAAGAGCTTTCAGTGCTGGCACTTTTCATCTCTGAGCAGTTGCTCGACGTTTGCAATTTCTCACCTGAGCTCTCTTTAGAGTGCGCGAGAGGATGAGCAGAAGATGAGGTGGCTAGAGAAGCCCAGAGCCCCAGTGTTCTAAGGGCTACAAAAGCGCTTCCAAGGAAGGGTGCTGGCTAGCAAGAGCTTTCAGTGCTGGCACTTTTCATCTCTGAGCAATTGCTCGACGTTTGCAATTTCTCACCTGAGCTCTCTTTAGAGTGCGCGAGAGGATGAGCAGAAGATGAGGTGGCTAGAGAAGCCCAGAGCCCCAGTGTTTTAAGGGCTACAAAAGCGCTTCCAAGGAAGGGTGCTGGCTAGCAAGAGCTTTCAGTGCTGGCACTTTTCATCTCTGAGCAATTGCTCGACGTTTGCAATTTCTCAGCTCGTGTCTACGAGACGGAAAGAGAAGGACCGTGACATTTGGTGCGTATAGAAGTGCAAAGCCCCAGTGTTACTGCGCCTGTGAAAGCGCTTCCAAGGAAGGGTGCTGGCTAGCAAGAGCTTTCAGTGCTGGCACTTTTCATCTCTGAGCAATTGCTCGACGTTTGCAATTTCTCACCTGAGCTCTCTTTAGAGTGCGCGAGAGGATGAGCAGAAGATGAGGTGGCTAGAGAAGCCCAGAGCCCCAGTGTTCTTAGGCCTACAAAAGCGCTTCCAAGGAAGGGTGCTGGCTAGCAAGAGCTTTCAGTGCTGGCACTTTTCATCTCTGAGCAATTGCTTGACGTTTGCAATTTCTCAGCTCGTGTCTACGAGACGGAAAGAAAATGACCGTGACTTTTGGTGGCTAGAGAAGCGCAAAGCCCCAGTGTTGCTGCGCCTGTGAAAGCGCTTCCAAGGAAGGGTGCTGGCTAGCAACAGCTTTCAGTGCTGGCACTTTTCATCTCGGAGCAATTGCTCGACGTTTGCAATTTCTCAGCTCGTGTCTACCGACGGAAAGAGAAGGACCGTGACGTTTGGTGGCTAGAGAAGCGCAAAGCCCCAGTGTTGCTGCGCCTGTGAAAGCGCTTCCAAGGAAGGGTGCTGGCTAGCAAGAGCTTTCAGTGCTGGCACTTTTCATCTCTCAGCAATTGCTCGACGTTTGCAATTTCTCACCTGAGCTCTCTTTAGAGTGCACGAGAGGATGAGCAGAAGATGAGGTGGCTAGAGAAGCCCAGAGCCCCAGTGTTCTTAGGCCTACAAAAGCGCTTCCAAGGAAGGGTGCTGGCTAGCAAGAGCTTTCAGTGCTGGCACTTTTCATCTCTGAGCAATTGCTCGACGTTTGCAATTTCTCAGCTCGTGTCTACGAGACGGAAAGAAAATGACCGTGACTTTTGGTGGGTAGAGAAGCGCAAAGCCCCAGTGTTGCTGCGCCTGTGAAAGCGCTTCCAAGGAAGGGTGCTGGCTAGCAACAGCTTTCAGTGCTGGCACTTTTCATCTCTGAGCAATTGCTCGACGTTTGCAATTTCTCAGCTCGTGTCTACCGACGGAAAGAGAAGGACCGTGACGTTTGGTGGGTAGAGAAGCGCAAAGCCCCAGTGTTGCTGCGCCAGTGAAAGCGCTTCCAAGGAAGGGTGCTGGCTAGCAAGAGCTTTCAGTGCTGGCACTTTTCATCTCGGAGCAATTGCTCGACGTTTGCAATTTCTCACCTGAGCTCTCTTTAGAGTGCGCGAGAGGATGAGCAGAAGATGAGGTGGCTAGAGAAGCCCAGAGCCCCACTGTTCTTAGGCCTACAAAAGCGCTTCCAAGGAAGGGTGCTGGCTAGCAACAGCTTTCAGTGCTGGCACTTTTCATCTCTGAGCAATTGCTGGACGTTTGCAATTTCTCACCTGAGCTCTCTTTAGAGTGCGCGAGAGGATGAGCAGAAGATGAGGTGGCTAGAGAAGCCCAGAGCCCCACTGTTCTTAGGCCTACAAAAGCGCTTCCAAGGAAGGGTGCTGGCTAGCAAGAGCTTTCAGTGCTGGCACTTTTCATCTCGGAGCAATTGCTTGACGTTTGCAATTTCTCAGCTCGTGTCTACGAGACGGAAAGAGAAGGACCGTGACTTTTGGTGGGTAGAGAAGCGCAAAGCCCCAGTGTTGCTGCGCCTGTGAAAGCGCTTCCAAGGAAGGGTGCTGGCTAGCAACAGCTTTCAGTGCTGGCACTTTTCATCTCTGAGCAATTGCTCGACGTTTGCAATTTCTCACCTGAGCTCTCTTTAGAGTGCGCGAGAGGATGAGCAGAAGATGAGGTGGCTAGAGAAGCCCAGAGCCCCAGTGTTCTTAGGCCTACAAAAGCGCTTCCAAGGAAGGGTGCTGGCTAGCAAGAGCTTTCAGTGCTGGCACTTTTCATCTCTGAGCAATTGCTTGACGTTTGCAATTTCTCAGCTCGTGTCTACGAGACGGAAAGAAAATGACCGTGACTTTTGGTGGCTAGAGAAGCGCAAAGCCCCAGTGTTGCTGCGCCTGTGAAAGCGCTTCCAAGGAAGGGTGCTGGCTAGCAAGAGCTTTCAGTGCTGGCACTTTTCATCTCTGAGCAATTGCTCGACGTTTGCAATTTCTCAGCTCGTGTCTACCGACGGAAAGAGAAGGACCGTGACGTTTGGTGGCTAGAGAAGCGCAAAGCCCCAGTGTTGCTGCGCCTGTGAAAGCGCTTCCAAGGAAGGGTGCTGGCTAGCAAGAGCTTTCAGTGCTGGCACTTTTCATCTCGGAGCAATTGCTCGACGTTTGCAATTTCTCAGCTCGTGTCTACGAGACGGAAAGAGAAGGACCGTGACTTTTGGTGGGTAGAGAAGCGCAAAGCCCCAGTGTTGCTGCGCCTGTGAAAGCGCTTCCAAGGAAGGGTGCTGGCTAGCAAGAGCTTTCAGTGCTGGCACTTTTCATCTCTGAGCAATTGCTCGACGTTTGCAATTTCTCACCTGAGCTCTCTTTAGAGTGCGCGAGAGGATGAGCAGAAGATGAGGTGGCTAGAGAAGCCCAGAGCCCCAGTGTTCTAAGGGCTACAAAAGCGCTTACAAGGAAGGGTGCTGGCTGGCAACAGGTTTCAGTGCTGGCACTTTTCATCTCTGAGCAATTGCTGGACGTTTGCAATTTCTCAGCTCGTGTCTACGAGACGGAAAGAGAATGACCGTGACGTTTGGTGGCTAGAGAAGCGCAAAGCCCGAGTGTTGCTGCGCCTGTGAAAGCGCTTCCAAGGAAGGGTGCTGGCTAGCAACAGCTTTCAGTGCTGGCACTTTTCATCTCTGAGCAATTGCTCGACGTTTGCAATTTCTCAGCTCGTGTCTACCGACGGAAAGAGAAGGACCGTGACGTTTGGTGGGTAGAGAAGCGCAAAGCCCCAGTGTTGCTGCGCCAGTGAAAGCGCTTCCAAGGAAGGGTGCTGGCTAGCAAGAGCTTTCAGTGCTGGCACTTTTCATCTCGGAGCAATTGCTCGACGTTTGCAATTTCTCACCTGAGCTCTCTGTAGAGTGCGCGAGAGGATGAGCAGAAGATGAGGTGGCTAGAGAAGCCCAGAGCCCCACTGTTCTTAGGCCTACAAAAGCGCTTCCAAGGAAGGGTGCTGGCTAGCAAGAGCTTTCAGTGCTGGCACTTTTCATCTCTGAGCAATTGCTTGACGTTTGCAATTTCTCAGCTCGTGTCTACGAGACGGAAAGAGAATGACTGTGACGTTTGGTGCGTATAGAAGCGCAAAGCCCCAGTGTTGCTAGGCCTGTGAAAGCGCTTCCAAGGAAGGGTGCTGGCTAGCAACAGCTTTCAGTGCTGGCACTTTTCATCTCTGAGCAATTGCTCGACGTTTGCAATTTCTCAGCTCGTGTCTACGAGACGGAAAGAGAAGGACCGTGACGTTTGGTGGGTAGAGAAGCGCAAAGCCCCAGTGTTGCTGCGCCTGTGAAAGCGCTTCCAAGGAAGGGTGCTGGCTAGCAACAGCTTTCAGTGCTGGCACTTTTCATCTCTGAGCAATTGCTCGACGTTTGCAATTTCTCACCTGAGCTCTCTTTAGAGTGCGCGAGAGGATGAGCAGAAGATGAGGTGGCTAGAGAAGCCCAGAGCCCCAGTGTTCTTAGGCCTACAAAAGCGCTTCCAAGGAAGGGTGCTGGCTAGCAAGAGCTTTCAGTGCTGGCACTTTTCATCTCTGAGCAATTGCTCGACGTTTGCAATTTCTCAGCTGAGCTCTCTTTAGAGTGCGCGAGAGGATGAGCAGAAGATGAGGTGGCTAGAGAAGCCCAGAGCCCCAGTGTTCTTAGGCCTACAAAAGCGCTTCCAAGGAAGGGTGCTGGCTAGCAAGAGCTTTCAGTGCTGGCACTTTTCATCTCTGAGCAATTGCTCGACGTTTGCAATTTCTCAGCTCGTGTCTACGAGACGGAAAGAGAATGACTGTGAAGTTTGGTGCGTATAGAAGCGCAAAGCCCCAGTGTTGCTGCGCCTGTGAAAGCGCTTCCAAGGAAGGGTGCTGGCTAGCAACAGCTTTCAGTGCTGGCACTTTTCATCTCTGAGCAATTGCTCGACGTTTGCAATTTCTCAGCTCGTGTCTACGAGACGGAAAGAGAAGGACCGTGACGTTTGGTGGGTAGAGAAGTGCAAAGCCCCAGTGTTACTGCGCCTGTGAAAGCGCTTCCAAGGAAGGGTGCTGGCTAGCAACAGCTTTCAGTGCTGGCACTTTTCTTCTCTGAGCAATTGCTCGACGTTTGCAATTTCTCACCTGAGCTCTCTTTAGAGTGCGCGAGAGGATGAGCAGAAGATGAGGTGGCTAGAGAAGCCCAGAGCCCCACTGTTCTAAGGGCTACAAAAGCGCTTCCAAGGAAGGGTGCTGGCTAGCAAGAGCTTTCAGTGCTGGCACTTTTCATCTCTGAGCAATTGCTCGACGTTTGCAATTTCTCAGCTCGTGTCTACGAGACGGAAAGAGAAGGACCGTGACATTTGGTGCGTATAGAACCGCAAAGCCCCAGTGTTGCTGCGCCTGTGAAAGCGCTTCCAAGGAAGGGTTCTGGCTAGCAACAGCTTTCAGTGCTGGCACTTTTCATCTCTGAGCAATTGCTGGACGTTTGCAATTTCTCACCTGAGCTCTCTTTAGAGTGCGCGAGAGGATGAGCAGAAGATGAGGTGGCTAGAGAAGCCCAGAGCCCCAGTGTTCTTAGGCCTACAAAAGCGCTTCCAAGGAAGGGTGCTGGCTAGCAAGAGCTTTCAGTGCTGGCACTTTTCATCTCTGAGCAATTGCTCGACGTTTGCAATTTCTCACCTGAGCTCTCTTTAGAGTGCGCGAGAGGATGAGCAGAAGATGAGGTGGCTAGAGAAGCCCAGAGCCCCACTGTTCTTACGCCTACAAAAGCGCTTCCAAGGAAGGGTGCTGGCTAGCAACAGCTTTCAGTGCTGGCACTTTTCATCTCTGAGCAATTTGCTCGACGTTTGCAATTTCTCAGCTCGTGTCTACGAGACGGAAAGAGAAGGACCGTGGCTTTTGGTGGGTAGAGAAGCACAAAGCCCCAGTGTTGCTGCGCCTGTGAAAGCGCTTCCAAGGAAGGGTGCTGGCTAGCAACAGCGTTCAGTGCTGGCACTTTTCATCTCTGAGCAATTGCTCGACGTTTGCAATTTCTCAGCTCGTGTCTACGAGACGGAAAGAGAAGGACCGTGACGTTTGGTGGCTAGAGAAGCGCAAAGCCCCAGTGTTGCTGCGCCTGTGAAAGCGCTTCCAAGGAAGGGTGCTGGCTAGCAAGAGCTTTCAGTGCTGGCACTTTTCATCTCTGAGCAATTGCTCGACGTTTGCAATTTCTCACCTGAGCTCTCTTTAGAGTGCGCGCGAGGATGAGCAGAAGATGAGGTGGCTAGAGAAGCCCAGAGCCCCAGTGTTCTTAGGCCTACAAAAGCGCTTACAAGGAAGGGTGCTGGCTAGCAACAGCTTTCAGTGCTGGCACTTTTCATCTCTGAGCAATTGCTCGACCTTTGCAATTTCTCAGCTCGTGTCTACGAGACGGAAAGAGAAGGACCGTGGCTTTTGGTGGGTAGAGAAGCGCAAAGCCCCAGTGTTGCTGCGCCTGTGAAAGCGCTTCCAAGGAAGGGTGCTGGCTAGCAACAGCTTCCAGTGCTGGCACTTTTCATCTCTGAGCAATTGCTCGACGTTTGCAATTTCTCAGCTCGTGTCTACGAGACGGAAAGAGAAGGAGCGTGACGTTTGGTGGCTAGAGAAGCGCAAAGCCCCAGTGTTGCTGCGCCTGTGAAAGCGCTTCCAAGGAAGGGTGCTGGCTAGCAAGAGCTTTCAGTGCTGGCACTTTTCATCTCGGAGCAATTGCTCGACGTTTGCAATTTCTCCCCTGAGCTCTCTTTAGAGCGCGCGAGTATGAGCAGAAGATGAGGTGGCTAGGGAAGCCCAGAGCCCCAGTGTTCTTAGGCCTACAAAAGCGCTTCCAAGGAAGGGTGCTGGCTAGCAAGAGCTTTCAGTGCTGGCACTTTTCATCTCTGAGCAATTGCTCGACGTTTGCAATTTCTCAGCTCGTGTCTACGAGACGGAAAGAGAATGACCGTGACGTTTGGTGGCTAGAGAAGCGCAAAGCCCGAGTGTTGCTGCGCCTGTGAAAGCGCTTCCAAGGAAGGGTGCTGGCTAGCAACAGCTTTCAGTGCTGGCACTTTTCATCTCTGAGCAATTGCTCGACGTTTGCAATTTCTCACCTGAGCTCTCTTTAGAGTGCGCGCGAGGATGAGCAGAAGATGAGGTGGCTAGAGAAGCCCAGAGCCCCAGTGTTCTTAGGCATACAAAAGCGCTTCCAAGGAAGGGTGCTGGCTAGCAACAGGTTTCAGTGCTGGCACTTTTCATCTCTGAGCAATTGCTGGACGTTTGCAATTTCTCAGCTCGTGTCTACGAGACGGAAAGAGAATGACCGTGACTTTTGGTGGCTAGACAAGCGCAAAGCCCCAGTGTTGCTGCGCCTGTGAAAGCGCTTCCAAGGAAGGGTGCTGGCTAGCAAGAGCTTTCAGTGCTGGCACTTTTCACCTCTGAGCAATTGCTCGACGTTTGCAATTTCTCACCTGAGCTCTCTTTAGAGTGCGCGAGAGGATGAGCAGAAGATGAGGTGGCTAGAGAAGCGCAAAGCCCCACTGTTCTTAGGCCTACAAAAGCGCTTCCAAGGAAGGGTGCTGGCTAGCAAGAGCTTCCAGTGCTGGCACTTTTCATCTCGGAGCAATTGCTCGACGTTTGCAATTTCTCAGCTCGTGTCTACCGACGGAAAGAGAAGGACCGTGACTTTTGGTGGGTAGAGAAGCGCAAAGCCCCAGTGTTTCTGCGCCTGTGAAAGCGCTTCCAAGGAAGGGTGCTGGCTAGCAAGAGCTTTCAGTGCTGGCACTTTTCATCTCGGAGCAATTGCTCGACGTTTGCAATTTCTCAGCTCGTGTCTACGAGACGGAAAGAGAAGGACCGTGACGTTTGGTGCGTATAGAAGCGCAAAGACCCAGTGTTGCTGCGCCTGTGAAAGCGCTTCCAAGGAAGAGTGCTGGCTAGCAACAGCTTTCAGTGCTGGCACTTTTCATCTCTCAGCAATTGCTCGACGTTTGCAATTTCTCACCTGAGCTCACTTCAAAGTGCGCGAGAGGATGAGCAGAAGATGAGGTGGCTAGAGAAGCCCAGAGCCCCACTGTTCTTAGGCCTACAAAAGTGCTTCCAAGGAAGGGTGCTGGCTAGCAACAGCTTTCAGTGCTGGCACATTTCATCTCGGAGCAATTGCTGGACGTTTGCAATTTCTCAGCTCGTGTCTACGAGACGGAAAGAGAAGGACCGTGACGTTTGGTGCGTATAGAAGCGCAAAGCCCCAGTGTTGCTGCGCCTGTGAAAGCGCTTCCAAGGAAGGGTGCTGGCTAGCAAGAGCTGTCAGTGCTGGCACTTTTCTTCTCGGAGCAATTGCTCGACGTTTGCAATTTCTCACCTGAGCTCTCTTTAGAGTGCGCGAGAGGATGAGCAGAAGATGAGGTGGCTAGAGAAGCCCAGAGCCCCAGTGTTCTAAGGGCTACAAAAGCGCTTACAAGGAAGGGTGCTGGCTGGCAACAGCTTTCAGTGCTGGCACTTTTCATCTCGGAGCAATTGCTCAACGTTTGCAATTTCTCAGCTCGTGTCTACGAGACGGAAAGAGAATGACCGTGACGTTTGGTGGCTAGAGAAGCGCAAAGACCGAGTGTTGCTGCGCCTGTGAAAGCGCTTCCAAGGAAGGGTGCTGGCTAGCAAGAGCTTTCAGTGCTGGCACTTTTCATCTCTGAGCAATTGCTCGACGTTTGCAATTTCTCACCTGAGCTCTCTTCAGAGTGCGCGAGAGGATGAGCAGAAGATGAGGTGGCTAGAGAAGCCCAGAGCCCCAGTGTTCTTAGGCCTACAAAAGCGCTTCCAAGGAAGGGTGCTGGCTAGCAACAGCTTTCAGTGCTGGCACTTTTCATCTCGGAGCAATTGCTCGACGTTTGCAATTTCTCAGCTCGTGTCTACGAGACGGAAAGAGAATGACCGTGACGTTTGGTGGGTAGAGAAGCGCAAAGCCCCAGTGTTGCTGCGCCTGTGAAAGCACTTCCAAGGAAGGGTGCTGGCTAGCAACAGCTTTCAGTGCTGGCACTTTTCATCTCTGAGCAATTGCTCGACGTTTGCAATTTCTCAGCTCGTGTCTACGAGACGGAAAGAGAAGGACCGTGACGTTTGGTGGCTAGAGAAGCGCAAAGCCCGAGTGTTGCTGCGCCTGTGAAAGCGCTTCCAAGGAAGGGTGCTGGCTAGCAAGAGCTTTCAGTGCTGGCACTTTTCATCTCTGAGCAATTGCTCGACGTTTGCAATTTCTCACCTGAGCTCTCTTTAGAGTGCGCGCGAGGATGAGCAGAAGATGAGGTGGCTAGAGAAGCCCAGAGCCCCAGTGTTCTTAGGCCTACAAAAGCGCTTCCAAGGAAGGGTGCTGGCTAGCAACAGCTTTCAGTGCTGGCACTTTTCATCTCGGAGCAATTGCTCGACGTTTGCAATTTCTCAGCTCGTGTCTACGAGACGGAAAGAGAATGACCGTGACGTTTGGTGGGTAGAGAAGCGCAAAGCCCCAGTGTTGCTGCGCCTGTGAAAGCACTTCCAAGGAAGGGTGCTGGCTAGCAACAGCTTTCAGTGCTGGCACTTTTCATCTCTGAGCAATTGCTCGACGTTTGCAATTTCTCAGCTCGTGTCTACGAGACGGAAAGAGAAGGACCGTGACGTTTGGTGGCTAGAGAAGCGCAAAGCCCCAGTGTTGCTGCGCCTGTGAAAGCGCTTCCAAGGAAGGGTGCTGGCTAGCAAGAGCTTTCAGTGCTGGCACTTTTCATCTCTGAGCAATTGCTCGACGTTTGCAATTTCTCACCTGAGCTCTCTTTAGAGTGCGCGCGAGGATGAGCAGAAGATGAGGTGGCTAGAGAAGCCCAGAGCCCCAGTGTTCTTAGGCCTACAAAAGCGCTTCCAAGGAAGGGTGCTGGCTAGCAACAGGTTTCAGTGCTGGCACTTTTCATCTCTGAGCAATTGCTGGACGTTTGCAATTTCTCAGCTCGTGTCTACGAGACGGAAAGAGAATGACCGTGACTTTTGGTGGGTAGAGAAGCGCAAAGCCCCAGTGTTGCTGCGCCTGTGAAAGCGCTTCCAAGGAAGGGTGCTGGCTAGCAAGAGCTTTCAGTGCTGGCACTTTTCATCTCTGAGCAATTGCTCGACGTTTGCAATTTCTCACCTGAGCTCTCTTTAGAGTGCGCGAGAGGATGAGCAGAAGATGAGGTGGCTAGAGAAGCGCAAAGCCCCACTGTTCTTAGGCCTACAAAAGCGCTTCCAAGGAAGGGTGCTGGCTAGCAAGAGCTTCCAGTGCTGGCACTTTTCATCTCTGAGCAATTGCTCGACGTTTGCAATTTCTCAGCTCGTGTCTACCGACGGAAAGAGAAGGACCGTGACGTTTGGTGGCTAGAGAAGCGCAAAGCCCCAGTGTTGCTGCGCCTGTGAAAGCGCTTCCAAGGAAGGGTGCTGGCTAGCAAGAGCTTTCAGTGCTGGCACTTTTCATCTCGGAGCAATTGCTCGACGTTTGCAATTTCTCAGCTCGTGTCTACGAGACGGAAAGAGAAGGACCGTGACGTTTGGTGCGTATAGAAGCGCAAAGACCCAGTGTTGCTGCGCCTGTGAAAGCGCTTCCAAGGAAGGGTGCTGGCTAGCAACAGCTTTCAGTGCTGGCACTTTTCATCTCTGAGCAATTGCTCGACGTTTGCAATTTCTCACCTGAGCTCTCTTCAAAGTGCGCGAGAGGATGAGCAGAAGATGAGGTGGCTAGAGAAGCCCAGAGCCCCAGTGTTCTTAGGCCTACAAAAGTGCTTCCAAGGAAGGGTGCTGGCTAGCAACAGGTTTCAGTGCTGGCACATTTCATCTCGGAGCAATTGCTCGACGTTTGCAATTTCTCAGCTCGTGTCTACGAGACGGAAAGAGAATGACCGTGACTTTTGGTGGGTAGAGAAGCGCAAAGCCCCAGTGTTGCTGCGCCTGTGAAAGCGCTTCCAAGGAAGGGTGCTGGCTAGCAAGAGCTGTCAGTGCTGGCACTTTTCATCTCTGAGCAATTGCTCGACGTTTGCAATTTCTCACCTGAGCTCTCTTTAGAGTGCGCGAGAGGATGAGCAGAAGATGAGGTGGCTAGAGAAGCCCAGAGCCCCAGTGTTCTAAGGGCTACAAAAGCGCTTACAAGGAAGGGTGCTGGCTGGCAACAGCTTTCAGTGCTGGCACTTTTCATCTCGGAGCAATTGCTCGACCTTTGCAATTTCTCAGCTCGTGTCTACGAGACGGAAAGAGAATGACCGTGACGTTTGGTGGCTAGAGAAGCGCAAAGACCCAGTGTTGCTGCGCCTGTGAAAGCGCTTCCAAGGAAGGGTGCTGGCTAGCAAGAGCTTTCAGTGCTGGCACTTTTCATCTCTGAGCAATTGCTCGACGTTTGCAATTTCTCACCTGAGCTCTCTTTAGAGTGCGCGCGAGGATGAGCAGAAGATGAGGTGGCTAGAGAAGCCCAGAGCCCCACTGTTCTTAGGCCTACAAAAGCGCTTCCAAGGAAGGGTGCTGGCTAGCAAGAGCTTTCAGTGCTGGCACTTTTCATCTCGGAGCAATTGCTCGACGTTTGCAATTTCTCAGCTCGTGTCTACGAGACGGAAAGAGAATGACCGTGACGTTTGGTGGGTAGAGAAGCGCAAAGCCCCAGTGTTGCTGCGCCTGTGAAAGCACTTCCAAGGAAGGGTGCTGGCTAGCAAGAGCTTTCAGTGCTGGCACTTTTCATCTCTGAGCAATTGCTCGACGTTTGCAATTTCTCAGCTCGTGTCTACGAGACGGAAAGAGAAGGACCGTGACGTTTGGTGGGTAGAGAAGCGCAAAGCCCCAGTGTTGCTGCGCCTGTGAAAGCGCTTCCAAGGAAGGGTGCTGGCTAGCAAGAGCTTTCAGTGCTGGCACTTTTCATCTCTGAGCAATTGCTCGACGTTTGCAATTTCTCACCTGAGCTCTCTTTAGAGTGCGCGCGAGGATGAGCAGAAGATGAGGTGGCTAGAGAAGCCCAGAGCCCCAGTGTTCTTAGGCCTACAAAAGCGCTTCCAAGGAAGGGTGCTGGCTAGCAACAGGTTTCAGTGCTGGCACTTTTCATCTCTGAGCAATTGCTGGACGTTTGCAATTTCTCAGCTCGTGTCTACGAGACGGAAAGAGAATGACCGTGACTTTTGGTGGGTAGAGAAGCGCAAAGCCCCAGTGTTGCTGCGCCTGTGAAAGCGCTTCCAAGGAAGGGTGCTGGCTAGCAACAGCTTTCAGTGCTGGCACTTTTCATCTCTGAGCAATTGCTCGACGTTTGCAATTTCTCACCTGAGCTCTCTTTAGAGTGCGCGAGAGGATGAGCAGAAGATGAGGTGGCTAGAGAAGCCCAGAGCCCCACTGTTCTTAGGCCTACAAAAGCGCTTCCAAGGAAGGGTGCTGGCTAGCAAGAGCTTCCAGTGCTGGCACTTTTCATCTCTGAGCAATTGCTCGACGTTTGCAATTTCTCAGCTCGTGTCTACGAGACGGAAAGAGAAGGACCGTGACGTTTGGTGGCTAGAGAAGCGCAAAGCCCCAGTGTTGCTGCGCCTGTGAAAGCGCTTCCAAGGAAGGGTGCTGGCTAGCAAGAGCTTTCAGTGCTGGCACTTTTCATCTCTGAGCAATTGCTCGACGTTTGCAATTTCTCAGCTCGTGTCTACGAGACGGAAAGAGAAGGACCGTGACGTTTGGTGGCTAGAGAAGCGCAAAGCCCCAGTGTTGCTGCGCCTGTGAAAGCGCTTCCAAGGAAGGGTGCTGGCTAGCAAGAGCTTTCAGTGCTGGCACTTTTCATCTCTGAGCAATTGCTCGACGTTTGCAATTTCTCACCTGAGCTCTCTTTAGAGTGCGCGAGAGGATGAGCAGAAGATGAGGTGGCTAGAGAAGCCCAGAGCCCCAGTGTTCTTAGGCCTACAAAAGTGCTTCCAAGGAAGGGTGCTGGCTAGCAACAGCTTTCAGTGCTGGCACTTTTCATCTCTGAGCAATTGCTCGACGTTTGCAATTTCTCAGCTCGTGTCTACAAGACGGAAAGAGAAGGACCGTGACGTTTGGTGCGTAGAGAAGCGCAAAGCCCCAGTGTTGCTGCGCCTGTTAAAGCGCTTCCAAGGAAGGGTGCTGGCTAGCAACAGCTTTCAGTGCTGGCACTTTTCATCTCTGAGCAATTGCTCGACGTTTGCAATTTCTCAGCTCGTGTCTACCGACGGAAAGAGAAGGACCGTGACGTTTGGTGGCTAGAGAAGCGCAAAGCCCCAGTGTTGCTGCGCCTGTGAAAGCGCTTCCAAGGAAGGGTGCTGGCTAGCAAGAGCTTCCAGTGCTGGCACTTTTCATCTCTGAGCAATTGCTCGACGTTTGCAATTTCTCAGCTCGTGTCTACGAGACGGAAAGAGAAGGACCGTGACGTTTGGTGGCTAGAGAAGCGCAAAGCCCCAGTGTTGCTGCGCCTGTGAAAGCGCTTCCAAGGAAGGGTGCTGGCTAGCAAGAGCTTTCAGTGCTGGCACTTTTCATCTCTGAGCAATTGCTCGACGTTTGCAATTTCTCAGCTCGTGTCTACGAGACGGAAAGAGAAGGACCGTGACGTTTGGTGGCTAGAGAAGTGCAAAGCCCCAGTGTTGCTGCGCCTGTGAAAGCGCTTCCAAGGAAGGGTGCTGGCTAGCAAGAGCTTTCAGTGCTGGCACTTTTCATCTCTGAGCAATTGCTCGACGTTTGCAATTTCTCACCTGAGCTCTCTTTAGAGTGCGCGAGAGGATGAGCAGAAGATGAGGTGGCTAGAGAAGCCCAGAGCCCCAGTGTTTTAAGGGCTACAAAAGCGCTTCCAAGGAAGGGTGCTGGCTAGCAACAGCTTTCAGTGCTGGCACTTTTCATCTCTGAGCAATTGCTCAACGTTTGCAATTTCTCAGCTCGTGTCTACCGACGGAAAGAGAAGGACCGTGACGTTTGGTGGGTAGAGAAGCGCAAAGCCCCAGTGTTGCTGCGCCTGTGAAAGCGCTTCCAAGGAAGGGTGCTGGCTAGCAAGAGCTTTCAGTGCTGGCACTTTTCATCTCTGAGCAATTGCTCGACGTTTGCAATTTCTCAGCTCGTGTCTAGGAGACAGAAAGAGAAGGACCGTGACGTTTGTTGGGTAGAGAAGCGCAAAGCCCCAGTGTTGCTGCGCCTGTGAAAGCGCTTCCAAGGAAGGGTGCTGGCTAGCAAGAGCTTTCAGTGCTGGCACTTTTCATCTCTGAGCAATTGCTCGACGTTTGCAATTTCTCACCTGAGCTCTCTTTAGAGTGCGCGCGAGGATGAGCAGAAGATGAGGTGGCTAGAGAAGCCCAGAGCCCCACTGTTCTTAGGCCTACAAAAGCGCTTCCAAGGAAGGGTGCTGGCTAGCAACAGCTTTCAGTGCTGGCACTTTTCATCTCGGAGCAATTGCTCGACGTTTGCAATTTCTCAGCTCGTGTCTAGGAGACAGAAAGAGAATGACCGTGACGTTTGGTGTGTATAGAAGCGCAAAGCCCCAGTGTTGCTGCGCCTGTGAAAGCGCTTCCAAGGAAGGGTGCTGGCTAGCAAGAGCTGTCAGTGCTGGCACTTTTCATCTCTGAGCAATTGCTCGACGTTTGCAATTTCTCACCTGAGCTCTCTTCAGAGTGCGCGAGAGGATGAGCAGAAGATGAGGTGGCTAGAGAAGCCCAGAGCCCCACTGTTCTTAGGCCTACAAAAGCGCTTCCAAGGAAGGGTGCTGGCTAGCAACAGCTTTCAGTGCTGGCACTTTTCATCTCGGAGCAATTGCTGGACGTTTGCAATTTCTCAGCTCGTGTCTACGAGACGGAAAGAGAAGGACCGTGACGTTTGGTGCGTATAGAAGCGCAAAGCCCCAGTGTTGCTGCGCCTGTGAAAGCGCTTCCAAGGAAGGGTGCTGGCTAGCAAGAGCTTTCAGTGCTGGCACTTTTCATCTCGGAGCAATTGCTCAACGTTTGCAATTTCTCAGCTCGTGTCTACGAGACGGAAAGAGAATGACCGTGACGTTTGGTGGCTAGAGAAGCGCAAAGCCCGAGTGTTGCTGCGCCTGTGAAAGCGCTTCCAAGGAAGGGTGCTGGCTAGCAACAGCTTTCAGTGCTGGCACTTTTCATCTCTGAGCAATTGCTCGACGTTTGCAATTTCTCACCTGAGCTCTCTTTAGAGTGCGCGAGAGGATGAGCAGAAGATGAGGTGGCTAGAGAAGCCCAGAGCCCCACTGTTCTTAGGCCTACAAAAGCGCTTCCAAGGAAGGGTGCTGGCTAGCAACAGCTTTCAGTGCTGGCACTTTTCATCTCTGAGCAATTGCTCGACCTTTGCAATTTCTCAGCTCGTGTCTACGAGACGGAAAGAGAAGGACCGTGGCTTTTGGTGGGTAGAGAAGCGCAAAGCCCCAGTGTTGCTGCGCCTGTGAAAGCGCTTCCAAGGAAGGGTGCTGGCTAGCAAGAGCTTTCAGTGCTGGCACTTTTCATCTCGGAGCAATTGCTCGACGTTTGCAATTTCTCAGCTCGTGTCTACGAGACGGAAAGAGAAGGAGCGTGACGTTTGGCGGCTAGAGAAGCGCAAAGCCCCAGTGTTGCTGCGCCTGTGAAAGCGCTTCCAAGGAAGGGTGCTGGCTAGCAAGAGCTTTCAGTGCTGGCACTTTTCATCTCTGAGCAATTGCTCGACGTTTGCAATTTCTCACCTGAGCTCTCTTTAGAGTGCGCGAGAGGATGAGCAGAAGATGAGGTGGCTAGAGAAGCCCAGAGCCCCAGTGTTCTAAGGGCTACAAAAGCGCTTACAAGGAAGGGTGCTGGCTGGCAACAGGTTTCAGTGCTGGCACTTTTCATCTCTGAGCAATTGCTGGACGTTTGCAATTTCTCAGCTCGTGTCTACGAGACGGAAAGAGAATGACCGTGACGTTTGGTGGCTAGAGAAGCGCAAAGCCCCAGTGTTGCTGCGCCTGTGAAAGCGCTTCCAAGGAAGGGTGCTGGCTAGCAACAGCTTTCAGTGCTGGCACTTTTCATCTCTGAGCAATTGCTCGACGTTTGCAATTTCTCACCTGAGCTCTCTTTAGAGTGCGCGAGAGGATGAGCAGAAGATGAGGTGGCTAGAGAAGCCCAGAGCCCCAGTGTTCTTAGGCCTACAAAAGCGCTTCCAAGGAAGGGTGCTGGCTAGCAAGAGCTTTCAGTGCTGGCACTTTTCATCTCGGAGCAATTGCTGGACGTTTGCAATTTCTCAGCTCGTGTCTACGAGACGGAAAGAGAATGACCGTGACTTTTGGTGGGTAGAGAAGCGCAAAGCCCCAGTGTTGCTGCGCCTGTGAAAGCGCTTCCAAGGAAGGGTGCTGGCTAGCAAGAGCTTTCAGTGCTGGCACTTTTCATCTCTGAGCAATTGCTCGACGTTTGCAATTTCTCACCTGAGCTCTCTTTAGAGTGCGCGAGAGGATGAGCAGAAGATGAGGTGGCTAGAGAAGCCCAGAGCCCCAGTGTTCTTAGGCCTACAAAAGCGCTTCCAAGGAAGGGTGCTGGCTAGCAAGAGCTTCCAGTGCTGGCACTTTTCATCTCTGAGCAATTGCTCGACGTTTGCAATTTCTCAGCTCGTGTCTACCGACGGAAAGAGAAGGACCGTGACGTTTGGTGGCTAGAGAAGCGCAAAGCCCCAGTGTTTCTGCGCCTGTGAAAGCGCTTCCAAGGAAGGGTGCTGGCTAGCAAGAGCTTTCAGTGCTGGCACTTTTCATCTCGGAGCAATTGCTCGACGTTTGCAATTTCTCAGCTCGTGTCTACGAGACGGAAAGAGAAGGACCGTGACGTTTGGTGCGTATAGAAGCGCAAAGCCCCAGTGTTGCTGCGCCTGTGAAAGCGCTTCCAAGGAAGAGTGCTGGCTAGCAACAGCTTTCAGTGCTGGCACTTTTCATCTCTGAGCAATTGCTCGACGTTTGCAATTTCTCACCTGAACTCTCTTCAAAGTGCGCGAGAGGATGAGCAGAAGATGAGGTGGCTAGAGAAGCCCAGAGCCCCACTGTTCTTAGGCCTACAAAAGTGCTTCCAAGGAAGGGTGCTGGCTAGCAACAACTTTCAGTGCTGGCACTTTTCATCTCTGAGCAATTGCTCGACGTTTGCAATTTCTCAGCTCGTGTCTACGAGACGGAAAGAGAAGGACCGTGACTTTTGGTGGGTAGAGAAGCGCAAAGACCCAGTGTTGCTGCGCCTGTGAAAGCGCTTCCAAGGAAGGGTGCTGGCTAGCAAGAGCTGTCAGTGCTGGCACTTTTCATCTCTGAGCAATTGCTCGACGTTTGCAATTTCTCACCTGAGCTCTCTTTAGAGTGCGCGAGAGGATGAGCAGAAGATGAGGTGGCTAGAGAAGCCCAGAGCCCCAGTGTTCTAAGGGCTACAAAAGCGCTTACAAGGAAGGGTGCTGGCTGGCAACAGCTTTCAGTGCTGGCACTTTTCATCTCGGAGCAATTGCTCGACCTTTGCAATTTCTCAGCTCGTGTCTACGAGACGGAAAGAGAATGACCGTGACGTTTGGTGGCTAGAGAAGCGCAAAGCCCGAGTGTTGCTGCGCCTGTGAAAGCGCTTCCAAGGAAGGGTGCTGGCTAGCAAGAGCTTTCAGTGCTGGCACTTTTCATCTCTGAGCAATTGCTCGACGTTTGCAATTTCTCACCTGAGCTCTCTTTAGAGTGCGCGCGAGGATGAGCAGAAGATGAGGTGGCTAGAGAAGCCCAGAGCCCCAGTGTTCTTAGGCCTACAAAAGCGCTTCCAAGGAAGGGTGCTGGCTAGCAAGAGCTTTCAGTGCTGGCACTTTTCATCTCGGAGCAATTGCTCGACGTTTGCAATTTCTCAGCTCGTGTCTACGAGACGGAAAGAGAATGACCGTGACGTTTGGTGGGTAGAGAAGCGCAAAGCCCCAGTGTTGCTGCGCCTGTGAAAGCACTTCCAAGGAAGGGTGCTGGCTAGCAAGAGCTTTCAGTGCTGGCACTTTTCATCTCTGAGCAATTGCTCGACGTTTGCAATTTCTCAGCTCGTGTCTACGAGACGGAAAGAGAATGACCGTGACTTTTGGTGGGTAGAGAAGCGCAAAGCCCCAGTGTTGCTGCGCCTGTGAAAGCGCTTCCAAGGAAGGGTGCTGGCTAGCAAGAGCTGTCAGTGCTGGCACTTTTCATCTCTGAGCAATTGCTCGACGTTTGCAATTTCTCACCTGAGCTCTCTTTAGAGTGCGCGAGAGGATGAGCAGAAGATGAGGTGGCTAGAGAAGCCCAGAGCCCCACTGTTCTTAGGCCTACAAAAGCGCTTCCAAGGAAGGGTGCTGGCTAGCAAGAGCTTCCAGTGCTGGCACTTTTCATCTCTGAGCAATTGCTCGACGTTTGCAATTTCTCAGCTCGTGTCTACCGACGGAAAGAGAAGGACCGTGACGTTTGGTGGGTAGAGAAGCGCAAAGCCCCAGTGTTGCTGCGCCTGTGAAAGCGCTTCCAAGGAAGGGTGCTGGCTAGCAAGAGCTTTCAGTGCTGGCACTTTTCATCTCTGAGCAATTGCTCGACGTTTGCAATTTCTCAGCTCGTGTCTACGAGACGGAAAGAGAAGGACCGTGACGTTTGGTGGGTAGAGAAGCGCAAAGCCCCAGTGTTGCTGCGCCTGTGAAAGCGCTTCCAAGGAAGGGTGCTGGCTAGCAAGAGCTTTCAGTGCTGGCACTTTTCATCTCTGAGCAATTGCTCGACGTTTGCAATTTCTCACCTGAGCTCTCTTTAGAGTGCGCGAGAGGATGAGCAGAAGATGAGGTGGCTAGAGAAGCCCAGAGCCCCAGTGTTCTTAGGCCTACAAAAGTGCTTCCAAGGAAGGGTGCTGGCTAGCAACAGCTTTCAGTGCTGGCACTTTTCATCTCTGAGCAATTGCTCGACGTTTGCAATTTCTCAGCTCGTGTCTACGAGACGGAAAGAGAAGGACCGTGACGTTTGGTGCGTAGAGAAGCGCAAAGCCCCAGTGTTGCTGCGCCTGTTAAAGCGCTTCCAAGGAAGGGTGCTGGCTAGCAACAGCTTTCAGTGCTGGCACTTTTCATCTCTGAGCAATTGCTCGACGTTTGCAATTTCTCACCTGAGCTCTCTTTAGAGTGCGCGAGAGGATGAGCAGAAGATGAGGTGGCTAGAGAAGCCCAGAGCCCCACTGTTCTAAGGGCTACAAAAGCGCTTCCAAGGAAGGGTGCTGGCTAGCAACAGCTTTCAGTGCTGGCACTTTTCATCTCTGAGCAATTGCTCAACGTTTGCAATTTCTCAGCTCGTGTCTACCGACGGAAAGAGAAGGACCGTGACGTTTGGTGGGTAGAGAAGCGCAAAGCCCCAGTGTTGCTGCGCCTGTGAAAGCGCTTCCAAGGAAGGGTGCTGGCTAGCAAGAGCTTTCAGTGCTGGCACTTTTCATCTCGGAGCAATTGCTCGACGTTTGCAATTTCTCAGCTCGTGTCTAGGAGACAGAAAGAGAAGGACCGTGACGTTTGTTGGGTAGAGAAGCGCAAAGCCCCAGTGTTGCTGCGCCTGTGAAAGCGCTTCCAAGGAAGGGTGCTGGCTAGCAAGAGCTTTCAGTGCTGGCACTTTTCATCTCTGAGCAATTGCTCGACGTTTGCAATTTCTCACCTGAGCTCTCTTTAGAGTGCGCGAGAGGATGAGCAGAAGATGAGGTGGCTAGAGAAGCCCAGAGCCCCAGTGTTCTAAGGCCTACAAAAGCGCTTCCAAGGAAGGGTGCTGGCTAGCAACAGCTTTCAGTGCTGGCACTTTTCATCTCGGAGCAATTGCTCGACGTTTGCAATTTCTCAGCTCGTGTCTAGGAGACAGAAAGAGAATGACCGTGACGTTTGGTGTGTATAGAAGCGCAAAGCCCCAGTGTTGCTGCGCCTGTGAAAGCGCTTCCAAGGAAGGGTGCTGGCTAGCAAGAGCTGTCAGTGCTGGCACTTTTCATCTCTGAGCAATTGCTCGACGTTTGCAATTTCTCACCTGAGCTCTCTTCAGAGTGCGCGAGAGGATGAGCAGAAGATGAGGTGGCTAGAGAAGCCCAGAGCCCCACTGTTCTTAGGCCTACAAAAGCGCTTCCAAGGAAGGGTGCTGGCTAGCAACAGCTTTCAGTGCTGGCACTTTTCATCTCGGAGCAATTGCTGGACGTTTGCAATTTCTCAGCTCGTGTCTACGAGACGGAAAGAGAAGGACCGTGACGTTTGGTGCGTATAGAAGCGCAAAGCCCCAGTGTTGCTGCGCCTGTGAAAGCGCTTCCAAGGAAGGGTGCTGGCTAGCAACAGCTTTCAGTGCTGGCACTTTTCATCTCGGAGCAATTGCTCAACGTTTGCAATTTCTCAGCTCGTGTCTACGAGACGGAAAGAGAATGACCGTGACGTTTGGTGGCTAGAGAAGCGCAAAGCCCGAGTGTTGCTGCGCCTGTGAAAGCGCTTCCAAGGAAGGGTGCTGGCTAGCAACAGCTTTCAGTGCTGGCACTTTTCATCTCTGAGCAATTGCTCGACGTTTGCAATTTCTCACCTGAGCTCTCTTTAGAGTGCGCGCGAGGATGAGCAGAAGATGAGGTGGCTAGAGAAGCCCAGAGCCCCACTGTTCTTAGGCCTACAAAAGCGCTTCCAAGGAAGGGTGCTGGCTAGCAACAGCTTTCAGTGCTGGCACTTTTCATCTCTGAGCAATTGCTCGACGTTTGCAATTTCTCAGCTCGTGTCTACGAGACGGAAAGAGAATGACCGTGACTTTTGGTGGGTAGAGAAGCGCAAAGCCCCAGTGTTGCTGCGCCTGTGAAAGCGCTTCCAAGGAAGGGTGCTGGCTAGCAACAGCTTCCAGTGCTGGCACTTTTCATCTCTGAGCAATTGCTCGACCTTTGCAATTTCTCAGCTCGTGTCTACGAGACGGAAAGAGAAGGAGCGTGACGTTTGGCGGCTAGAGAAGCGCAAAGCCCCAGTGTTGCTGCGCCTGTGAAAGCGCTTCCAAGGAAGGGTGCTGGCTAGCAAGAGCTTTCAGTGCTGGCACTTTTCATCTCTGAGCAATTGCTCGACGTTTGCAATTTCTCACCTGAGCTCTCTTTAGAGTGCGCGAGAGGATGAGCAGAAGATGAGGTGGCTAGAGAAGCCCAGAGCCCCAGTGTTCTAAGGGCTACAAAAGCGCTTACAAGGAAGGGTGCTGGCTGGCAACAGGTTTCAGTGCTGGCACTTTTCATCTCTGAGCAATTGCTGGACGTTTGCAATTTCTCAGCTCGTGTCTACGAGACGGAAAGAGAATGACCGTGACGTTTGGTGGCTAGAGAAGCGCAAAGCCCGAGTGTTGCTGCGCCTGTGAAAGCGCTTCCAAGGAAGGGTGCTGGCTAGCAACAGCTTTCAGTGCTGGCACTTTTCATCTCTGAGCAATTGCTCGACGTTTGCAATTTCTCACCTGAGCTCTCTTTAGAGTGCGCGAGAGGATGAGCAGAAGATGAGGTGGCTAGAGAAGCCCAGAGCCCCAGTGTTCTTAGGCCTACAAAAGCGCTTCCAAGGAAGGGTGCTGGCTAGCAACAGGTTTCAGTGCTGGCACTTTTCATCTCGGAGCAATTGCTGGACGTTTGCAATTTCTCAGCTCGTGTCTACGAGACGGAAAGAGAATGACCGTGACTTTTGGTGGGTAGAGAAGCGCAAAGCCCCAGTGTTGCTGCGCCTGTGAAAGCGCTTCCAAGGAAGGGTGCTGGCTAGCAAGAGCTTTCAGTGCTGGCACTTTTCATCTCTGAGCAATTGCTCGACGTTTGCAATTTCTCACCTGAGCTCTCTTTAGAGTGCGCGAGAGGATGAGCAGAAGATGAGGTGGCTAGAGAAGCCCAGAGCCCCAGTGTTCTTAGGCCTACAAAAGCGCTTCCAAGGAAGGGTGCTGGCTAGCAAGAGCTTTCAGTGCTGGCACTTTTCATCTCGGAGCAATTGCTCCACGTTTGCAATTTCTCAGCTCGTGTCTACCGACGGAAAGAGAAGGACCGTGACGTTTGGTGGCTAGAGAAGCGCAAAGCCCCAGTGTTTCTGCGCCTGTGAAAGCGCTTCCAAGGAAGGGTGCTGGCTAGCAAGAGCTTTCAGTGCTGGCACTTTTCATCTCGGAGCAATTGCTCGACGTTTGCAATTTCTCAGCTCGTGTCTACGAGACGGAAAGAGAAGGACCGTGACGTTTGGTGCGTATAGAAGCGCAAAGCCCCAGTGTTGCTGCGCCTGTGAAAGCGCTTCCAAGGAAGAGTGCTGGCTAGCAACAGCTTTCAGTGCTGGCACTTTTCATCTCTGAGCAATTGCTCGACGTTTGCAATTTCTCACCTGAACTCTCTTCAAAGTGCGCGAGAGGATGAGCAGAAGATGAGGTGGCTAGAGAAGCCCAGAGCCCCACTGTTCTTAAGCCTACAAAAGTGCTTCAAAGGAAGGGTGCTGGCTAGCAACAGCTTTCAGTGCTGGCACATTTCATCTCGGAGCAATTGCTGGACGTTTGCAATTTCTCAGCTCGTGTCTACGAGACGGAAAGAGAATGACCGTGACTTTTGGTGGGTAGAGAAGCGCAAAGCCCCAGTGTTGCTGCGCCTGTGAAAGCGCTTCCAAGGAAGGGTGCTGGCTAGCAAGAGCTGTCAGTGCTGGCACTTTTCATCTCTGAGCAATTGCTCGACGTTTGCAATTTCTCACCTGAGCTCTCTTTAGAGTGCGCGAGAGGATGAGCAGAAGATGAGGTGGCTAGAGAAGCCCAGAGCCCCAGTGTTCTAAGGGCTACAAAAGCGCTTACAAGGAAGGGTGCTGGCTGGCAACAGCTTTCGGTGCTGGCACTTTTCATCTCGGAGCAATTGCTGGACGTTTGCAATTTCTCAGCTCGTGTCTACGAGACGGAAAGAGAATGACCGTGACGTTTGTTGGCTAGAGAAGCGCAAAGCCCGAGTGTTGCTGCGCCTGTGAAAGCGCTTCCAAGGAAGGGTGCTGGCTAGCAAGAGCTTTCAGTGCTGGCACTTTTCATCTCTGAGCAATTGCTCGACGTTTGCAATTTCTCACCTGAGCTCTCTTTAGACTGCGCGCGAGGATGAGCAGAAGATGAGGTGGCTAGAGAAGCCCAGAGCCCCACTGTTCTTAGGCCTACAAAAGCGCTTCCAAGGAAGGGTGCTGGCTAGCAACAGCTTTCAGTGCTGGCACTTTTCATCTCTGAGCAATTGCTCGACGTTTGCAATTTCTCAGCTCGTGTCTACGAGACGGAAAGAGAATGACCGTGACGTTTGGTGGGTAGAGAAGCGCAAAGCCCCAGTGTTGCTGCGCCTGTGAAAGCGCTTCCAAGGAAGGGTGCTGGCTAGCAAGAGCTTTCAGTGCTGGCACTTTTCATCTCTGAGCAATTGCTCGACGTTTGCAATTTCTCAGCTCGTGTCTACGAGACGGAAAGAGAAGGACCGTGACGTTTGGTGGCTAGAGAAGCGCAAAGCCCCAGTGTTGCTGCGCCTGTGAAAGCGCTTCCAAGGAAGGGTGCTGGCTAGCAACAGCTTTCAGTGCTGGCACTTTTCATCTCTGAGCAATTGCTCGACGTTTGCAATTTCTCACCTGAGCTCTCTTTAGAGTGCGCGAGAGGATGAGCAGAAGATGAGGTGGCTAGAGAAGCCCAGAGCCCCAGTGTTCTTAGGCCTACAAAAGCGCTTCCAAGGAAGGGGGCTGGCTAGCAAGAGCTTTCAGTGCTGGCACTTTTCATCTCTGAGCAATTGCTCGACGTTTGCAATTTCTCAGCTCGTGTCTACGAGACGGAAAGAGAAGGACCGTGACGTTTGGTGGCTAGAGAAGCGCAAAGCCCCAGTGTTGCTGCGCCTGTGAAAGCGCTTCCAAGGAAGGGTGCTGGCTAGCAACAGCTTTCACTGCTGGCACTTTTCATCTCTGAGCAATTGCTCGACGTTTGCAATTTCTCACCTGAGCTCTCTTTAGAGTGCGCGAGAGGATGAGCAGAAGATGAGGTGGCTAGAGAAGCCCAGAGCCCCACTGTTCTTAGGCCTACAAAAGCGCTTCCAAGGAAGGGTGCTGGCTAGCAACAGCTTTCAGTGCTGGCACTTTTCATCTCTGAGCAATTGCTGGACGTTTGCAATTTCTCAGCTCGTGTCTACGAGACGGAAAGAGAAGGACCGTGACTTTTGGTGCGTATAGAAGCGCAAAGACCCAGTGTTGCTGCGCCTGTGAAAGCGCTTCCAAGGAAGAGTGCTGGCTAGCAACAGCTTTCAGTGCTGGCACTTTTCATCTCTGAGCAATTGCTCGACGTTTGCAATTTCTCACCTGAGCTCTCTTCAAAGTGCGCGAGAGGATGAGCAGAAGATGAGGTGGCTAAAGAAGCCCAGAGCCCCAGTGTTCTTAGGCCTACAAAAGTGCTTCCAAGGAAGGGTGCTGGCTAGCAACAGCTTTCAGTGCTGGCACTTTTCATCTCTGAGCAATTGCTTGACGTTTGCAATTTCTCAGCTCGTGTCTACAAGACGGAAAGAGAAGGACCGTGACGTTTGGTGGCTAGAGAAGCGCAAAGCCCCAGTGTTGCTGCGCCTGTTAAAGCGCTTCCAAGGAAGGGTGCTGGCTAGCAAGAGCTTTCAGTGCTGGCACTTTTCATCTCTGAGCAATTGCTCGACGTTTGCAATTTCTCACCTGAGCTCTCTTTAGAGTGCGCGAGAGGATGAGCAGAAGATGAGGTGGCTAGAGAAGCCCAGAGCCCCACTGTTCTAAGGGCTACAAAAGCGCTTCCAAGGAAGGGTGCTGGCTAGCAAGAGCTTTCAGTGCTGGCACTTTTCATCTCTGAGCAATTGCTGGACGTTTGCAATTTCTCAGCTCGTGTCTACAAGACGGAAAGAGAAGGACCGTGACGTTTGGTGGGTAGAGAAGCGCAAAGCCCCAGTGTTGCTGCGCCTGTGAAAGCGCTTCCAAGGAAGGGTGCTGGCTAGCAAGAGCTTTCAGTGCTGGCACTTTTCATCTCTGAGCAATTGCTCGACGTTTGCAATTTCTCAGCTCGTGTCTAGGAGACAGAAAGAGAAGGACCGTGACGTTTGGTGGCTAGAGAAGCGCAAAGCCCCAGTGTTGCTGCGCCTGTGAAAGCGCTTCCAAGGAAGGGTGCTGGCTAGCAAGAGCTTTCAGTGCTGGCACTTTTCATCTCTGAGCAATTGCTCGATGTTTGCAATTTCTCACCTGAGCTCTCTTTAGAGTGCGCGAGAGGATGAGCAGAAGATGAGGTGGCTAGAGAAGCCCAGAGCCCCACTGTTCTTAGGCCTACAAAAGCGCTTCCAAGGAAGGGTGCTGGCTAGCAAGAGCTTTCAGTGCTGGCACTTTTCATCTCGGAGCAATTGCTCGACGTTTGCAATTTCTCAGCTCGTGTCTAGGAGACAGAAAGAGAATGACCGTGACGTTTGGTGTGTATAGAAGCGCAAAGCCCCAGTGTTGCTGCGCCTGTGAAAGCGCTTCCAAGGAAGGGTGCTGGCTAGCAAGAGCTGTCAGTGCTGGCACTTTTCATCTCTGAGCAATTGCTCGACGTTTGCAATTTCTCACCTGAGCTCTCTTCAGAGTGCGCGAGAGGATGAGCAGAAGATTAGGTGGCTAGAGAAGCCCAGAGCCCCACTGTTCTTAGGCCTACAAAAGCGCTTCCAAGGAAGGGTGCTGGCTAGCAACAGCTTTCAGTGCTGGCACTTTTCATCTCGGAGCAATTGCTGGACGTTTGCAATTTCTCAGCTCGTGTCTACGAGACGGAAAGAGAAGGACCGTGACGTTTGGTGCGTATAGAAGCGCAAAGCCCCAGTGTTGCTGCGCCTGTGAAAGCGCTTCCAAGGAAGGGTGCTGGCTAGCAAGAGCTTTCAGTGCTGGCACTTTTCATCTCGGAGCAATTGCTCGACGTTTGCAATTTCTCAGCTCGTGTCTACGAGACGGAAAGAGAAGGCCCGTGACGTTTGGTGCGTAGAGAAGTGCAAAGCCCCAGTGTTACGGCGCCTGTGAAAGCGCTTCCAAGGAAGGGTGCTGGCTAGCAACAGCTTTCAGTGCTGGCACTTTTCATCTCTGAGCAATTGCTCGACGTTTGCAATTTCTCACCTGAGCTCTCTTTAGAGTGCGCGAGAGGATGAGCAGAAGATGAGGTGGCTAGAGAAGCCCAGAGCCCCACTGTTCTTAGGCCTACAAAAGCGCTTCCAAGGAAGGGTGCTGGCTAGCAACAGCTTTCAGTGCTGGCACTTTTCATCTCTGAGCAATTGCTCGACGTTTGCAATTTCTCAGCTCGTGTCTACGAGACGGAAAGAGAAGGACCGTGGCTTTTGGTGCGTATAGAAGCGCAAAGACCCAGTGTTGCTGCGCCTGTGAAAGCGCTTCCAAGGAAGAGTGCTGGCTAGCAACAGCTTTCAGTGCTGGCACTTTTCATCTCTGAGCAATTGCTCGACGTTTGCAATTTCTCACCTGAGCTCTCTTCAAAGTGCGCGAGAGGATGAGCAGAAGATGAGGTGGCTAAAGAAGCCCAGAGCCCCAGTGTTCTTAGGCCTACAAAAGTGCTTCCAAGGAAGGGTGCTGGCTAGCAACAGCTTTCAGTGCTGGCACTTTTCATCTCTGAGCAATTGCTTGACGTTTGCAATTTCTCAGCTCGTGTCTACAAGACGGAAAGAGAAGGACCGTGACGTTTGGTGGCTAGAGAAGCGCAAAGCCCCAGTGTTGCTGCGCCTGTTAAAGCGCTTCCAAGGAAGGGTGCTGGCTAGCAACAGCTTTCAGTGCTGGCACTTTTCATCTCTGAGCAATTGCTCGACGTTTGCAATTTCTCACCTGAGCTCTCTTTAGAGTGCGCGAGAGGATGAGCAGAAGATGAGGTGGCTAGAGAAGCCCAGAGCCCCACTGTTCTAAGGGCTACAAAAGCGCTTCCAAGGAAGGGTGCTGGCTAGCAACAGCTTTCAGTGCTGGCACTTTTCATCTCTGAGCAATTGCTCGACGTTTGCAATTTCTCAGCTCGTGTCTACAAGACGGAAAGAGAAGGACCGTGACGTTTGGTGGGTAGAGAAGCGCAAAGCCCCAGTGTTGCTGCGCCTGTGAAAGCGCTTCCAAGGAAGGGTGCTGGCTAGCAAGAGCTTTCAGTGCTGGCACTTTTCATCTCTGAGCAATTGCTCGACGTTTGCAATTTCTCAGCTCGTGTCTAGGAGACAGAAAGAGAAGGACCGTGACGTTTGGTGGGTAGAGAAGCGCAAAGCCCCAGTGTTGCTGCGCCTGTGAAAGCGCTTCCAAGGAAGGGTGCTGGCTAGCAAGAGCTTTCAGTGCTGGCACTTTTCATCTCTGAGCAATTGCTCGATGTTTGCAATTTCTCACCTGAGCTCTCTTTAGAGTGCGCGAGAGGATGAGCAGAAGATGAGGTGGCTAGAGAAGCCCAGAGCCCCACTGTTCTTAGGCCTACAAAAGCGCTTCCAAGGAAGGGTGCTGGCTAGCAACAGCTTTCAGTGCTGGCACTTTTCATCTCGGAGCAATTGCTCGACGTTTGCAATTTCTCAGCTCGTGTCTAGGAGACAGAAAGAGAATGACCGTGACGTTTGGTGTGTATAGAAGCGCAAAGCCCCAGTGTTGCTGCGCCTGTGAAAGCGCTTCCAAGGAAGGGTGCTGGCTAGCAAGAGCTGTCAGTGCTGGCACTTTTCATCTCTGAGCAATTGCTCGACGTTTGCAATTTCTCACCTGAGCTCTCTTCAGAGTGCGCGAGAGGATGAGCAGAAGATTAGGTGGCTAGAGAAGCCCAGAGCCCCACTGTTCTTAGGCCTACAAAAGCGCTTCCAAGGAAGGGTGCTGGCTAGCAACAGCTTCCAGTGCTGGCACTTTTCATCTCGGAGCAATTGCTGGACGTTTGCAATTTCTCAGCTCGTGTCTACGAGACGGAAAGAGAAGGCCCGTGACGTTTGGTGCGTAGAGAAGTGCAAAGCCCCAGTGTTACTGCGCCTGTGAAAGCGCTTCCAAGGAAGGGTGCTGGCTAGCAACAGCTTTCAGTGCTGGCACTTTTCATCTCTGAGCAATTGCTCGACGTTTGCAATTTCTCACCTGAGCTCTCTTTAGAGTGCGCGAGAGGATGAGCAGAAGATGAGGTGGCTAGAGAAGCCCAGAGCCCCACTGTTCTTAGGCCTACAAAAGCGCTTCCAAGGAAGGGTGCTGGCTAGCAACAGCTTTCAGTGCTGGCACTTTTCATCTCTGAGCAATTGCTCGACGTTTGCAATTTCTCAGCTCGTGTCTACGAGACGGAAAGAGAAGGACCGTGGCTTTTGGTGCGTATAGAAGCGCAAAGACCCAGTGTTGCTGCGCCTGTGAAAGCGCTTCCAAGGAAGAGTGCTGGCTAGCAACAGCTTTCAGTGCTGGCACTTTTCATCTCTGAGCAATTGCTCGACGTTTGCAATTTCTCACCTGAGCTCTCTTCAAAGTGCGCGAGAGGATGAGCAGAAGATGAGGTGGCTAAAGAAGCCCAGAGCCCCAGTGTTCTTAGGCCTACAAAAGTGCTTCCAAGGAAGGGTGCTGGCTAGCAACAGCTTTCAGTGCTGGCACTTTTCATCTCTGAGCAATTGCTTGACGTTTGCAATTTCTCAGCTCGTGTCTACAAGACGGAAAGAGAAGGACCGTGACGTTTGGTGGCTAGAGAAGCGCAAAGCCCCAGTGTTGCTGCGCCTGTTAAAGCGCTTCCAAGGAAGGGTGCTGGCTAGCAACAGCTTTCAGTGCTGGCACTTTTCATCTCTGAGCAATTGCTCGACGTTTGCAATTTCTCACCTGAGCTCTCTTTAGAGTGCGCGAGAGGATGAGCAGAAGATGAGGTGGCTAGAGAAGCCCAGAGCCCCACTGTTCTAAGGGCTACAAAAGCGCTTCCAAGGAAGGGTGCTGGCTAGCAACAGCTTTCAGTGCTGGCACTTTTCATCTCTGAGCAATTGCTCGACGTTTGCAATTTCTCAGCTCGTGTCTACCGACGGAAAGAGAAGGACCGTGACGTTTGGTGGGTAGAGAAGCGCAAAGCCCCAGTGTTGCTGCGCCTGTGAAAGCGCTTCCAAGGAAGGGTGCTGGCTAGCAAGAGCTTTCAGTGCTGGCACTTTTCATCTCTGAGCAATTGCTCGACGTTTGCAATTTCTCAGCTCGTGTCTAGGAGACAGAAAGAGAAGGACCGTGACGTTTGGTGGCTAGAGAAGCGCAAAGCCCCAGTGTTGCTGCGCCTGTGAAAGCGCTTCCAAGGAAGGGTGCTGGCTAGCAAGAGCTTTCAGTGCTGGCACTTTTCATCTCTGAGCAATTGCTCGACGTTTGCAATTTCTCACCTGAGCTCTCTTTAGAGTGCGCGAGAGGATGAGCAGAAGATGAGGTGGCTAGAGAAGCCCAGAGCCCCACTGTTCTTAGGCCTACAAAAGCGCTTCCAAGGAAGGGTGCTGGCTAGCAACAGCTTTCAGTGCTGGCACTTTTCATCTCGGAGCAATTGCTCGACGTTTGCAATTTCTCAGCTCGTGTCTAGGAGACAGAAAGAGAATGACCGTGACGTTTGGTGTGTATAGAAGCGCAAAGCCCCAGTGTTGCTGCGCCTGTGAAAGCGCTTCCAAGGAAGGGTGCTGGCTAGCAAGAGCTTTCAGTGCTGGCACTTTTCATCTCTGAGCAATTGCTCGACGTTTGCAATTTCTCACCTGAGCTCTCTTCAGAGTGCGCGAGAGGATGAGCAGAAGATTAGGTGGCTAGAGAAGCCCAGAGCCCCACTGTTCTTAGGCCTACAAAAGCGCTTCCAAGGAAGGGTGCTGGCTAGCAACAGCTTTCAGTGCTGGCACTTTTCATCTCGGAGCAATTGCTGGACGTTTGCAATTTCTCAGCTCGTGTCTACGAGACGGAAAGAGAAGGACCGTGACGTTTGGTGCGTATAGAAGCGCAAAGCCCCAGTGTTGCTGCGCCTGTGAAAGCGCTTCCAAGGAAGGGTGCTGGCTAGCAAGAGCTTTCAGTGCTGGCACTTTTCATCTCGGAGCAATTGCTCGACGTTTGCAATTTCTCAGCTCGTGTCTACGAGACGGAAAGAGAAGGACCGTGACGTTTGGTGCGTAGAGAAGTGCAAAGCCCCAGTGTTACTGCGCCTGTGAAAGCGCTTCCAAGGAAGGGTGCTGGCTAGCAACAGCTTTCAGTGCTGGCACTTTTCATCTCTGAGCAATTGCTCGACGTTTGCAATTTCTCACCTGAGCTCTCTTTAGAGTGCGCGAGAGGATGAGCAGAAGATGAGGTGGCTAGAGAAGCCCAGAGCCCCACTGTTCTTAGGCCTACAAAAGCGCTTCCAAGGAAGGGTGCTGGCTAGCAACAGCTTTCAGTGCTGGCACTTTTCATCTCTGAGCAATTGCTGGACGTTTGCAATTTCTCAGCTCGTGTCTACGAGACGGAAAGAGAAGGACCGTGACTTTTGGAGTGCGTATAGAAGCGCAAAGACCCAGTGTTGCTGCGCCTGTGAAAGCGCTTCCAAGGAAGAGTGCTGGCTAGCAACAGCTTTCAGTGCTGGCACTTTTCATCTCTGAGCAATTGCTCGACGTTTGCAATTTCTCACCTGAGCTCTCTTCAAAGTGCGCGAGAGGATGAGCAGAAGATGAGGTGGCTAAAGAAGCCCAGAGCCCCAGTGTTCTTAGGCCTACAAAAGTGCTTCCAAGGAAGGGTGCTGGCTAGCAACAGCTTTCAGTGCTGGCACTTTTCATCTCTGAGCAATTGCTTGACGTTTGCAATTTCTCAGCTCGTGTCTACAAGACGGAAAGAGAAGGACCGTGACGTTTGGTGGCTAGAGAAGCGCAAAGCCCCAGTGTTGCTGCGCCTGTTAAAGCGCTTCCAAGGAAGGGTGCTGGCTAGCAAGAGCTTTCAGTGCTGGCACTTTTCATCTCTGAGTAATTGCTCGACGTTTGCAATTTCTCACCTGAGCTCTCTTTAGAGTGCGCGAGAGGATGAGCAGAAGATGAGGTGGCTAGAGAAGCCCAGAGCCCCACTGTTCTAAGGGCTACAAAAGCGCTTCCAAGGAAGGGTGCTGGCTAGCAAGAGCTTTCAGTGCTGGCACTTTTCATCTCTGAGCAATTGCTGGACGTTTGCAATTTCTCAGCTCGTGTCTACAAGACGGAAAGAGAAGGACCGTGACGTTTGGTGGGTAGAGAAGCGCAAAGCCCCAGTGTTGCTGCGCCTGTGAAAGCGCTTCCAAGGAAGGGTGCTGGCTAGCAACAGCTTTCAGTGCTGGCACTTTTCATCTCTGAGCAATTGCTCGACGTTTGCAATTTCTCAGCTCGTGTCTAGGAGACAGAAAGAGAAGGACCGTGACGTTTGGTGGCTAGAGAAGCGCAAAGCCCCAGTGTTGCTGCGCCTGTGAAAGCGCTTCCAAGGAAGGGTGCTGGCTAGCAAGAGCTTTCAGTGCTGGCACTTTTCATCTCTGAGCAATTGCTCGATGTTTGCAATTTCTCACCTGAGCTCTCTTTAGAGTGCGCGAGAGGATGAGCAGAAGATGAGGTGGCTAGAGAAGCCCAGAGCCCCAGTGTTCTTAGGCCTACAAAAGCGCTTCCAAGGAAGGGTGCTGGCTAGCAAGAGCTTTCAGTGCTGGCACTTTTCATCTCGGAGCAATTGCTCGACGTTTGCAATTTCTCAGCTGAGCTCTCTTTAGAGTGCGCGAGAGGATGAGCAGAAGATGAGGTGGCTAGAGAAGCCCAGAGCCCCAGTGTTCTAAGGCCTACAAAAGCGCTTCCAAGGAAGGGTGCTGGCTAGCAAGAGCTTTCAGTGCTGGCACTTTTCATCTCTGAGCAATTGCTCCACGTTTGCAATTTCTCAGCTCGTGTCTACGAGACGGAAAGAGAATGACTGTGAAGTTTGGTGCGTATAGAAGCGCAAAGCCCCAGTGTTGCTGCGCCTGTGAAAGCGCTTCCAAGGAAGGGTGCTGGCTAGCAACAGCTTTCAGTGCTGGCACTTTTCATCTCTGAGCAATTGCTCGACGTTTGCAATTTCTCAGCTCGTGTCTACCGACGGAAAGAGAAGGACCGTGACGTTTGGTGGGTAGAGAAGCGCAAAGCCCCAGTGTTGCTGCGCCAGTGAAAGCGCTTCCAAGGAAGGGTGCTGGCTAGCAAGAGCTTTCAGTGCTGGCACTTTTCATCTCGGAGCAATTGCTCGACGTTTGCAATTTCTCACCTGAGCTCTCTTTAGAGTGCGCGAGAGGATGAGCAGAAGATGAGGTGGCTAGAGAAGCCCAGAGCCCCAGTGTTCTTAGGCCTACAAAAGCGCTTCCAAGGAAGGGTGCTGGCTAGCAAGAGCTTTCAGTGCTGGCACTTTTCATCTCTGAGCAATTGCTTGACGTTTGCAATTTCTCAGCTCGTGTCTACGAGACGGAAAGAGAATGACTGTGACGTTTGGTGCGTATAGAAGCGCAAAGCCCCAGTGTTGCTAGGCCTGTGAAAGCGCTTCCAAGGAAGGGTGCTGGCTAGCAACAGCTTTCAGTGCTGGCACTTTTCATCTCTGAGCAATTGCTCGACGTTTGCAATTTCTCAGCTCGTGTCTACGAGACGGAAAGAGAAGGACCGTGACGTTTGGTGGCTAGAGAAGCGCAAAGCCCCAGTGTTGCTGCGCCTGTGAAAGCGCTTCCAAGGAAGGGTGCTGGCTAGCAACAGCTTTCAGTGCTGGCACTTTTCATCTCTGAGCAATTGCTCGACGTTTGCAATTTCTCACCTGAGCTCTCTTTAGAGTGCGCGAGAGGATGAGCAGAAGATGAGGTGGCTAGAGAAGCCCAGAGCCCCAGTGTTCTTAGGCCTACAAAAGCGCTTCCAAGGAAGGGTTCTGGCTAGCAAGAGCTTTCAGTGCTGGCACTTTTCATCTCTGAGCAATTGCTCGACGTTTGCAATTTCTCAGCTGAGCTCTCTTTAGAGTGCGCGAGAGGATGAGCAGAAGATGAGGTGGCTAGAGAAGCCCAGAGCCCCACTGTTCTTAGGCCTACAAAAGCGCTTCCAAGGAAGGGTGCTGGCTAGCAAGAGCTTTCAGTGCTGGCACTTTTCATCTCTGAGCAATTGCTCCACGTTTGCAATTTCTCAGCTCGTGTCTACGAGACGGAAAGAGAATGACTGTGAAGTTTGGTGCGTATAGAAGCGCAAAGCCCCAGTGTTGCTGCGCCTGTGAAAGCGCTTCCAAGGAAGGGTGCTGGCTAGCAACAGCTTTCAGTGCTGGCACTTTTCATCTCTGAGCAATTGCTCGACGTTTGCAATTTCTCAGCTCGTGTCTACGAGACGGAAAGAGAAGGACCGTGACGTTTGGTGGGTAGAGAAGTGCAAAGCCCCAGTGTTACTGCGCCTGTGAAAGCGCTTCCAAGGAAGGGTGCTGGCTAGCAACAGCTTTCAGTGCTGGCACTTTTCTTCTCTGAGCAATTGCTCGACGTTTGCAATTTCTCACCTGAGCTCTCTTTAGAGTGCGCGAGAGGATGAGCAGAAGATGAGGTGGCTAGAGAAGCCCAGAGCCCCACTGTTCTAAGGGCTACAAAAGCGCTTCCAAGGAAGGGTGCTGGCTAGCAAGAGCTTTCAGTGCTGGCACTTTTCATCTCTGAGCAATTGCTGGACGTTTGCAATTTCTCACCTGAGCTCTCTTTAGAGTGCGCGAGAGGATGAGCAGAAGATGAGGTGGCTAGAGAAGCCCAGAGCCCCAGTGTTCTTAGGCCTACAAAAGCGCTTCCAAGGAAGGGTGCTGGCTAGCAAGAGCTTTCAGTGCTGGCACTTTTCATCTCTGAGCAATTGCTCGACGTTTGCAATTTCTCAGCTCGTGTCTACGAGACGGAAAGAGAATGACCGTGACGTTTGGTGGCTAGAGAAGCGCAAAGCCCCAGTGTTGCTGCGCCTGTGAAAGCGCTTCCAAGGAAGGGTGCTGGCTAGCAACAGCTTTCAGTGCTGGCACTTTTCATCTCTGAGCAATTGCTGGACGTTTGCAATTTCTCAGCTCGTGTCTACGAGACGGAAAGAGAAGGACCGTGACGTTTGGTGGCTAGAGAAGCGCAAAGCCCCAGTGTTACTGCGCCTGTGAAAGCGCTTCCAAGGAAGGGTGCTGGCTAGCAACAGCTTTCAGTGCTGGCACTTTTCATCTCTGAGCAATTGCTCGACGTTTGCAATTTCTCACCTGAGCTCTCTTCAGAGTGCGCGAGAGGATGAGCAGAAGATGAGGTGGCTAGAGAAGCCCAGAGCCCCAGTGTTCTTAGGCCTACAAAAGCGCTTCCAAGGAAGGGTGCTGGCTAGCAACAGCTTTCAGTGCTGGCACTTTTCATCTCGGAGCAATTGCTCGACGTTTGCAATTTCTCAGCTCGTGTCTACGAGACGGAAAGAGAAGGACCGTGACATTTGGTGCGTATAGAACCGCAAAGCCCCAGTGTTGCTGCGCCTGTGAAAGCGCTTCCAAGGAAGGGTTCTGGCTAGCAACAGCTTTCAGTGCTGGCACTTTTCATCTCTGAGCAATTGCTGGACGTTTGCAATTTCTCACCTGAGCTCTCTTTAGAGTGCGCGAGAGGATGAGCAGAAGATGAGGTGGCTAGAGAAGCCCAGAGCCCCAGTGTTCTTAGGCCTACAAAAGCGCTTCCAAGGAAGGGTGCTGGCTAGCAAGAGCTTTCAGTGCTGGCACTTTTCATCTCTGAGCAATTGCTCGACGTTTGCAATTTCTCACCTGAGCTCTCTTTAGAGTGCGCGAGAGGATGAGCAGAAGATGAGGTGGCTAGAGAAGCCCAGAGCCCCACTGTTCTTAGGCCTACAAAAGCGCTTCCAAGGAAGGGTGCTGGCTAGCAAGAGCTTTCAGTGCTGGCACTTTTCATCTCTGAGCAATTGCTTGACCTTTGCAATTTCTCAGCTCGTGTCTACGAGACGGAAAGAAAATGACCGTGACTTTTGGTGGGTAGAGAAGCGCAAAGCCCCAGTGTTGCTGCGCCTGTGAAAGCGCTTCCAAGGAAGGGTGCTGGCTAGCAACAGCTTTCAGTGCTGGCACTTTTCATCTCTGAGCAATTGCTCGACGTTTGCAATTTCTCAGCTCGTGTCTACCGACGGAAAGAGAAGGACCGTGACGTTTGGTGGCTAGAGAAGTGCAAAGCCCCAGTGTTGCTGCGCCTGTGAAAGCGCTTCCAAGGAAGGGTGCTGGCTAGCAAGAGCTTTCAGTGCTGGCACTTTTCATCTCTGAGCAATTGCTCGACGTTTGCAATTTCTCCCCTGAGCTCTCTTTAGAGTGCGCGAGAGGATGAGCAGAAGATGAGGTGGCTAGAGAAGCCCAGAGCCCCACTGTTCTTAGGCCTACAAAAGCGCTTCCAAGGAAGGGTGCTGGCTAGCAAGAGCTTCCAGTGCTGGCACTTTTCATCTCTGAGCAATTGCTCGACGTTTGCAATTTCTCAGCTCGTGTCTACGAGACGGAAAGAGAAGGACCGTGACTTTTGGTGGCTAGAGAAGCGCAAAGCCCCAGTGTTGCTGCGCCTGTGAAAGCGCTTCCAAGGAAGGGTGCTGGCTAGCAACAACTTTCAGTGCTGGCACTTTTCATCTCTGAGCAATTGCTCGACGTTTGCAATTTCTCAGCTCGTGTCTACGAGACGGAAAGAGAATGACCGTGACATTTGGTGGGTAGAGAAGCGCAAAGCCCCAGTGTTGCTGCGCCTGTGAAAGCGCTTCCAAGGAAGGGTGCTGGCTAGCAAGAGCTTTCAGTGCTGGCACTTTTCATCTCTGAGCAATTGCTCGACGTTTGCAATTTCTCACCTGAGCTCTCTTTAGAGTGCGCGAGAGGATGAGCAGAAGATGAGGTGGCTAGAGAAGCCCAGAGCCCCAGTGTTCTAAGGCCTACAAAAGCGCTTCCAAGGAAGGGGGCTGGCTAGCAAGAGCTTTCAGTGCTGGCACTTTTCATCTCGGAGCAATTGCTCGACGTTTGCAATTTCTCAGCTCGTGTCTACGAGACGGAAAGAAAATGACCGTGACTTTTGGTGGGTAGAGAAGCGCAAAGCCCCAGTGTTGCTGCGCCTGTGAAAGCGCTTCCAAGGAAGGGTGCTGGCTAGCAAGAGCTTTCAGTGCTGGCACTTTTCATCTCTGAGCAATTGCTCGACGTTTGCAATTTCTCAGCTCGTGTCTAGGAGACGGAAAGAGAAGGACCGTGACGTTTGGTGGCTAGAGAAGCGCAAAGCCCCAGTGTTGCTGCGCCTGTGAAAGCGCTTCCAAGGAAGGGTGCTGGCTAGCAACAGCTTTCAGTGCTGGCACTTTTCATCTCTGAGCAATTGCTCGACGTTTGCAATTTCTCACCTGAGCTCTCTTTAGAGTGCGCGAGAGGATGAGCAGAAGATGAGGTGGCTAGAGAAGCCCAGAGCCCCACTGTTCTTAGGCCTACAAAAGCGCTTCCAAGGAAGGGTGCTGGCTAGCAAGAGCTTTCAGTGCTGGCACTTTTCATCTCGGAGCAATTGCTTGACGTTTGCAATTTCTCAGCTCGTGTCTACGAGACGGAAAGAGAAGGACTGTGACGTTTGGTGCGTATAGAAGCGCAAAGCCCCAGTGTTGCTGCGCCTGTGAAAGCGCTTCCAAGGAAGGGTGCTGGCTAGCAACAGCTTTCAGTGCTGGCACTTTTCATCTCTGAGCAATTGCTCGACGTTTGCAATTTCTCAGCTCGTGTCTACGAGACGGAAAGAGAAGGACCGTGACGTTTGGTGCGTAGAGAAGTGCAAAGCCCCAGTGTTACTGCGCCTGTGAAAGCGCTTGCAAGGAAGGGTGCTGGCTAGCAAGAGCTTTCAGTGCTGGCACTTTTCATCTCTGAGCAGTTGCTCGACGTTTGCAATTTCTCACCTGAGCTCTCTTTAGAGTGCGCGAGAGGATGAGCAGAAGATGAGGTGGCTAGAGAAGCCCAGAGCCCCAGTGTTCTAAGGGCTACAAAAGCGCTTCCAAGGAAGGGTGCTGGCTAGCAAGAGCTTTCAGTGCTGGCACTTTTCATCTCTGAGCAATTGCTCGACGTTTGCAATTTCTCACCTGAGCTCTCTTTAGAGTGCGCGAGAGGATGAGCAGAAGATGAGGTGGCTAGAGAAGCCCAGAGCCCCAGTGTTTTAAGGGCTACAAAAGCGCTTCCAAGGAAGGGTGCTGGCTAGCAAGAGCTTTCAGTGCTGGCACTTTTCATCTCTGAGCAATTGCTCGACGTTTGCAATTTCTCAGCTCGTGTCTACGAGACGGAAAGAGAAGGACCGTGACATTTGGTGCGTATAGAAGTGCAAAGCCCCAGTGTTACTGCGCCTGTGAAAGCGCTTCCAAGGAAGGGTGCTGGCTAGCAAGAGCTTTCAGTGCTGGCACTTTTCATCTCTGAGCAATTGCTCGACGTTTGCAATTTCTCACCTGAGCTCTCTTTAGAGTGCGCGAGAGGATGAGCAGAAGATGAGGTGGCTAGAGAAGCCCAGAGCCCCAGTGTTCTTAGGCCTACAAAAGCGCTTCCAAGGAAGGGTGCTGGCTAGCAAGAGCTTTCAGTGCTGGCACTTTTCATCTCGGAGCAATTGCTCGACGTTTGCAATTTCTCAGCTCGTGTCTACGAGACGGAAAGAGAAGGACCGTGACTTTTGGTGGGTAGAGAAGCGCAAAGCCCCAGTGTTGCTGCGCCTGTGAAAGCGCTTCCAAGGAAGGGTGCTGGCTAGCAACAGCTTTCAGTGCTGGCACTTTTCATCTCTGAGCAATTGCTCGACGTTTGCAATTTCTCACCTGAGCTCTCTTTAGAGTGCGCGAGAGGATGAGCAGAAGATGAGGTGGCTAGAGAAGCCCAGAGCCCCAGTGTTCTTAGGCCTACAAAAGCGCTTCCAAGGAAGGGTGCTGGCTAGCAAGAGCTTTCAGTGCTGGCACTTTTCATCTCTGAGCAATTGCTTGACGTTTGCAATTTCTCAGCTCGTGTCTACGAGACGGAAAGAAAATGACCGTGACTTTTGGTGGCTAGAGAAGCGCAAAGCCCCAGTGTTGCTGCGCCTGTGAAAGCGCTTCCAAGGAAGGGTGCTGGCTAGCAACAGCTTTCAGTGCTGGCACTTTTCATCTCGGAGCAATTGCTCGACGTTTGCAATTTCTCAGCTCGTGTCTACCGACGGAAAGAGAAGGACCGTGACGTTTGGTGGCTAGAGAAGCGCAAAGCCCCAGTGTTGCTGCGCCTGTGAAAGCGCTTCCAAGGAAGGGTGCTGGCTAGCAAGAGCTTTCAGTGCTGGCACTTTTCATCTCTCAGCAATTGCTCGACGTTTGCAATTTCTCACCTGAGCTCTCTTTAGAGTGCACGAGAGGATGAGCAGAAGATGAGGTGGCTAGAGAAGCCCAGAGCCCCAGTGTTCTTAGGCCTACAAAAGCGCTTCCAAGGAAGGGTGCTGGCTAGCAAGAGCTTTCAGTGCTGGCACTTTTCATCTCTGAGCAATTGCTCGACGTTTGCAATTTCTCAGCTCGTGTCTACGAGACGGAAAGAAAATGACCGTGACTTTTGGTGGGTAGAGAAGCGCAAAGCCCCAGTGTTGCTGCGCCTGTGAAAGCGCTTCCAAGGAAGGGTGCTGGCTAGCAACAGCTTTCAGTGCTGGCACTTTTCATCTCTGAGCAATTGCTCGACGTTTGCAATTTCTCAGCTCGTGTCTACCGACGGAAAGAGAAGGACCGTGACGTTTGGTGGGTAGAGAAGCGCAAAGCCCCAGTGTTGCTGCGCCAGTGAAAGCGCTTCCAAGGAAGGGTGCTGGCTAGCAAGAGCTTTCAGTGCTGGCACTTTTCATCTCGGAGCAATTGCTCGACGTTTGCAATTTCTCACCTGAGCTCTCTTTAGAGTGCGCGAGAGGATGAGCAGAAGATGAGGTGGCTAGAGAAGCCCAGAGCCCCACTGTTCTTAGGCCTACAAAAGCGCTTCCAAGGAAGGGTGCTGGCTAGCAACAGCTTTCAGTGCTGGCACTTTTCATCTCTGAGCAATTGCTGGACGTTTGCAATTTCTCACCTGAGCTCTCTTTAGAGTGCGCGAGAGGATGAGCAGAAGATGAGGTGGCTAGAGAAGCCCAGAGCCCCAGTGTTCTTAGGCCTACAAAAGCGCTTCCAAGGAAGGGTGCTGGCTAGCAAGAGCTTTCAGTGCTGGCACTTTTCATCTCGGAGCAATTGCTTGACGTTTGCAATTTCTCAGCTCGTGTCTACGAGACGGAAAGAGAAGGACCGTGACTTTTGGTGGGTAGAGAAGCGCAAAGCCCCAGTGTTGCTGCGCCTGTGAAAGCGCTTCCAAGGAAGGGTGCTGGCTAGCAACAGCTTTCAGTGCTGGCACTTTTCATCTCTGAGCAATTGCTCGACGTTTGCAATTTCTCACCTGAGCTCTCTTTAGAGTGCGCGAGAGGATGAGCAGAAGATGAGGTGGCTAGAGAAGCCCAGAGCCCCAGTGTTCTTAGGCCTACAAAAGCGCTTCCAAGGAAGGGTGCTGGCTAGCAAGAGCTTTCAGTGCTGGCACTTTTCATCTCTGAGCAATTGCTTGACGTTTGCAATTTCTCAGCTCGTGTCTACGAGACGGAAAGAAAATGACCGTGACTTTTGGTGGCTAGAGAAGCGCAAAGCCCCAGTGTTGCTGCGCCTGTGAAAGCGCTTCCAAGGAAGGGTGCTGGCTAGCAAGAGCTTTCAGTGCTGGCACTTTTCATCTCTGAGCAATTGCTCGACGTTTGCAATTTCTCAGCTCGTGTCTACCGACGGAAAGAGAAGGACCGTGACGTTTGGTGGCTAGAGAAGCGCAAAGCCCCAGTGTTGCTGCGCCTGTGAAAGCGCTTCCAAGGAAGGGTGCTGGCTAGCAAGAGCTTTCAGTGCTGGCACTTTTCATCTCGGAGCAATTGCTCGACGTTTGCAATTTCTCAGCTCGTGTCTACGAGACGGAAAGAGAAGGACCGTGACTTTTGGTGGGTAGAGAAGCGCAAAGCCCCAGTGTTGCTGCGCCTGTGAAAGCGCTTCCAAGGAAGGGTGCTGGCTAGCAAGAGCTTTCAGTGCTGGCACTTTTCATCTCTGAGCAATTGCTCGACGTTTGCAATTTCTCACCTGAGCTCTCTTTAGAGTGCGCGAGAGGATGAGCAGAAGATGAGGTGGCTAGAGAAGCCCAGAGCCCCAGTGTTCTAAGGGCTACAAAAGCGCTTACAAGGAAGGGTGCTGGCTGGCAACAGGTTTCAGTGCTGGCACTTTTCATCTCTGAGCAATTGCTGGACGTTTGCAATTTCTCAGCTCGTGTCTACGAGACGGAAAGAGAATGACCGTGACGTTTGGTGGCTAGAGAAGCGCAAAGCCCGAGTGTTGCTGCGCCTGTGAAAGCGCTTCCAAGGAAGGGTGCTGGCTAGCAACAGCTTTCAGTGCTGGCACTTTTCATCTCTGAGCAATTGCTCGACGTTTGCAATTTCTCAGCTCGTGTCTACCGACGGAAAGAGAAGGACCGTGACGTTTGGTGGGTAGAGAAGCGCAAAGCCCCAGTGTTGCTGCGCCAGTGAAAGCGCTTCCAAGGAAGGGTGCTGGCTAGCAAGAGCTTTCAGTGCTGGCACTTTTCATCTCGGAGCAATTGCTCGACGTTTGCAATTTCTCACCTGAGCTCTCTGTAGAGTGCGCGAGAGGATGAGCAGAAGATGAGGTGGCTAGAGAAGCCCAGAGCCCCACTGTTCTTAGGCCTACAAAAGCGCTTCCAAGGAAGGGTGCTGGCTAGCAAGAGCTTTCAGTGCTGGCACTTTTCATCTCTGAGCAATTGCTTGACGTTTGCAATTTCTCAGCTCGTGTCTACGAGACGGAAAGAGAATGACTGTGACGTTTGGTGCGTATAGAAGCGCAAAGCCCCAGTGTTGCTAGGCCTGTGAAAGCGCTTCCAAGGAAGGGTGCTGGCTAGCAACAGCTTTCAGTGCTGGCACTTTTCATCTCTGAGCAATTGCTCGACGTTTGCAATTTCTCAGCTCGTGTCTACGAGACGGAAAGAGAAGGACCGTGACGTTTGGTGGGTAGAGAAGCGCAAAGCCCCAGTGTTGCTGCGCCTGTGAAAGCGCTTCCAAGGAAGGGTGCTGGCTAGCAACAGCTTTCAGTGCTGGCACTTTTCATCTCTGAGCAATTGCTCGACATTTGCAATTTCTCACCTGAGCTCTCTTTAGAGTGCGCGAGAGGATGAGCAGAAGATGAGGTGGCTAGAGAAGCCCAGAGCCCCAGTGTTCTTAGGCCTACAAAAGCGCTTCCAAGGAAGGGTGCTGGCTAGCAAGAGCTTTCAGTGCTGGCACTTTTCATCTCTGAGCAATTGCTCGACGTTTGCAATTTCTCAGCTGAGCTCTCTTTAGAGTGCGCGAGAGGATGAGCAGAAGATGAGGTGGCTAGAGAAGCCCAGAGCCCCAGTGTTCTTAGGCCTACAAAAGCGCTTCCAAGGAAGGGTGCTGGCTAGCAAGAGCTTTCAGTGCTGGCACTTTTCATCTCTGAGCAATTGCTCGACGTTTGCAATTTCTCAGCTCGTGTCTACGAGACGGAAAGAGAATGACTGTGAAGTTTGGTGCGTATAGAAGCGCAAAGCCCCAGTGTTGCTGCGCCTGTGAAAGCGCTTCCAAGGAAGGGTGCTGGCTAGCAACAGCTTTCAGTGCTGGCACTTTTCATCTCTGAGCAATTGCTCGACGTTTGCAATTTCTCAGCTCGTGTCTACGAGACGGAAAGAGAAGGACCGTGACGTTTGGTGGGTAGAGAAGTGCAAAGCCCCAGTGTTACTGCGCCTGTGAAAGCGCTTCCAAGGAAGGGTGCTGGCTAGCAACAGCTTTCAGTGCTGGCACTTTTCTTCTCTGAGCAATTGCTCGACGTTTGCAATTTCTCACCTGAGCTCTCTTTAGAGTGCGCGAGAGGATGAGCAGAAGATGAGGTGGCTAGAGAAGCCCAGAGCCCCACTGTTCTAAGGGCTACAAAAGCGCTTCCAAGGAAGGGTGCTGGCTAGCAAGAGCTTTCAGTGCTGGCACTTTTCATCTCTGAGCAATTGCTGGACGTTTGCAATTTCTCACCTGAGCTCTCTTTAGAGTGCGCGAGAGGATGAGCAGAAGATGAGGTGGCTAGAGAAGCCCAGAGCCCCAGTGTTCTTAGGCCTACAAAAGCGCTTCCAAGGAAGGGGGCTGGCTAGCAAGAGCTTTCAGGGCTGGCACTTTTCATCTCTGAGCAATTGCTCGACGTTTGCAATTTCTCAGCTCGTGTCTACGAGACGGAAAGAGAATGACCGTGACGTTTGGTGGCTAGAGAAGCGCAAAGCCCCAGTGTTGCTGCGCCTGTGAAAGCGCTTCCAAGGAAGGGTGCTGGCTAGCAACAGCTTTCAGTGCTGGCACTTTTCATCTCTGAGCAATTGCTGGACGTTTGCAATTTCTCAGCTCGTGTCTACGAGACGGAAAGAGAAGGACCGTGACGTTTGGTGGCTAGAGAAGCGCAAAGCCCCAGTGTTACTGCGCCTGTGAAAGCGCTTCCAAGGAAGGCTGCTGGCTAGCAAGAGCTTTCAGTGCTGGCACTTTTCATCTCTGAGCAATTGCTCGACGTTTGCAATTTCTCACCTGAGCTCTCTTTAGAGTGCGCGAGAGGATGAGCAGAAGATGAGGTGGCTAGAGAAGCCCAGAGCCCCAGTGTTCTTAGGCCTACAAAAGCGCTTCCAAGGAAGGGTGCTGGCTAGCAAGAGCTTTCAGTGCTGGCACTTTTCATCTCTGAGCAATTGCTCGACGTTTGCAATTTCTCAGCTCGTGTCTACGAGACGGAAAGAGAAGGACCGTGACATTTGGTGCGTATAGAACCGCAAAGCCCCAGTGTTGCTGCGCCTGTGAAAGCGCTTCCAAGGAAGGGTTCTGGCTAGCAACAGCTTTCAGTGCTGGCACTTTTCATCTCTGAGCAATTGCTGGACGTTTGCAATTTCTCACCTGAGCTCTCTTTAGAGTGCGCGAGAGGATGAGCAGAAGATGAGGTGGCTAGAGAAGCCCAGAGCCCCAGTGTTCTTAGGCCTACAAAAGCGCTTCCAAGGAAGGGTGCTGGCTAGCAAGAGCTTTCAGTGCTGGCACTTTTCATCTCTGAGCAATTGCTCGACGTTTGCAATTTCTCACCTGAGCTCTCTTTAGAGTGCGCGAGAGGATGAGCAGAAGATGAGGTGGCTAGAGAAGCCCAGAGCCCCACTGTTCTTACGCCTACAAAAGCGCTTCCAAGGAAGGGTGCTGGCTAGCAACAGCTTTCAGTGCTGGCACTTTTCATCTCTGAGCAATTTGCTCGACGTTTGCAATTTCTCAGCTCGTGTCTACGAGACGGAAAGAGAAGGACCGTGGCTTTTGGTGGGTAGAGAAGCACAAAGCCCCAGTGTTGCTGCGCCTGTGAAAGCGCTTCCAAGGAAGGGTGCTGGCTAGCAACAGCGTTCAGTGCTGGCACTTTTCATCTCTGAGCAATTGCTCGACGTTTGCAATTTCTCAGCTCGTGTCTACGAGACGGAAAGAGAAGGACCGTGACGTTTGGTAGCTAGAGAAGCGCAAAGCCCCAGTGTTGCTGCGCCTGTGAAAGCGCTTCCAAGGAAGGGTGCTGGCTAGCAAGAGCTTTCAGTGCTGGCACTTTTCATGTCTGAGCAATTGCTCGACGTTTGCAATTTCTCACCTGAGCTCTCTTTAGAGTGCGCGAGAGGATGAGCAGAAGATGAGGTGGCTAGAGAAGCCCAGAGCCCCACTGTTCTTAGGCCTACAAAAGCGCTTCCAAGGAAGGGTGCTGGCTAGCAAGAGCTTTCAGTGCTGGCACTTTTCATCTCGGAGCAATTGCTCGACGTTTGCAATTTCTCAGCTTGTGTCTACGAGACGGAAAGAGAATGACCGTGACGTTTGGTGGGTAGAGAAGCGCAAAGCCCCAGTGTTGCTGCGCCTGTGAAAGCGCTTCCAAGGAAGGGTGCTGGCTAGCAACAGCTTTCAGTGCTGGCACTTTTCATCTCGGAGCAATTGCTCGACGTTTGCAATTTCTCAGCTCGTGTCTACGAGACGGAAAGAGAAGGACCGTGACGTTTGGTGGCTAGAGAAGCGCAAAGCCCCAGTGTTGCTGCGCCTGTGAAAGCGCTTCCAAGGAAGGGTGCTGGCTAGCAAGAGCTTTCAGTGCTGGCACTTTTCATCTCTGAGCAATTGCTCGACGTTTGCAATTTCTCACCTGAGCTCTCTTTAGAGTGCGCGCGAGGATGAGCAGAAGATGAGGTGGCTAGAGAAGCCCAGAGCCCCAGTGTTCTTAGGCCTACAAAAGCGCTTACAAGGAAGGGTGCTGGCTAGCAACAGCTTTCAGTGCTGGCACTTTTCATCTCTGAGCAATTGCTCGACCTTTGCAATTTCTCAGCTCGTGTCTACGAGACGGAAAGAGAAGGACCGTGGCTTTTGGTGGGTAGAGAAGCGCAAAGCCCCAGTGTTGCTGCGCCTGTGAAAGCGCTTCCAAGGAAGGGTGCTGGCTAGCAACAGCTTCCAGTGCTGGCACTTTTCATCTCTGAGCAATTGCTCGACGTTTGCAATTTCTCAGCTCGTGTCTACGAGACGGAAAGAGAAGGAGCGTGACGTTTGGTGGCTAGAGAAGCGCAAAGCCCCAGTGTTGCTGCGCCTGTGAAAGCACTTCCAAGGAAGGGTGCTGGCTAGCAAGAGCTTTCAGTGCTGGCACTTTTCATCTCGGAGCAATTGCTCGACGTTTGCAATTTCTCCCCTGAGCTCTCTTTAGAGCGCGCGAGTATGAGCAGAAGATGAGGTGGCTAGGGAAGCCCAGAGCCCCAGTGTTCTTAGGCCTACAAAAGCGCTTCCAAGGAAGGGTGCTGGCTAGCAAGAGCTTTCAGTGCTGGCACTTTTCATCTCTGAGCAATTGCTCGACGTTTGCAATTTCTCAGCTCGTGTCTACGAGACGGAAAGAGAATGACCGTGACGTTTGGTGGCTAGAGAAGCGCAAAGCCCGAGTGTTGCTGCGCCTGTGAAAGCGCTTCCAAGGAAGGGTGCTGGCTAGCAACAGCTTTCAGTGCTGGCACTTTTCATCTCTGAGCAATTGCTCGACGTTTGCAATTTCTCACCTGAGCTCTCTTTAGAGTGCGCGCGAGGATGAGCAGAAGATGAGGTGGCTAGAGAAGCCCAGAGCCCCAGTGTTCTTAGGCATACAAAAGCGCTTCCAAGGAAGGGTGCTGGCTAGCAACAGGTTTCAGTGCTGGCACTTTTCATCTCTGAGCAATTGCTGGACGTTTGCAATTTCTCAGCTCGTGTCTACGAGACGGAAAGAGAATGACCGTGACTTTTGGTGGCTAGAGAAGCGCAAAGCCCCAGTGTTGCTGCGCCTGTGAAAGCGCTTCCAAGGAAGGGTGCTGGCTAGCAAGAGCTTTCAGTGCTGGCACTTTTCACCTCTGAGCAATTGCTCGACGTTTGCAATTTCTCACCTGAGCTCTCTTTAGAGTGCGCGAGAGGATGAGCAGAAGATGAGGTGGCTAGAGAAGCGCAAAGCCCCACTGTTCTTAGGCCTACAAAAGCGCTTCCAAGGAAGGGTGCTGGCTAGCAAGAGCTTCCAGTGCTGGCACTTTTCATCTCTGAGCAATTGCTCGACGTTTGCAATTTCTCAGCTCGTGTCTACCGACGGAAAGAGAAGGACCGTGACGTTTGGTGGCTAGAGAAGCGCAAAGCCCCAGTGTTTCTGCGCCTGTGAAAGCGCTTCCAAGGAAGGGTGCTGGCTAGCAAGAGCTTTCAGTGCTGGCACTTTTCATCTCGGAGCAATTGCTCGACGTTTGCAATTTCTCAGCTCGTGTCTACGAGACGGAAAGAGAAGGACCGTGACGTTTGGTGCGTATAGAAGCGCAAAGACCCAGTGTTGCTGCGCCTGTGAAAGCGCTTCCAAGGAAGAGTGCTGGCTAGCAACAGCTTTCAGTGCTGGCACTTTTCATCTCTCAGCAATTGCTCGACGTTTGCAATTTCTCACCTGAGCTCTCTTCAAAGTGCGCGAGAGGATGAGCAGAAGATGAGGTGGCTAGAGAAGCCCAGAGCCCCACTGTTCTTAGGCCTACAAAAGTGCTTCCAAGGAAGGGTGCTGGCTAGCAACAGCTTTCAGTGCTGGCACATTTCATCTCGGAGCAATTGCTGGACGTTTGCAATTTCTCAGCTCGTGTCTACGAGACGGAAAGAGAAGGACCGTGACGTTTGGTGCGTATAGAAGCGCAAAGCCCCAGTGTTGCTGCGCCTGTGAAAGCGCTTCCAAGGAAGGGTGCTGGCTAGCAAGAGCTGTCAGTGCTGGCACTTTTCTTCTCGGAGCAATTGCTCGACGTTTGCAATTTCTCACCTGAGCTCTCTTTAGAGTGCGCGAGAGGATGAGCAGAAGATGAGGTGGCTAGAGAAGCCCAGAGCCCCAGTGTTCTAAGGGCTACAAAAGCGCTTACAAGGAAGGGTGCTGGCTGGCAACAGCTTTCAGTGCTGGCACTTTTCATCTCGGAGCAATTGCTCAACGTTTGCAATTTCTCAGCTCGTGTCTACGAGACGGAAAGAGAATGACCGTGACGTTTGGTGGCTAGAGAAGCGCAAAGACCGAGTGTTGCTGCGCCTGTGAAAGCGCTTCCAAGGAAGGGTGCTGGCTAGCAACAGCTTTCAGTGCTGGCACTTTTCATCTCTGAGCAATTGCTCGACGTTTGCAATTTCTCACCTGAGCTCTCTTCAGAGTGCGCGAGAGGATGAGCAGAAGATGAGGTGGCTAGAGAAGCCCAGAGCCCCAGTGTTCTTAGGCCTACAAAAGCGCTTCCAAGGAAGGGTGCTGGCTAGCAACAGCTTTCAGTGCTGGCACTTTTCATCTCGGAGCAATTGCTCGACGTTTGCAATTTCTCAGCTCGTGTCTACGAGACGGAAAGAGAATGACCGTGACGTTTGGTGGGTAGAGAAGCGCAAAGCCCCAGTGTTGCTGCGCCTGTGAAAGCACTTCCAAGGAAGGGTGCTGGCTAGCAACAGCTTTCAGTGCTGGCACTTTTCATCTCTGAGCAATTGCTCGACGTTTGCAATTTCTCAGCTCGTGTCTACGAGACGGAAAGAGAAGGACCGTGACGTTTGGTGGCTAGAGAAGCGCAAAGCCCGAGTGTTGCTGCGCCTGTGAAAGCGCTTCCAAGGAAGGGTGCTGGCTAGCAAGAGCTTTCAGTGCTGGCACTTTTCATCTCTGAGCAATTGCTCGACGTTTGCAATTTCTCACCTGAGCTCTCTTTAGAGTGCGCGCGAGGATGAGCAGAAGATGAGGTGGCTAGAGAAGCCCAGAGCCCCAGTGTTCTTAGGCCTACAAAAGCGCTTCCAAGGAAGGGTGCTGGCTAGCAACAGCTTTCAGTGCTGGCACTTTTCATCTCGGAGCAATTGCTCGACGTTTGCAATTTCTCAGCTCGTGTCTACGAGACGGAAAGAGAATGACCGTGACGTTTGGTGGGTAGAGAAGCGCAAAGCCCCAGTGTTGCTGCGCCTGTGAAAGCACTTCCAAGGAAGGGTGCTGGCTAGCAACAGCTTTCAGTGCTGGCACTTTTCATCTCTGAGCAATTGCTCGACGTTTGCAATTTCTCAGCTCGTGTCTACGAGACGGAAAGAGAAGGACCGTGACGTTTGGTGGCTAGAGAAGCGCAAAGCCCCAGTGTTGCTGCGCCTGTGAAAGCGCTTCCAAGGAAGGGTGCTGGCTAGCAAGAGCTTTCAGTGCTGGCACTTTTCATCTCTGAGCAATTGCTCGACGTTTGCAATTTCTCACCTGAGCTCTCTTTAGAGTGCGCGCGAGGATGAGCAGAAGATGAGGTGGCTAGAGAAGCCCAGAGCCCCAGTGTTCTTAGGCCTACAAAAGCGCTTCCAAGGAAGGGTGCTGGCTAGCAACAGGTTTCAGTGCTGGCACTTTTCATCTCTGAGCAATTGCTGGACGTTTGCAATTTCTCAGCTCGTGTCTACGAGACGGAAAGAGAATGACCGTGACTTTTGGTGGGTAGAGAAGCGCAAAGCCCCAGTGTTGCTGCGCCTGTGAAAGCGCTTCCAAGGAAGGGTGCTGGCTAGCAAGAGCTTTCAGTGCTGGCACTTTTCATCTCTGAGCAATTGCTCGACGTTTGCAATTTCTCACCTGAGCTCTCTTTAGAGTGCGCGAGAGGATGAGCAGAAGATGAGGTGGCTAGAGAAGCGCAAAGCCCCACTGTTCTTAGGCCTACAAAAGCGCTTCCAAGGAAGGGTGCTGGCTAGCAAGAGCTTCCAGTGCTGGCACTTTTCATCTCTGAGCAATTGCTCGACGTTTGCAATTTCTCAGCTCGTGTCTACCGACGGAAAGAGAAGGACCGTGACGTTTGGTGGCTAGAGAAGCGCAAAGCCCCAGTGTTGCTGCGCCTGTGAAAGCGCTTCCAAGGAAGGGTGCTGGCTAGCAAGAGCTTTCAGTGCTGGCACTTTTCATCTCGGAGCAATTGCTCGACGTTTGCAATTTCTCAGCTCGTGTCTACGAGACGGAAAGAGAAGGACCGTGACGTTTGGTGCGTATAGAAGCGCAAAGACCCAGTGTTGCTGCGCCTGTGAAAGCGCTTCCAAGGAAGGGTGCTGGCTAGCAACAGCTTTCAGTGCTGGCACTTTTCATCTCTGAGCAATTGCTCGACGTTTGCAATTTCTCACCTGAGCTCTCTTAAAAGTGCGCGAGAGGATGAGCAGAAGATGAGGTGGCTAGAGAAGCCCAGAGCCCCAGTGTTCTTAGGCCTACAAAAGTGCTTCCAAGGAAGGGTGCTGGCTAGCAACAGGTTTCAGTGCTGGCACATTTCATCTCGGAGCAATTGCTCGACGTTTGCAATTTCTCAGCTCGTGTCTACGAGACGGAAAGAGAATGACCGTGACTTTTGGTGGGTAGAGAAGCGCAAAGCCCCAGTGTTGCTGCGCCTGTGAAAGCGCTTCCAAGGAAGGGTGCTGGCTAGCAAGAGCTGTCAGTGCTGGCACTTTTCATCTCTGAGCAATTGCTCGACGTTTGCAATTTCTCACCTGAGCTCTCTTTAGAGTGCGCGAGAGGATGAGCAGAAGATGAGGTGGCTAGAGAAGCCCAGAGCCCCAGTGTTCTAAGGGCTACAAAAGCGCTTACAAGGAAGGGTGCTGGCTGGCAACAGCTTTCAGTGCTGGCACTTTTCATCTCGGAGCAATTGCTCGACCTTTGCAATTTCTCAGCTCGTGTCTACGAGACGGAAAGAGAATGACCGTGACGTTTGGTGGCTAGAGAAGCGCAAAGACCCAGTGTTGCTGCGCCTGTGAAAGCGCTTCCAAGGAAGGGTGCTGGCTAGCAAGAGCTTTCAGTGCTGGCACTTTTCATCTCTGAGCAATTGCTCGACGTTTGCAATTTCTCACCTGAGCTCTCTTTAGAGTGCGCGCGAGGATGAGCAGAAGATGAGGTGGCTAGAGAAGCCCAGAGCCCCACTGTTCTTAGGCCTACAAAAGCGCTTCCAAGGAAGGGTGCTGGCTAGCAAGAGCTTTCAGTGCTGGCACTTTTCATCTCGGAGCAATTGCTCGACGTTTGCAATTTCTCAGCTCGTGTCTACGAGACGGAAAGAGAATGACCGTGACGTTTGGTGGGTAGAGAAGCGCAAAGCCCCAGTGTTGCTGCGCCTGTGAAAGCACTTCCAAGGAAGGGTGCTGGCTAGCAAGAGCTTTCAGTGCTGGCACTTTTCATCTCTGAGCAATTGCTCGACGTTTGCAATTTCTCAGCTCGTGTCTACGAGACGGAAAGAGAAGGACCGTGACGTTTGGTGGGTAGAGAAGCGCAAAGCCCCAGTGTTGCTGCGCCTGTGAAAGCGCTTCCAAGGAAGGGTGCTGGCTAGCAAGAGCTTTCAGTGCTGGCACTTTTCATCTCTGAGCAATTGCTCGACGTTTGCAATTTCTCACCTGAGCTCTCTTTAGAGTGCGCGCGAGGATGAGCAGAAGATGAGGTGGCTAGAGAAGCCCAGAGCCCCAGTGTTCTTAGGCCTACAAAAGCGCTTCCAAGGAAGGGTGCTGGCTAGCAACAGGTTTCAGTGCTGGCACTTTTCATCTCTGAGCAATTGCTGGACGTTTGCAATTTCTCAGCTCGTGTCTACGAGACGGAAAGAGAATGACCGTGACTTTTGGTGGGTAGAGAAGCGCAAAGCCCCAGTGTTGCTGCGCCTGTGAAAGCGCTTCCAAGGAAGGGTGCTGGCTAGCAACAGCTTTCAGTGCTGGCACTTTTCATCTCTGAGCAATTGCTCGACGTTTGCAATTTCTCACCTGAGCTCTCTTTAGAGTGCGCGAGAGGATGAGCAGAAGATGAGGTGGCTAGAGAAGCCCAGAGCCCCAGTGTTCTTAGGCCTACAAAAGCGCTTCCAAGGAAGGGTGCTGGCTAGCAAGAGCTTCCAGTGCTGGCACTTTTCATCTCTGAGCAATTGCTCGACGTTTGCAATTTCTCAGCTCGTGTCTACGAGACGGAAAGAGAAGGACCGTGACGTTTGGTGGCTAGAGAAGCGCAAAGCCCCAGTGTTGCTGCGCCTGTGAAAGCGCTTCCAAGGAAGGGTGCTGGCTAGCAAGAGCTTTCAGTGCTGGCACTTTTCATCTCTGAGCAATTGCTCGACGTTTGCAATTTCTCAGCTCGTGTCTACGAGACGGAAAGAGAAGGACCGTGACGTTTGGTGGCTAGAGAAGCGCAAAGCCCCAGTGTTGCTGCGCCTGTGAAAGCGCTTCCAAGGAAGGGTGCTGGCTAGCAAGAGCTTTCAGTGCTGGCACTTTTCATCTCTGAGCAATTGCTCGACGTTTGCAATTTCTCACCTGAGCTCTCTTTAGAGTGCGCGAGAGGATGAGCAGAAGATGAGGTGGCTAGAGAAGCCCAGAGCCCCAGTGTTCTTAGGCCTACAAAAGTGCTTCCAAGGAAGGGTGCTGGCTAGCAACAGCTTTCAGTGCTGGCACTTTTCATCTCTGAGCAATTGCTCGACGTTTGCAATTTCTCAGCTCGTGTCTACAAGACGGAAAGAGAAGGACCGTGACGTTTGGTGCGTAGAGAAGCGCAAAGCCCCAGTGTTGCTGCGCCTGTTAAAGCGCTTCCAAGGAAGGGTGCTGGCTAGCAACAGCTTTCAGTGCTGGCACTTTTCATCTCTGAGCAATTGCTCGACGTTTGCAATTTCTCAGCTCGTGTCTACCGACGGAAAGAGAAGGACCGTGACGTTTGGTGGCTAGAGAAGCGCAAAGCCCCAGTGTTGCTGCGCCTGTGAAAGCGCTTCCAAGGAAGGGTGCTGGCTAGCAAGAGCTTCCAGTGCTGGCACTTTTCATCTCTGAGCAATTGCTCGACGTTTGCAATTTCTCAGCTCGTGTCTACGAGACGGAAAGAGAAGGACCGTGACGTTTGGTGGCTAGAGAAGCGCAAAGCCCCAGTGTTGCTGCGCCTGTGAAAGCGCTTCCAAGGAAGGGTGCTGGCTAGCAAGAGCTTTCAGTGCTGGCACTTTTCATCTCTGAGCAATTGCTCGACGTTTGCAATTTCTCAGCTCGTGTCTACGAGACGGAAAGAGAAGGACCGTGACGTTTGGTGGCTAGAGAAGTGCAAAGCCCCAGTGTTGCTGCGCCTGTGAAAGCGCTTCCAAGGAAGGGTGCTGGCTAGCAAGAGCTTTCAGTGCTGGCACTTTTCATCTCTGAGCAATTGCTCGACGTTTGCAATTTCTCACCTGAGCTCTCTTTAGAGTGCGCGAGAGGATGAGCAGAAGATGAGGTGGCTAGAGAAGCCCAGAGCCCCAGTGTTTTAAGGGCTACAAAAGCGCTTCCAAGGAAGGGTGCTGGCTAGCAACAGCTTTCAGTGCTGGCACTTTTCATCTCTGAGCAATTGCTCAACGTTTGCAATTTCTCAGCTCGTGTCTACCGACGGAAAGAGAAGGACCGTGACGTTTGGTGGGTAGAGAAGCGCAAAGCCCCAGTGTTGCTGCGCCTGTGAAAGCGCTTCCAAGGAAGGGTGCTGGCTAGCAAGAGCTTTCAGTGCTGGCACTTTTCATCTCTGAGCAATTGCTCGACGTTTGCAATTTCTCAGCTCGTGTCTAGGAGACAGAAAGAGAAGGACCGTGACGTTTGTTGGGTAGAGAAGCGCAAAGCCCCAGTGTTGCTGCGCCTGTGAAAGCGCTTCCAAGGAAGGGTGCTGGCTAGCAAGAGCTTTCAGTGCTGGCACTTTTCATCTCTGAGCAATTGCTCGACGTTTGCAATTTCTCACCTGAGCTCTCTTTAGAGTGCGCGAGAGGATGAGCAGAAGATGAGGTGGCTAGAGAAGCCCAGAGCCCCACTGTTCTTAGGCCTACAAAAGCGCTTCCAAGGAAGGGTGCTGGCTAGCAACAGCTTTCAGTGCTGGCACTTTTCATCTCGGAGCAATTGCTCGACGTTTGCAATTTCTCAGCTCGTGTCTAGGAGACAGAAAGAGAATGACCGTGACGTTTGGTGTGTATAGAAGCGCAAAGCCCCAGTGTTGCTGCGCCTGTGAAAGCGCTTCCAAGGAAGGGTGCTGGCTAGCAAGAGCTGTCAGTGCTGGCACTTTTCATCTCTGAGCAATTGCTCGACGTTTGCAATTTCTCACCTGAGCTCTCTTCAGAGTGCGCGAGAGGATGAGCAGAAGATGAGGTGGCTAGAGAAGCCCAGAGCCCCACTGTTCTTAGGCCTACAAAAGCGCTTCCAAGGAAGGGTGCTGGCTAGCAACAGCTTTCAGTGCTGGCACTTTTCATCTCGGAGCAATTGCTGGACGTTTGCAATTTCTCAGCTCGTGTCTACGAGACGGAAAGAGAAGGACCGTGACGTTTGGTGCGTATAGAAGCGCAAAGCCCCAGTGTTGCTGCGCCTGTGAAAGCGCTTCCAAGGAAGGGTGCTGGCTAGCAAGAGCTTTCAGTGCTGGCACTTTTCATCTCGGAGCAATTGCTCAACGTTTGCAATTTCTCAGCTCGTGTCTACGAGACGGAAAGAGAATGACCGTGACGTTTGGTGGCTAGAGAAGCGCAAAGCCCGAGTGTTGCTGCGCCTGTGAAAGCGCTTCCAAGGAAGGGTGCTGGCTAGCAACAGCTTTCAGTGCTGGCACTTTTCATCTCTGAGCAATTGCTCGACGTTTGCAATTTCTCACCTGAGCTCTCTTTAGAGTGCGCGAGAGGATGAGCAGAAGATGAGGTGGCTAGAGAAGCCCAGAGCCCCACTGTTCTTAGGCCTACAAAAGCGCTTCCAAGGAAGGGTGCTGGCTAGCAACAGCTTTCAGTGCTGGCACTTTTCATCTCTGAGCAATTGCTCGACCTTTGCAATTTCTCAGCTCGTGTCTACGAGACGGAAAGAGAAGGACCGTGGCTTTTGGTGGGTAGAGAAGCGCAAAGCCCCAGTGTTGCTGCGCCTGTGAAAGCGCTTCCAAGGAAGGGTGCTGGCTAGCAAGAGCTTTCAGTGCTGGCACTTTTCATCTCGGAGCAATTGCTCGACGTTTGCAATTTCTCAGCTCGTGTCTACGAGACGGAAAGAGAAGGAGCGTGACGTTTGGCGGCTAGAGAAGCGCAAAGCCCCAGTGTTGCTGCGCCTGTGAAAGCGCTTCCAAGGAAGGGTGCTGGCTAGCAAGAGCTTTCAGTGCTGGCACTTTTCATCTCTGAGCAATTGCTCGACGTTTGCAATTTCTCACCTGAGCTCTCTTTAGAGTGCGCGAGAGGATGAGCAGAAGATGAGGTGGCTAGAGAAGCCCAGAGCCCCAGTGTTCTAAGGGCTACAAAAGCGCTTACAAGGAAGGGTGCTGGCTGGCAACAGGTTTCAGTGCTGGCACTTTTCATCTCTGAGCAATTGCTGGACGTTTGCAATTTCTCAGCTCGTGTCTACGAGACGGAAAGAGAATGACCGTGACGTTTGGTGGCTAGAGAAGCGCAAAGCCCCAGTGTTGCTGCGCCTGTGAAAGCGCTTCCAAGGAAGGGTGCTGGCTAGCAACAGCTTTCAGTGCTGGCACTTTTCATCTCTGAGCAATTGCTCGACGTTTGCAATTTCTCACCTGAGCTCTCTTTAGAGTGCGCGAGAGGATGAGCAGAAGATGAGGTGGCTAGAGAAGCCCAGAGCCCCAGTGTTCTTAGGCCTACAAAAGCGCTTCCAAGGAAGGGTGCTGGCTAGCAACAGGTTTCAGTGCTGGCACTTTTCATCTCGGAGCAATTGCTGGACGTTTGCAATTTCTCAGCTCGTGTCTACGAGACGGAAAGAGAATGACCGTGACTTTTGGTGGGTAGAGAAGCGCAAAGCCCCAGTGTTGCTGCGCCTGTGAAAGCGCTTCCAAGGAAGGGTGCTGGCTAGCAAGAGCTTTCAGTGCTGGCACTTTTCATCTCTGAGCAATTGCTCGACGTTTGCAATTTCTCACCTGAGCTCTCTTTAGAGTGCGCGAGAGGATGAGCAGAAGATGAGGTGGCTAGAGAAGCCCAGAGCCCCAGTGTTCTTAGGCCTACAAAAGCGCTTCCAAGGAAGGGTGCTGGCTAGCAAGAGCTTCCAGTGCTGGCACTTTTCATCTCTGAGCAATTGCTCGACGTTTGCAATTTCTCAGCTCGTGTCTACCGACGGAAAGAGAAGGACCGTGACGTTTGGTGGCTAGAGAAGCGCAAAGCCCCAGTGTTTCTGCGCCTGTGAAAGCGCTTCCAAGGAAGGGTGCTGGCTAGCAAGAGCTTTCAGTGCTGGCACTTTTCATCTCGGAGCAATTGCTCGACGTTTGCAATTTCTCAGCTCGTGTCTACGAGACGGAAAGAGAAGGACCGTGACGTTTGGTGCGTATAGAAGCGCAAAGCCCCAGTGTTGCTGCGCCTGTGAAAGCGCTTCCAAGGAAGAGTGCTGGCTAGCAACAGCTTTCAGTGCTGGCACTTTTCATCTCTGAGCAATTGCTCGACGTTTGCAATTTCTCACCTGAACTCTCTTCAAAGTGCGCGAGAGGATGAGCAGAAGATGAGGTGGCTAGAGAAGCCCAGAGCCCCACTGTTCTTAGGCCTACAAAAGTGCTTCCAAGGAAGGGTGCTGGCTAGCAACAACTTTCAGTGCTGGCACTTTTCATCTCTGAGCAATTGCTCGACGTTTGCAATTTCTCAGCTCGTGTCTACGAGACGGAAAGAGAAGGACCGTGACTTTTGGTGGGTAGAGAAGCGCAAAGACCCAGTGTTGCTGCGCCTGTGAAAGCGCTTCCAAGGAAGGGTGCTGGCTAGCAAGAGCTGTCAGTGCTGGCACTTTTCATCTCTGAGCAATTGCTCGACGTTTGCAATTTCTCACCTGAGCTCTCTTTAGAGTGCGCGAGAGGATGAGCAGAAGATGAGGTGGCTAGAGAAGCCCAGAGCCCCAGTGTTCTAAGGGCTACAAAAGCGCTTACAAGGAAGGGTGCTGGCTGGCAACAGCTTTCAGTGCTGGCACTTTTCATCTCGGAGCAATTGCTCGACCTTTGCAATTTCTCAGCTCGTGTCTACGAGACGGAAAGAGAATGACCGTGACGTTTGGTGGCTAGAGAAGCGCAAAGCCCGAGTGTTGCTGCGCCTGTGAAAGCGCTTCCAAGGAAGGGTGCTGGCTAGCAAGAGCTTTCAGTGCTGGCACTTTTCATCTCTGAGCAATTGCTCGACGTTTGCAATTTCTCACCTGAGCTCTCTTTAGAGTGCGCGCGAGGATGAGCAGAAGATGAGGTGGCTAGAGAAGCCCAGAGCCCCAGTGTTCTTAGGCCTACAAAAGCGCTTCCAAGGAAGGGTGCTGGCTAGCAAGAGCTTTCAGTGCTGGCACTTTTCATCTCGGAGCAATTGCTCGACGTTTGCAATTTCTCAGCTCGTGTCTACGAGACGGAAAGAGAATGACCGTGACGTTTGGTGGGTAGAGAAGCGCAAAGCCCCAGTGTTGCTGCGCCTGTGAAAGCACTTCCAAGGAAGGGTGCTGGCTAGCAAGAGCTTTCAGTGCTGGCACTTTTCATCTCTGAGCAATTGCTCGACGTTTGCAATTTCTCAGCTCGTGTCTACGAGACGGAAAGAGAATGACCGTGACTTTTGGTGGCTAGAGAAGCGCAAAGCCCCAGTGTTGCTGCGCCTGTGAAAGCGCTTCCAAGGAAGGGTGCTGGCTAGCAAGAGCTGTCAGTGCTGGCACTTTTCATCTCTGAGCAATTGCTCGACGTTTGCAATTTCTCACCTGAGCTCTCTTTAGAGTGCGCGAGAGGATGAGCAGAAGATGAGGTGGCTAGAGAAGCCCAGAGCCCCACTGTTCTTAGGCCTACAAAAGCGCTTCCAAGGAAGGGTGCTGGCTAGCAAGAGCTTCCAGTGCTGGCACTTTTCATCTCTGAGCAATTGCTCGACGTTTGCAATTTCTCAGCTCGTGTCTACCGACGGAAAGAGAAGGACCGTGACGTTTGGTGGGTAGAGAAGCGCAAAGCCCCAGTGTTGCTGCGCCTGTGAAAGCGCTTCCAAGGAAGGGTGCTGGCTAGCAAGAGCTTTCAGTGCTGGCACTTTTCATCTCTGAGCAATTGCTCGACGTTTGCAATTTCTCAGCTCGTGTCTACGAGACGGAAAGAGAAGGACCGTGACGTTTGGTGGGTAGAGAAGCGCAAAGCCCCAGTGTTGCTGCGCCTGTGAAAGCGCTTCCAAGGAAGGGTGCTGGCTAGCAAGAGCTTTCAGTGCTGGCACTTTTCATCTCTGAGCAATTGCTCGACGTTTGCAATTTCTCACCTGAGCTCTCTTTAGAGTGCGCGAGAGGATGAGCAGAAGATGAGGTGGCTAGAGAAGCCCAGAGCCCCAGTGTTCTTAGGCCTACAAAAGTGCTTCCAAGGAAGGGTGCTGGCTAGCAACAGCTTTCAGTGCTGGCACTTTTCATCTCTGAGCAATTGCTCGACGTTTGCAATTTCTCAGCTCGTGTCTACGAGACGGAAAGAGAAGGACCGTGACGTTTGGTGCGTAGAGAAGCGCAAAGCCCCAGTGTTGCTGCGCCTGTTAAAGCGCTTCCAAGGAAGGGTGCTGGCTAGCAAGAGCTTTCAGTGCTGGCACTTTTCATCTCTGAGCAATTGCTCGACGTTTGCAATTTCTCACCTGAGCTCTCTTTAGAGTGCGCGAGAGGATGAGCAGAAGATGAGGTGGCTAGAGAAGCCCAGAGCCCCACTGTTCTAAGGGCTACAAAAGCGCTTCCAAGGAAGGGTGCTGGCTAGCAACAGCTTTCAGTGCTGGCACTTTTCATCTCTGAGCAATTGCTCAACGTTTGCAATTTCTCAGCTCGTGTCTACCGACGGAAAGAGAAGGACCGTGACGTTTGGTGGGTAGAGAAGCGCAAAGCCCCAGTGTTGCTGCGCCTGTGAAAGCGCTTCCAAGGAAGGGTGCTGGCTAGCAAGAGCTTTCAGTGCTGGCACTTTTCATCTCGGAGCAATTGCTCGACGTTTGCAATTTCTCAGCTCGTGTCTAGGAGACAGAAAGAGAAGGACCGTGACGTTTGTTGGGTAGAGAAGCGCAAAGCCCCAGTGTTGCTGCGCCTGTGAAAGCGCTTCCAAGGAAGGGTGCTGGCTAGCAAGAGCTTTCAGTGCTGGCACTTTTCATCTCTGAGCAATTGCTCGACGTTTGCAATTTCTCACCTGAGCTCTCTTTAGAGTGCGCGAGAGGATGAGCAGAAGATGAGGTGGCTAGAGAAGCCCAGAGCCCCAGTGTTCTAAGGCCTACAAAAGCGCTTCCAAGGAAGGGTGCTGGCTAGCAACAGCTTTCAGTGCTGGCACTTTTCATCTCGGAGCAATTGCTCGACGTTTGCAATTTCTCAGCTCGTGTCTAGGAGACAGAAAGAGAATGACCGTGACGTTTGGTGTGTATAGAAGCGCAAAGCCCCAGTGTTGCTGCGCCTGTGAAAGCGCTTCCAAGGAAGGGTGCTGGCTAGCAAGAGCTGTCAGTGCTGGCACTTTTCATCTCTGAGCAATTGCTCGACGTTTGCAATTTCTCACCTGAGCTCTCTTCAGAGTGCGCGAGAGGATGAGCAGAAGATGAGGTGGCTAGAGAAGCCCAGAGCCCCACTGTTCTTAGGCCTACAAAAGCGCTTCCAAGGAAGGGTGCTGGCTAGCAACAGCTTTCAGTGCTGGCACTTTTCATCTCGGAGCAATTGCTGGACGTTTGCAATTTCTCAGCTCGTGTCTACGAGACGGAAAGAGAAGGACCGTGACGTTTGGTGCGTATAGAAGCGCAAAGCCCCAGTGTTGCTGCGCCTGTGAAAGCGCTTCCAAGGAAGGGTGCTGGCTAGCAACAGCTTTCAGTGCTGGCACTTTTCATCTCGGAGCAATTGCTCAACGTTTGCAATTTCTCAGCTCGTGTCTACGAGACGGAAAGAGAATGACCGTGACGTTTGGTGGCTAGAGAAGCGCAAAGCCCCAGTGTTGCTGCGCCTGTGAAAGCGCTTCCAAGGAAGGGTGCTGGCTAGCAACAGCTTTCAGTGCTGGCACTTTTCATCTCTGAGCAATTGCTCGACGTTTGCAATTTCTCACCTGAGCTCTCTTTAGAGTGCGCGCGAGGATGAGCAGAAGATGAGGTGGCTAGAGAAGCCCAGAGCCCCACTGTTCTTAGGCCTACAAAAGCGCTTCCAAGGAAGGGTGCTGGCTAGCAACAGCTTTCAGTGCTGGCACTTTTCATCTCTGAGCAATTGCTCGACGTTTGCAATTTCTCAGCTCGTGTCTACGAGACGGAAAGAGAATGACCGTGACTTTTGGTGGGTAGAGAAGCGCAAAGCCCCAGTGTTGCTGCGCCTGTGAAAGCGCTTCCAAGGAAGGGTGCTGGCTAGCAACAGCTTCCAGTGCTGGCACTTTTCATCTCTGAGCAATTGCTCGACCTTTGCAATTTCTCAGCTCGTGTCTACGAGACGGAAAGAGAAGGAGCGTGACGTTTGGCGGCTAGAGAAGCGCAAAGCCCCAGTGTTGCTGCGCCTGTGAAAGCGCTTCCAAGGAAGGGTGCTGGCTAGCAAGAGCTTTCAGTGCTGGCACTTTTCATCTCTGAGCAATTGCTCGACGTTTGCAATTTCTCACCTGAGCTCTCTTTAGAGTGCGCGAGAGGATGAGCAGAAGATGAGGTGGCTAGAGAAGCCCAGAGCCCCAGTGTTCTAAGGGCTACAAAAGCGCTTACAAGGAAGGGTGCTGGCTGGCAACAGGTTTCAGTGCTGGCACTTTTCATCTCTGAGCAATTGCTGGACGTTTGCAATTTCTCAGCTCGTGTCTACGAGACGGAAAGAGAATGACCGTGACGTTTGGTGGCTAGAGAAGCGCAAAGCCCGAGTGTTGCTGCGCCTGTGAAAGCGCTTCCAAGGAAGGGTGCTGGCTAGCAACAGCTTTCAGTGCTGGCACTTTTCATCTCTGAGCAATTGCTCGACGTTTGCAATTTCTCACCTGAGCTCTCTTTAGAGTGCGCGAGAGGATGAGCAGAAGATGAGGTGGCTAGAGAAGCCCAGAGCCCCAGTGTTCTTAGGCCTACAAAAGCGCTTCCAAGGAAGGGTGCTGGCTAGCAACAGGTTTCAGTGCTGGCACTTTTCATCTCGGAGCAATTGCTGGACGTTTGCAATTTCTCAGCTCGTGTCTACGAGACGGAAAGAGAATGACCGTGACTTTTGGTGGGTAGAGAAGCGCAAAGCCCCAGTGTTGCTGCGCCTGTGAAAGCGCTTCCAAGGAAGGGTGCTGGCTAGCAAGAGCTTTCAGTGCTGGCACTTTTCATCTCTGAGCAATTGCTCGACGTTTGCAATTTCTCACCTGAGCTCTCTTTAGAGTGCGCGAGAGGATGAGCAGAAGATGAGGTGGCTAGAGAAGCCCAGAGCCCCAGTGTTCTTAGGCCTACAAAAGCGCTTCCAAGGAAGGGTGCTGGCTAGCAAGAGCTTTCAGTGCTGGCACTTTTCATCTCGGAGCAATTGCTCCACGTTTGCAATTTCTCAGCTCGTGTCTACCGACGGAAAGAGAAGGACCGTGACGTTTGGTGGCTAGAGAAGCGCAAAGCCCCAGTGTTTCTGCGCCTGTGAAAGCGCTTCCAAGGAAGGGTGCTGGCTAGCAACAGCTTTCAGTGCTGGCACTTTTCATCTCGGAGCAATTGCTCGACGTTTGCAATTTCTCAGCTCGTGTCTACGAGACGGAAAGAGAAGGACCGTGACGTTTGGTGCGTATAGAAGCGCAAAGCCCCAGTGTTGCTGCGCCTGTGAAAGCGCTTCCAAGGAAGAGTGCTGGCTAGCAACAGCTTTCAGTGCTGGCACTTTTCATCTCTGAGCAATTGCTCGACGTTTGCAATTTCTCACCTGAACTCTCTTCAAAGTGCGCGAGAGGATGAGCAGAAGATGAGGTGGCTAGAGAAGCCCAGAGCCCCACTGTTCTTAAGCCTACAAAAGTGCTTCAAAGGAAGGGTGCTGGCTAGCAACAGCTTTCAGTGCTGGCACATTTCATCTCGGAGCAATTGCTGGACGTTTGCAATTTCTCAGCTCGTGTCTACGAGACGGAAAGAGAATGACCGTGACTTTTGGTGGGTAGAGAAGCGCAAAGCCCCAGTGTTGCTGCGCCTGTGAAAGCGCTTCCAAGGAAGGGTGCTGGCTAGCAAGAGCTGTCAGTGCTGGCACTTTTCATCTCTGAGCAATTGCTCGACGTTTGCAATTTCTCACCTGAGCTCTCTTTAGAGTGCGCGAGAGGATGAGCAGAAGATGAGGTGGCTAGAGAAGCCCAGAGCCCCAGTGTTCTAAGGGCTACAAAAGCGCTTACAAGGAAGGGTGCTGGCTGGCAACAGCTTTCGGTGCTGGCACTTTTCATCTCGGAGCAATTGCTGGACGTTTGCAATTTCTCAGCTCGTGTCTACGAGACGGAAAGAGAATGACCGTGACGTTTGTTGGCTAGAGAAGCGCAAAGCCCGAGTGTTGCTGCGCCTGTGAAAGCGCTTCCAAGGAAGGGTGCTGGCTAGCAAGAGCTTTCAGTGCTGGCACTTTTCATCTCTGAGCAATTGCTCGACGTTTGCAATTTCTCACCTGAGCTCTCTTTAGACTGCGCGCGAGGATGAGCAGAAGATGAGGTGGCTAGAGAAGCCCAGAGCCCCACTGTTCTTAGGCCTACAAAAGCGCTTCCAAGGAAGGGTGCTGGCTAGCAACAGCTTTCAGTGCTGGCACTTTTCATCTCTGAGCAATTGCTCGACGTTTGCAATTTCTCAGCTCGTGTCTACGAGACGGAAAGAGAATGACCGTGACGTTTGGTGGGTAGAGAAGCGCAAAGCCCCAGTGTTGCTGCGCCTGTGAAAGCGCTTCCAAGGAAGGGTGCTGGCTAGCAAGAGCTTTCAGTGCTGGCACTTTTCATCTCTGAGCAATTGCTCGACGTTTGCAATTTCTCAGCTCGTGTCTACGAGACGGAAAGAGAAGGACCGTGACGTTTGGTGGCTAGAGAAGCGCAAAGCCCCAGTGTTGCTGCGCCTGTGAAAGCGCTTCCAAGGAAGGGTGCTGGCTAGCAACAGCTTTCAGTGCTGGCACTTTTCATCTCTGAGCAATTGCTCGACGTTTGCAATTTCTCACCTGAGCTCTCTTTAGAGTGCGCGAGAGGATGAGCAGAAGATGAGGTGGCTAGAGAAGCCCAGAGCCCCACTGTTCTTAGGCCTACAAAAGCGCTTCCAAGGAAGGGGGCTGGCTAGCAAGAGCTTTCAGTGCTGGCACTTTTCATCTCTGAGCAATTGCTCGACGTTTGCAATTTCTCAGCTCGTGTCTACGAGACGGAAAGAGAAGGACCGTGACGTTTGGTGGCTAGAGAAGCGCAAAGCCCCAGTGTTGCTGCGCCTGTGAAAGCGCTTCCAAGGAAGGGTGCTGGCTAGCAACAGCTTTCACTGCTGGCACTTTTCATCTCTGAGCAATTGCTCGACGTTTGCAATTTCTCACCTGAGCTCTCTTTAGAGTGCGCGAGAGGATGAGCAGAAGATGAGGTGGCTAGAGAAGCCCAGAGCCCCACTGTTCTTAGGCCTACAAAAGCGCTTCCAAGGAAGGGTGCTGGCTAGCAACAGCTTTCAGTGCTGGCACTTTTCATCTCTGAGCAATTGCTGGACGTTTGCAATTTCTCAGCTCGTGTCTACGAGACGGAAAGAGAAGGACCGTGACTTTTGGTGCGTATAGAAGCGCAAAGACCCAGTGTTGCTGCGCCTGTGAAAGCGCTTCCAAGGAAGAGTGCTGGCTAGCAACAGCTTTCAGTGCTGGCACTTTTCATCTCTGAGCAATTGCTCGACGTTTGCAATTTCTCACCTGAGCTCTCTTCAAAGTGCGCGAGAGGATGAGCAGAAGATGAGGTGGCTAAAGAAGCCCAGAGCCCCAGTGTTCTTAGGCCTACAAAAGTGCTTCCAAGGAAGGGTGCTGGCTAGCAACAGCTTTCAGTGCTGGCACTTTTCATCTCTGAGCAATTGCTTGACGTTTGCAATTTCTCAGCTCGTGTCTACAAGACGGAAAGAGAAGGACCGTGACGTTTGGTGGCTAGAGAAGCGCAAAGCCCCAGTGTTGCTGCGCCTGTTAAAGCGCTTCCAAGGAAGGGTGCTGGCTAGCAAGAGCTTTCAGTGCTGGCACTTTTCATCTCTGAGCAATTGCTCGACGTTTGCAATTTCTCACCTGAGCTCTCTTTAGAGTGCGCGAGAGGATGAGCAGAAGATGAGGTGGCTAGAGAAGCCCAGAGCCCCACTGTTCTAAGGGCTACAAAAGCGCTTCCAAGGAAGGGTGCTGGCTAGCAAGAGCTTTCAGTGCTGGCACTTTTCATCTCTGAGCAATTGCTGGACGTTTGCAATTTCTCAGCTCGTGTCTACAAGACGGAAAGAGAAGGACCGTGACGTTTGGTGGGTAGAGAAGCGCAAAGCCCCAGTGTTGCTGCGCCTGTGAAAGCGCTTCCAAGGAAGGGTGCTGGCTAGCAAGAGCTTTCAGTGCTGGCACTTTTCATCTCTGAGCAATTGCTCGACGTTTGCAATTTCTCAGCTCGTGTCTAGGAGACAGAAAGAGAAGGACCGTGACGTTTGGTGGCTAGAGAAGCGCAAAGCCCCAGTGTTGCTGCGCCTGTGAAAGCGCTTCCAAGGAAGGGTGCTGGCTAGCAAGAGCTTTCAGTGCTGGCACTTTTCATCTCTGAGCAATTGCTCGATGTTTGCAATTTCTCACCTGAGCTCTCTTTAGAGTGCGCGAGAGGATGAGCAGAAGATGAGGTGGCTAGAGAAGCCCAGAGCCCCACTGTTCTTAGGCCTACAAAAGCGCTTCCAAGGAAGGGTGCTGGCTAGCAAGAGCTTTCAGTGCTGGCACTTTTCATCTCGGAGCAATTGCTCGACGTTTGCAATTTCTCAGCTCGTGTCTAGGAGACAGAAAGAGAATGACCGTGACGTTTGGTGTGTATAGAAGCGCAAAGCCCCAGTGTTGCTGCGCCTGTGAAAGCGCTTCCAAGGAAGGGTGCTGGCTAGCAAGAGCTGTCAGTGCTGGCACTTTTCATCTCTGAGCAATTGCTCGACGTTTGCAATTTCTCACCTGAGCTCTCTTCAGAGTGCGCGAGAGGATGAGCAGAAGATTAGGTGGCTAGAGAAGCCCAGAGCCCCACTGTTCTTAGGCCTACAAAAGCGCTTCCAAGGAAGGGTGCTGGCTAGCAACAGCTTTCAGTGCTGGCACTTTTCATCTCGGAGCAATTGCTGGACGTTTGCAATTTCTCAGCTCGTGTCTACGAGACGGAAAGAGAAGGACCGTGACGTTTGGTGCGTATAGAAGCGCAAAGCCCCAGTGTTGCTGCGCCTGTGAAAGCGCTTCCAAGGAAGGGTGCTGGCTAGCAAGAGCTTTCAGTGCTGGCACTTTTCATCTCGGAGCAATTGCTCGACGTTTGCAATTTCTCAGCTCGTGTCTACGAGACGGAAAGAGAAGGCCCGTGACGTTTGGTGCGTAGAGAAGTGCAAAGCCCCAGTGTTACGGCGCCTGTGAAAGCGCTTCCAAGGAAGGGTGCTGGCTAGCAACAGCTTTCAGTGCTGGCACTTTTCATCTCTGAGCAATTGCTCGACGTTTGCAATTTCTCACCTGAGCTCTCTTTAGAGTGCGCGAGAGGATGAGCAGAAGATGAGGTGGCTAGAGAAGCCCAGAGCCCCAGTGTTCTTAGGCCTACAAAAGCGCTTCCAAGGAAGGGTGCTGGCTAGCAACAGCTTTCAGTGCTGGCACTTTTCATCTCTGAGCAATTGCTCGACGTTTGCAATTTCTCAGCTCGTGTCTACGAGACGGAAAGAGAAGGACCGTGGCTTTTGGTGCGTATAGAAGCGCAAAGACCCAGTGTTGCTGCGCCTGTGAAAGCGCTTCCAAGGAAGAGTGCTGGCTAGCAACAGCTTTCAGTGCTGGCACTTTTCATCTCTGAGCAATTGCTCGACGTTTGCAATTTCTCACCTGAGCTCTCTTCAAAGTGCGCGAGAGGATGAGCAGAAGATGAGGTGGCTAAAGAAGCCCAGAGCCCCAGTGTTCTTAGGCCTACAAAAGTGCTTCCAAGGAAGGGTGCTGGCTAGCAACAGCTTTCAGTGCTGGCACTTTTCATCTCTGAGCAATTGCTTGACGTTTGCAATTTCTCAGCTCGTGTCTACAAGACGGAAAGAGAAGGACCGTGACGTTTGGTGGCTAGAGAAGCGCAAAGCCCCAGTGTTGCTGCGCCTGTTAAAGCGCTTCCAAGGAAGGGTGCTGGCTAGCAACAGCTTTCAGTGCTGGCACTTTTCATCTCTGAGCAATTGCTCGACGTTTGCAATTTCTCACCTGAGCTCTCTTTAGAGTGCGCGAGAGGATGAGCAGAAGATGAGGTGGCTAGAGAAGCCCAGAGCCCCACTGTTCTAAGGGCTACAAAAGCGCTTCCAAGGAAGGGTGCTGGCTAGCAACAGCTTTCAGTGCTGGCACTTTTCATCTCTGAGCAATTGCTCGACGTTTGCAATTTCTCAGCTCGTGTCTACAAGACGGAAAGAGAAGGACCGTGACGTTTGGTGGGTAGAGAAGCGCAAAGCCCCAGTGTTGCTGCGCCTGTGAAAGCGCTTCCAAGGAAGGGTGCTGGCTAGCAAGAGCTTTCAGTGCTGGCACTTTTCATCTCTGAGCAATTGCTCGACGTTTGCAATTTCTCAGCTCGTGTCTAGGAGACAGAAAGAGAAGGACCGTGACGTTTGGTGGGTAGAGAAGCGCAAAGCCCCAGTGTTGCTGCGCCTGTGAAAGCGCTTCCAAGGAAGGGTGCTGGCTAGCAAGAGCTTTCAGTGCTGGCACTTTTCATCTCTGAGCAATTGCTCGATGTTTGCAATTTCTCACCTGAGCTCTCTTTAGAGTGCGCGAGAGGATGAGCAGAAGATGAGGTGGCTAGAGAAGCCCAGAGCCCCACTGTTCTTAGGCCTACAAAAGCGCTTCCAAGGAAGGGTGCTGGCTAGCAACAGCTTTCAGTGCTGGCACTTTTCATCTCGGAGCAATTGCTCGACGTTTGCAATTTCTCAGCTCGTGTCTAGGAGACAGAAAGAGAATGACCGTGACGTTTGGTGTGTATAGAAGCGCAAAGCCCCAGTGTTGCTGCGCCTGTGAAAGCGCTTCCAAGGAAGGGTGCTGGCTAGCAAGAGCTGTCAGTGCTGGCACTTTTCATCTCTGAGCAATTGCTCGACGTTTGCAATTTCTCACCTGAGCTCTCTTCAGAGTGCGCGAGAGGATGAGCAGAAGATTAGGTGGCTAGAGAAGCCCAGAGCCCCACTGTTCTTAGGCCTACAAAAGCGCTTCCAAGGAAGGGTGCTGGCTAGCAACAGCTTTCAGTGCTGGCACTTTTCATCTCGGAGCAATTGCTGGACGTTTGCAATTTCTCAGCTCGTGTCTACGAGACGGAAAGAGAAGGCCCGTGACGTTTGGTGCGTAGAGAAGTGCAAAGCCCCAGTGTTACTGCGCCTGTGAAAGCGCTTCCAAGGAAGGGTGCTGGCTAGCAACAGCTTTCAGTGCTGGCACTTTTCATCTCTGAGCAATTGCTCGACGTTTGCAATTTCTCACCTGAGCTCTCTTTAGAGTGCGCGAGAGGATGAGCAGAAGATGAGGTGGCTAGAGAAGCCCAGAGCCCCACTGTTCTTAGGCCTACAAAAGCGCTTCCAAGGAAGGGTGCTGGCTAGCAACAGCTTTCAGTGCTGGCACTTTTCATCTCTGAGCAATTGCTCGACGTTTGCAATTTCTCAGCTCGTGTCTACGAGACGGAAAGAGAAGGACCGTGGCTTTTGGTGCGTATAGAAGCGCAAAGACCCAGTGTTGCTGCGCCTGTGAAAGCGCTTCCAAGGAAGAGTGCTGGCTAGCAACAGCTTTCAGTGCTGGCACTTTTCATCTCTGAGCAATTGCTCGACGTTTGCAATTTCTCACCTGAGCTCTCTTCAAAGTGCGCGAGAGGATGAGCAGAAGATGAGGTGGCTAAAGAAGCCCAGAGCCCCAGTGTTCTTAGGCCTACAAAAGTGCTTCCAAGGAAGGGTGCTGGCTAGCAACAGCTTTCAGTGCTGGCACTTTTCATCTCTGAGCAATTGCTTGACGTTTGCAATTTCTCAGCTCGTGTCTACAAGACGGAAAGAGAAGGACCGTGACGTTTGGTGGCTAGAGAAGCGCAAAGCCCCAGTGTTGCTGCGCCTGTTAAAGCGCTTCCAAGGAAGGGTGCTGGCTAGCAACAGCTTTCAGTGCTGGCACTTTTCATCTCTGAGCAATTGCTCGACGTTTGCAATTTCTCACCTGAGCTCTCTTTAGAGTGCGCGAGAGGATGAGCAGAAGATGAGGTGGCTAGAGAAGCCCAGAGCCCCACTGTTCTAAGGGCTACAAAAGCGCTTCCAAGGAAGGGTGCTGGCTAGCAACAGCTTTCAGTGCTGGCACTTTTCATCTCTGAGCAATTGCTCGACGTTTGCAATTTCTCAGCTCGTGTCTACCGACGGAAAGAGAAGGACCGTGACGTTTGGTGGGTAGAGAAGCGCAAAGCCCCAGTGTTGCTGCGCCTGTGAAAGCGCTTCCAAGGAAGGGTGCTGGCTAGCAAGAGCTTTCAGTGCTGGCACTTTTCATCTCTGAGCAATTGCTCGACGTTTGCAATTTCTCAGCTCGTGTCTAGGAGACAGAAAGAGAAGGACCGTGACGTTTGGTGGCTAGAGAAGCGCAAAGCCCCAGTGTTGCTGCGCCTGTGAAAGCGCTTCCAAGGAAGGGTGCTGGCTAGCAAGAGCTTTCAGTGCTGGCACTTTTCATCTCTGAGCAATTGCTCGACGTTTGCAATTTCTCACCTGAGCTCTCTTTAGAGTGCGCGAGAGGATGAGCAGAAGATGAGGTGGCTAGAGAAGCCCAGAGCCCCACTGTTCTTAGGCCTACAAAAGCGCTTCCAAGGAAGGGTGCTGGCTAGCAACAGCTTTCAGTGCTGGCACTTTTCATCTCGGAGCAATTGCTCGACGTTTGCAATTTCTCAGCTCGTGTCTAGGAGACAGAAAGAGAATGACCGTGACGTTTGGTGTGTATAGAAGCGCAAAGCCCCAGTGTTGCTGCGCCTGTGAAAGCGCTTCCAAGGAAGGGTGCTGGCTAGCAAGAGCTTTCAGTGCTGGCACTTTTCATCTCTGAGCAATTGCTCGACGTTTGCAATTTCTCACCTGAGCTCTCTTCAGAGTGCGCGAGAGGATGAGCAGAAGATTAGGTGGCTAGAGAAGCCCAGAGCCCCACTGTTCTTAGGCCTACAAAAGCGCTTCCAAGGAAGGGTGCTGGCTAGCAACAGCTTTCAGTGCTGGCACTTTTCATCTCGGAGCAATTGCTGGACGTTTGCAATTTCTCAGCTCGTGTCTACGAGACGGAAAGAGAAGGACCGTGACGTTTGGTGCGTATAGAAGCGCAAAGCCCCAGTGTTGCTGCGCCTGTGAAAGCGCTTCCAAGGAAGGGTGCTGGCTAGCAAGAGCTTTCAGTGCTGGCACTTTTCATCTCGGAGCAATTGCTCGACGTTTGCAATTTCTCAGCTCGTGTCTACGAGACGGAAAGAGAAGGACCGTGACGTTTGGTGCGTAGAGAAGTGCAAAGCCCCAGTGTTACTGCGCCTGTGAAAGCGCTTCCAAGGAAGGGTGCTGGCTAGCAACAGCTTTCAGTGCTGGCACTTTTCATCTCTGAGCAATTGCTCGACGTTTGCAATTTCTCACCTGAGCTCTCTTTAGAGTGCGCGAGAGGATGAGCAGAAGATGAGGTGGCTAGAGAAGCCCAGAGCCCCACTGTTCTTAGGCCTACAAAAGCGCTTCCAAGGAAGGGTGCTGGCTAGCAACAGCTTTCAGTGCTGGCACTTTTCATCTCTGAGCAATTGCTCGACGTTTGCAATTTCTCAGCTCGTGTCTACGAGACGGAAAGAGAAGGACCGTGGCTTTTGGTGGGTAGAGAAGCGCAAAGCCCCAGTGTTGCTGCGCCTGTGAAAGCGCTTCCAAGGAAGGGTGCTGGCTAGCAACAGCGTTCAGTGCTGGCACTTTTCATCTCTGAGCAATTGCTCGACGTTTGCAATTTCTCAGCTCGTGTCTACGAGACGGAAAGAGAAGGACCGTGACGTTTGGTGGCTAGAGAAGCGCAAAGCCCCAGTGTTGCTGCGCCTGTGAAAGCGCTTCCAAGGAAGGGTGCTGGCTGGCAACAGCTTTCAGTGCTGGCACTTTTCATCTCTGAGCAATTGCTCGACGTTTGCAATTTCTCACCTGAGCTCTCTTTAGAGTGCGCGAGAGGATGAGCAGAAGATGAGGTGGCTAGAGAACCCCAGAGCCCCACTCTTCTAAGGGCTACAAAAGCGCTTCCAAGGAAGGGTGCTGGCTGGCAAGAGCTTTCAGTGCTGGCACTTTTCATCTCTGAGCAATTGCTCGACGTTTGCAATTTCTCAGCTCGTGTCTACGAGACAGAAAGAGAAGGACCGTGACGTTTGGTGGCTAGAGAAGCGCAAAGCCCCAGTGTTGCTGCGCCTGTGAAAGCGCTTCCAAGGAAGGGTGCTGGCTAGCAAGAGCTTTCAGTGCTGGCACTTTTCATCTCTGAGCAATTGCTCGACGTTTGCAATTTCTCAGCTCGTGTCTACGAGACGGAAAGAGAAGGACCGTGACGTTTGTTGGCTAGAGGAGCGCAAAGCCCCAGTGTTGCTGTGCCTGTGAAAGCGCTTCCAAGGAAGGGTGCTGGCTAGCAACAGCTTTCAGTGCTGGCACTTTTCATCTCTGAGCAATTGCTCGACGTTTGCAATTTCTCACCTGAGCTCTCTTTAGAGTGCGCGAGAGGATGAGCAGAAGATGAGGTGGCTAGAGAAGCCCAGAGCCCCACTGTTCTTAGGCCTACAAAAGCGCTTCCAAGGAAGGGTGCTGGCTAGCAAGAGCTTCCAGTGCTGGCACTTTTCATCTCTGAGCAATTGCTCGACGTTTGCAATTTCTCAGCTCGTGTCTACCGACGGAAAGAGAAGGACCGTGACGTTTGGTGGCTAGAGAAGCGCAAAGCCCCAGTGTTGCTGCGCCTGTGAAAGCGCTTCCAAGGAAGGGTGCTGGCTAGCAAGAGCTTTCAGTGCTGGCACTTTTCATCTCTGAGCAATTGCTGGACGTTTGCAATTTCTCAGCTCGTGTCTACGAGACGGAAAGAGAAGGACCGTGACGTTTGGTGGCTAGAGAAGCGCAAAGCCCCAGTGTTGCTGCGCCTGTGAAAGCGCTTCCAAGGAAGAGTGCTGGCTAGCAAGAGCTTTCAGTGCTGGCACTTTTCATCTCTGAGCAATTGCTCGACGTTTGCAATTTCTCACCTGAGCTCTCTTTAGAGTGCGCGCGAGGATGAGCAGAAGATGAGGTGGCTAGAGAAGCCCAGAGCCCCACTGTTCTAAGGGCTACAAAAGCGCTTCCAAGGAAGGGTGCTGGCTAGCAACAGCTTTCAGTGCTGGCACTTTTCATCTCTGAGCAATTGCTCGACGTTTGCAATTTCTCAGCTCGTGTCTACCGACGGAAAGAGAAGGACCGTGACGTTTGGTGGGTAGAGAAGCGCAAAGCCCCAGTGTTGCTGCGCCTGTGAAAGCGCTTCCAAGGAAGGGTGCTGGCTAGCAAGAGCTTTCAGTGCTGGCACTTTTCATCTCTGAGCAATTGCTGGACGTTTGCAATTTCTCAGCTCGTGTCTAGGAGACAGAAAGAGAAGGACCGTGACGTTTGGTGGGTAGAGAAGCGCAAAGCCCCAGTGTTGCTGCGCCTGTGAAAGCGCTTCCAAGGAAGGGTGCTGGCTAGCAAGAGCTTTCAGTGCTGGCACTTTTCATCTCTGAGCAATTGCTCGACGTTTGCAATTTCTCACCTGAGCTCTCTTTAGAGTGCGCGAGAGGATGAGCAGAAGATGAGGTGGCTAGAGAAGCCCAGAGCCCCACTGTTCTTAGGCCTACAAAAGCGCTTCCAAGGAAGGGTGCTGGCTAGCAAGAGCTTTCAGTGCTGGCACTTTTCATCTCGGAGCAATTGCTCGACGTTTGCAATTTCTCAGCTCGTGTCTAGGAGACGGAAAGAGAATGACCGTGACGTTTGGTGGGTAGAGAAGCGCAAAGCCCCAGTGTTGCTGCGCCTGTGAAAGCGCTTCCAAGGAAGGGTGCTGGCTAGCAACAGCTTTCAGTGCTGGCACTTTTCATCTCTGAGCAATTGCTCGACGTTTGCAATTTCTCACCTGAGCTCTCTTCAGAGTGCGCGAGAGGATGAGCAGAAGATGAGGTGGCTAGAGAAGCCCAGAGCCCCACTGTTCTTAGGCCTACAAAAGCGCTTCCAAGGAAGGGTGCTGGCTAGCAACAGCTTTCAGTGCTGGCACTTTTCATCTCTGAGCAATTGCTCGACGTTTGCAATTTCTCAGCTCGTGTCTACGAGACGGAAAGAGAAGGACCGTGACGTTTGGTGCGTAGAGAAGTGCAAAGCCCCAGTGTTACTGCGCCTGTGAAAGCGCTTCCAAGGAAGGGTTCTGGCTAGCAACAGCTTTCAGTGCTGGCACTTTTCATCTCTGAGCAATTGCTCGACGTTTGCAATTTCTCACCTGAGCTCTCTTTAGAGTGCGCGAGAGGATGAGCAGAAGATGAGGTGGCTAGAGAAGCCCAGAGCCCCAGTGTTCTAAGGGCTACAAAAGCGCTTCCAAGGAAGGGTGCTGGCTAGCAACAGCTTTCAGTGCTGGCACTTTTCATCTCTGAGCAATTGCTCGACGTTTGCAATTTCTCAGCTCGTGTCTACGAGACGGAAAGAGAAGGACCGTGGCTTTTGGTGGGTAGAGAAGCGCAAAGCCCCAGTGTTGCTGCGCCTGTGAAAGCGCTTCCAAGGAAGGGTGCTGGCTAGCAACAGCGTTCAGTGCTGGCACTTTTCATCTCTGAGCAATTGCTCGACGTTTGCAATTTCTCAGCTCGTGTCTACGAGACGGAAAGAGAAGGACCGTGACGTTTGGTGGCTAGAGAAGCGCAAAGTCCCAGTGTTGCTGCGCCTGTGAAAGCGCTTCCAAGGAAGGGTGCTGGCTAGCAAGAGCTTTCAGTGCTGGCACTTTTCATCTCTGAGCAATTGCTCGACGTTTGCAATTTCTCAGCTCGTGTCTACCGACGGAAAGAGAATGACCGTGACATTTGGTGGCTAGAGAAGCGCAAAGCCCGAGTGTTGCTGCGCCTGTGAAAGCGCTTCCAAGGAAGGGTGCTGGCTAGAAAGAGCTTTCAGTGCTGGCACTTTTCATCTCTGAGCAATTGCTCGACGTTTGCAATTTCTCAGCTCGTGTCTACGAGACGGAAATAGAAGGACCGTGACGTTTGGTGGCTAGAGAAGCGCAAAGCCCCAGTGTTGCTGCGCCTGTGAAAGCGCTTCCAAGGAAGGGTGCTGGCTAGCAAGAGCTTTCAGTGCTGGCACTTTTCATCTCTGAGCAATTGCTCGACGTTTGCAATTTCTCACCTGAGCTCTCTTTAGAGTGCGTGCGAGGATGAGCAGAAGATGAGGTGGCTAGAGAAGCCCAGAGCCCCAGTGTTCTTAGGCCTACAAAAGCGCTTCCAAGGAAGGGTGCTGGCTAGCAAGAGCTTTCAGTGCTGGCACTTTTCATCTCGGAGCAATTGCTCGACGTTTGCAATTTCTCAGCTCGTGTCTACGAGACGGAAAGAGAATGACCGTGACGTTTGGTGGGTAGAGAAGCGCAAAGCCCCAGTGTTGCTGCGCCTGTGAAAGCGCTTCCAAGGAAGGGTGCTGGCTAGCAAGAGCTTTCAGTGCTGGCACTTTTCATCGCGGAGCAATTGCTCGACGTTTGCAATTTCTCAGCTCGTGTCTACGAGACGGAAAGAGAATGACCGTGACGTTTCGTGTGTATAGAAGCGCAAAGCCCCAGTGTTGCTGTGCCTGTGAAAGCGCTTCCAAGGAAGGGTGCTGGCTAGCAAGAGCTTTCAGTGCTGGCACTTTTCATCTCTGAGCAATTGCTCGACGTTTGCAATTTCTCACCTGAGCTCTCTTCAAAGTGCGCGAGAGGATGAGCAGAAGATGAGGTGGCTAAAGAAGCCCAGAGCCCCAGTGTTCTTAGGCCTACAAAAGTGCTTCCAAGGAAGGGTGCTGGCTAGCAACAGCTTTCAGTGCTGGCACTTTTCATCTCTGAGCAATTGCTGGACGTTTGCAATTTCTCAGCTCGTGTCTACGAGACGGAAAGAGAAGGACCGTGACGCTTGGTGCGTATAGAAGCGCAAAGCCCCAGTGTTGCTGCGCCTGTGAAAGCGCTTCCAAGGAAGGGTGCTGGCTAGCAAGAGCTTTCAGTGCTGGCACTTTTCATCTCTGAGCAATTGCTCGACGTTTGCAATTTCTCAGCTCGTGTCTAGGAGACAGAAAGAGAAGGACCGTGACGTTTGTTGGGTAGAGAAGCGCAAAGCCCCAGTGTTGCTGCGCCTGTGAAAGCGCTTCCAAGGAAGGGTGCTGGCTAGCAAGAGCTTTCAGTGCTGGCACTTTTCATCTCTGAGCAATTGCTCGACGTTTGCAATTTCTCACCTGAGCTCTCTTTAGAGTGCGCGCGAGGATGAGCAGAAGATTAGGTGGCTAGAGAAGCCCAGAGCCCCACTGTTCTAAGGGCTACAAAAGCGCTTCCAAGGAAGGGTGCTGGCTAGCAAGAGCTTTCAGTGCTGGCACTTTTCATCTCTGAGCAATTGCTCGACGTTTGCAATTTCTCAGCTCGTGTCTAGGAGACAGAAAGAGAATGACCGTGACGTTTGGTGCGTATAGAAGCGCAAAGCCCCAGTGTTGCTGCGCCTGTGAAAGCGCTTCCAAGGAAGGGTGCTGGCTAGCAAGAGCTTTCAGTGCTGGCACTTTTCATCTCTGAGCAATTGCTCGACGTTTGCAATTTCTCAGCTCGTGTCTACGAGACGGAAAGAGAAGGGCCGTGACGTTTGGTGTGTAGAGAAGTGCAAAGCCCCAGTGTTACTGCGCCTGTGAAAGCGCTTCCAAGGAAGGGTGCTGGCTAGCAAGAGCTTTCAGTGCTGGCACTTTTCATCTCTGAGCAATTGCTCGACGTTTGCAATTTCTCAGCTCGTGTCTAGGAGACAGAAATAGAAGGACCGTGACGTTTGGTGGCTAGAGAAGCGCAAAGCCCCAGTGTTGCTGCGCCTGTGAAAGCGCTTCCAAGGAAGGGTGCTGGCTAGCAAGAGCTTTCAGTGCTGGCACTTTTCATCTCTGAGCAATTGCTCGACGTTTGCAATTTCTCACCTGAGCTCTCTTTAGAGTGTGCGAGAGGATGAGCAGAAGATGAGGTGGCTAGAGAAGCCCAGAGCCCCACTGTTCTTAGGCCTACAAAAGCGCTTCCAAGGAAGGGTGCTGGCTAGCAAGAGCTTTCAGTGCTGGCACTTTTCATCTCGGAGCAATTGCTCCACGTTTGCAATTTCTCAGCTCGTGTCTAGGAGACAGAAAGAGAATGACTGTGACGTTTGGTGTGTATAGAAGCGCAAAGCCCCAGTGTTGCTGCGCCTGTGAAAGCGCTTCCAAGGAAGGGTGCTGGCTAGCAAGAGCTTTCAGTGCTGGCACTTTTCATCTCTGAGCAATTGCTCGACGTTTGCAATTTCTCACCTGAGCTCTCTTCAGAGTGCGCGAGAGGATGAGCAGAAGATGAGGTGGCTAGAGAAGCCCAGAGCCCCACTGTTCTTAGGCCTACAAAAGCGCTTCCAAGGAAGGGTGCTGGCTAGCAACAGCTTTCAGTGCTGGCACTTTTCATCTCTGAGCAATTGCTCGACGTTTGCAATTTCTCAGCTCGTGTCTACGAGACGGAAAGAGAATGACCGTGACGTTTGGTGCGTATAGAAGCGCAAAGCCCCAGTGTTGCTGCGCCTGTGAAAGCGCTTCCAAGGAAGGGTGCTGGCTAGCAACAGCTTTCAGTGCTGGCACTTTTCATCTCTGAGCAATTGCTCGACGTTTGCAATTTCTCAGCTCGTGTCTACGAGACGGAAAGAGAAGGCCCGTGACGTTTGGTGCGTAGAGAAGTGCAAAGCCCCAGTGTTACTGCGCCTGTGAAAGCGCTTCCAAGGAAGGGTGCTGGCTAGCAACAGCTTTCAGTGCTGGCACTTTTCATCTCTGAGCAATTGCTCGACGTTTGCAATTTCTCACCTGAGCTCTCTTCAAAGTGCGCGAGAGGATGAGCAGAAGATGAGGTGGCTAGAGAAGCCCAGAGCCCCAGTGTTCTAAGGCCTACAAAAGCGCTTCCAAGGAAGGGTGCTGGCTAGCAACAGCTTTCAGTGCTGGCACTTTTCATCTCTGAGCAATTGCTCGACGTTTGCAATTTCTCAGCTCGTGTCTACGAGACGGAAAGAGAAGGACCGTGGCTTTTGGTGGGTAGAGAAGCGCAAAGCCCCAGTGTTGCTGCGCCTGTGAAAGCGCTTCCAAGGAAGGGTGCTGGCTAGCAACAGCGTTCAGTGCTGGCACTTTTCATCTCTGAGCAATTGCTCGACGTTTGCAATTTCTCAGCTCGTGTCTACGAGACGGAAAGAGAAGGACCGTGACGTTTGGTGCGTATAGAAGCGCAAAGCCCCAGTGTTGCTGCGCCTGTGAAAGCGCTTCCAAGGAAGGGTGCTGGCTAGCAAGAGCTTTCAGTGCTGGCACTTTTCATCTCTGAGCAATTGCTCGACGTTTGCAATTTCTCAGCTCGTGTCTACCGACGGAAAGAGAATGACCGTGACGTTTGGTGGCTAGAGAAGCGCAAAGCCCGAGTGTTGCTGCGCCTGTGAAAGCGCTTCCAAGGAAGGGTGCTGGCTAGCAACAGCTTTCAGTGCTGGCACTTTTCATCTCTGAGCAATTGCTCGATGTTTGCAATTTCTCACCTGAGCTCTCTTTAGAGTGCGTGCGAGGATGAGCAGAAGATGAGGTGGCTAGAGAAGCCCAGAGCCCCACTGTTCTTAGGCCTACAAAAGCGCTTCCAAGGAAGGGTGCTGGCTAGCAAGAGCTTTCAGTGCTGGCACTTTTCATCTCTGAGCAATTGCTCGACGTTTGCAATTTCTCAGCTCGTGTCTACGAGACGGAAAGAGAATGACCGTGACGTTTGGTGGGTAGAGAAGCGCAAAGCCCCAGTGTTGCTGCGCCTGTGAAAGCGCTTCCAAGGAAGGGTGCTGGCTAGCAAGAGCTTTCAGTGCTGGCACTTTTCATCTCTCAGCAATTGCTCGACGTTTGCAATTTCTCAGCTCGTGTCTACGAGACGGAAAGAGAATGACCGTGACGTTTGGTGGGTAGAGAAGCGCAAAGCCCCAGTGTTACTGTGCCTGTGAAAGCGCTTCCAAGGAAGGGTGCTGGCTAGCAAGAGCTTTCAGTGCTGGCACTTTTCATCTCTGAGCAATTGCTCGACGTTTGCAATTTCTCACCTGAGCTCTCTTTAGAGTGCGCGAGAGGATGAGCAGAAGATGAGGTGGCTAGAGAAGCCCAGAGCCCCACTGTTCTTAGGCCTACAAAAGCGCTTCCAAGGAAGGGTGCTGGCTAGCAAGAGCTTCCAGTGCTGGCACTTTTCATCTCGGAGCAATTGCTCGACGTTTGCAATTTCTCAGCTCGTGTCTACGAGACGGAAAGAGAAGGACCGTGACGTTTGGTGGCTAGAGAAGCGCAAAGCCCCAGTGTTGCTGCGCCTGTGAAAGCGCTTCCAAGGAAGGGTGCTGGCTAGCAAGAGCTTTCAGTGCTGGCACTTTTCATCTCGGAGCAATTGCTGGACGTTTGCAATTTCTCAGCTCGTGTCTACGAGACGGAAAGAGAAGGACCGTGACGTTTGGTGGCTAGAGAAGCGCAAAGCCCCAGTGTTGCTGCGCCTGTGAAAGCGCTTCCATGGAAGAGTGCTGGCTAGCAACAGCTTTCAGTGCTGGCACTTTTCATCTCTGAGCAATTGCTCGACGTTTGCAATTTCTCCCCTGAGCTCTCTTTAGAGTGCGCGAGAGGATGAGCAGAAGATTAGGTGGCTAGAAAAGCCCAGAGCCCCAGTGTTCTTAGGCCTACAAAAGCGCTTCCAAGGAAGGGTGCTGGCTAGCAACAGCTTTCAGTGCTGGCACTTTTCATCTCGGAGCAATTGCTCGACCTTTGCAATTTCTCAGCTCGTGTCTATGAGACGGAAAGAGAAGGACCGTGACGTTTGGTGTGTATAGAAGCGCAAAGCCCCAGTGTTGCTGTGCCTGTGAAAGCGCTTCCAAGGAAGGGTGCTGGCTAGCAACAGCTTTCAGTGCTGGCACTTTTCATCTCTGAGCAATTGCTCGACGTTTGCAATTTCTCACCTGAGCTCTCTTCAAAGTGCGCGAGAGGATGAGCAGAAGATGAGGTGGCTAAAGAAGCCCAGAGCCCCAGTGTTCTTAGGCCTACAAAAGTGCTTCCAAGGAAGGGTGCTGGCTAGCAACAGCTTTCAGTGCTGGCACTTTTCATCTCTGAGCAATTGCTGGACGTTTGCAATTTCTCAGCTCGTGTCTACGAGACGGAAAGAGAAGGACCGTGACGCTTGGTGCGTATAGAAGCGCAAAGCCCCAGTGTTGCTGCGCCTGTGAAAGCGCTTCCAAGGAAGGGTGCTGGCTAGCAAGAGCTTTCAGTGCTGGCACTTTTCATCTCTGAGCAATTGCTCGACGTTTGCAATTTCTCAGCTCGTGTCTAGGAGACAGAAAGAGAAGGACCGTGACGTTTGGTGTGTAGAGAAGCGCAAAGCCCCAGTGTTGCTGCGCCTGTGAAAGCGCTTCCAAGGAAGGGTGCTGGCTAGCAAGAGCTTTCAGTGCTGGCACTTTTCATCTCTGAGCAATTGCTCGACGTTTGCAATTTCTCAGCTCGTGTCTACGAGACGGAAAGAGAAGGACCGTGACGTTTGGTGTGTAGAGAAGTGCAAAGCCCCAGTGTTACTGCGCCTGTGAAAGCGCTTCCAAGGAAGGGTGCTGGCTAGCAAGAGCTTTCAGTGCTGGCACTTTTCATCTCTGAGCAATTGCTGGACGTTTGCAATTTCTCACCTGAGCTCTCTTTAGAGTGCGCGAGAGGATGAGCAGAAGATGAGGTGGCTAGAGAAGCCCAGAGCCCCACTGTTCTTAGGCCTACAAAAGCGCTTCCAAGGAAGGGTGCTGGCTAGCAACAGCTTTCAGTGCTGGCACTTTTCATCTCTGAGTAATTGCTCGACGTTTGCAATTTCTCAGCTCGTGTCTACGAGACGGAAAGAGAAGGACCGTGGCTTTTGGTGCGTATAGAAGCGCAAAGCCCCAGTGTTGCTGCGCCTGTGAAAGCGCTTCCAAGGAAGGGTGCTGGCTAGCAAGAGCTTTCAGTGCTGGCACTTTTCATCTCTGAGCAATTGCTGGACGTTTGCAATTTCTCACCTGAGCTCTCTTTAGAGTGCGCGAGAGGATGAGCAGAAGATGAGGTGGCTAGAGAAGCCCAGAGCCCCAGTGTTCTAAGGGCTACAAAAGCGCTTGCAAGGAAGGGTGCTGGCTAGCAAGAGCTTTCAGTGCTGGCACTTTTCATCTCTGAGCAATTGCTCGACGTTTGCAATTTCTCACCTGAGCTCTCTTTAGAGTGCGCGAGAGGATGAGCAGAAGATGAGGTGGCTAGAGAAGCCCAGAGCCCCACTGTTCTTAGGCCTACAAAAGCGCTTCCAAGGAAGGGTGCTGGCTAGCAACAGCTTTCAGTGCTGGCACTTTTCATCTCTGAGCAATTGCTCGACGTTTGCAATTTCTCAGCTCGTGTCTACGAGACGGAAAGAGAAGGACCGTGGCTTTTGGTGGGTAGAGAAGCGCAAAGCCCCAGTGTTGCTGCGCCTGTGAAAGCGCTTCCAAGGAAGGGTGCTGGCTAGCAACAGCGTTCAGTGCTGGCACTTTTCATCTCTGAGCAATTGCTCGACGTTTGCAATTTCTCAGCTCGTGTCTACGAGACGGAAAGAGAAGGACCGTGACGTTTGGTGCGTATAGAAGCGCAAAGCCCCAGTGTTGCTGCGCCTGTGAAAGCGCTTCCAAGGAAGGGTGCTGGCTAGCAAGAGCTTTCAGTGCTGGCACTTTTCATCTCTGAGCAATTGCTCGACGTTTGCAATTTCTCAGCTCGTGTCTACGAGACGGAAAGAGAAGGACCGTGACGTTTGGTGGGTAGAGAAGCGCAAAGCCCCAGTGTTGCTGCGCCTGTGAAAGCGCTTCCAAGGAAGGGTGCTGGCTAGCAACAGCTTTCAGTGCTGGCACTTTTCATCTCTGAGCAATTGCTCGACGTTTGCAATTTCTCACCTGAGCTCTCTTTAGAGTGCACGAGAGGAAGAGCAGAATATGAGGTGGGTAGAGAAGCCCAGAGCCCCAGTGTTCTTAGGCCTACAAAAGCGCTTCCAAGGAAGGGTGCTGGCTAGCAACAGCTTTCAGTGCTGGCACTTTTCATCTCTGAGCAATTGCTCGACGTTTGCAATTTCTCAGCTCGTGTCTACGAGACAGAAAGAGAAGGACCGTGACGTTTGGTGGCTAGAGAAGCGCAAAGCCCCAGTGTTGCTGCGCCTGTGAAAGCGCTTCCAAGGAAGGGTGCTGGCTAGCAACAGCTTTCAGTGCTGGCACTTTTCATCTCTGAGCAATTGCTGGACGTTTGCAATTTCTCAGCTCGTGTCTACCGACGGAAAGAGAAGGACCGTGACGTTTCGTGGCTACAGAAGCGCAAAGCCCCAGTGTTGCTGCGCCTGTGAAAGCGCTTCCAAGGAAGGGTGCTGGCTAGCAAGAGCTTTCAGTGCTGGCACTTTTCATCTCTGAGCAATTGCTCGACGTTTGCAATTTCTCACCTGAGCTCTCTTTAGACTGCGCGAGAGGATGAGCAGAAGATGAGGTGGCTAGAGAAGCCCAGAGCCCCAGTGTTCTAAGGGCTACAAAAGCGCTTCCAAGGAAGGGTGCTGGCTAGCAACAGCTTTCAGTGCTGGCACTTTTCATCTCTGAGCAATTGCTCGACGTTTGCAATTTCTCACCTGAGCTCTCTTTAGAGTGCGCGAGAGGATGAGCAGAAGATGAGGTGGCTAGAGAAGCCCAGAGCCCCAGTGTTCTTAGGCCTACAAAAGCGCTTCCAAGGAAGGGTGCTGGCTAGCAACAGCTTTCAGTGCTGGCACTTTTCATCTCTGAGCAATTGCTCGACGTTTGCAATTTCTCAGCTCGTGTCTACGAGACGGAAAGAGAAGGACCGTGACGTTTGGTGGCTAGAGAAGCGCAAAGCCCCAGTGTTGCTGCGCCTGTGAAAGCGCTTCCAAGGAAGGGTGCTGGCTAGCAAGAGCTTTCAGTGCTGGCACTTTTCATCTCTGAGCAATTGCTCGACGTTTGCAATTTCTCAGCTCGTGTCTAGGAGACGGAAAGAGAAGGACCGTGACATTTGGTGCGTATAGAAGCGCAAAGCCCCAGTGTTACTGCGCCTGTGAAAGCGCTTCCAAGGAAGGGTGCTGGCTAGCAACAGCTTTCAGTGCTGGCACTTTTCATCTCTGAGCAATTGCTCGACGTTTGCAATTTCTCACCTGAGCTCTCTTTAGAGTGCGCGAGAGGATGAGCAGAAGATGAGGTGGCTAGAGAAGCCCAGAGCCCCACTGTTCTTAGGCCTACAAAAGCGCTTCCAAGGAAGGGTGCTGGCTAGCAAGAGCTTTCAGTGCTGGCACTTTTCATCTCTGAGCAATTGCTCGACGTTTGCAATTTCTCAGCTCGTGTCTACGAGACGGAAAGAGAATGACCGTGACGTTTGGTGCGTATAGAAGCGCAAAGCCCCAGTGTTGCTGCGCCTGTGAAAGCGCTTCCAAGGAAGGGTGCTGGCTAGGAAGAGCTTTCAGTGCTGGCACTTTTCATCTCTGAGCAATTGCTCAACGTTTGCAATTTCTCAGCTCATGTCTACGAGACGGAAAGAGAAGGACCGTGACGTTTGGTGCGTAGAGAAGTGCAAAGCCCCAGTGTTGCTGCGCCTGTGAAAGCGCTTCCAAGGAAGGGTGCTGGCTAGCAACAGCTTTCAGTGCTGGCACTTTTCATCTCTGAGCAATTGCTCGACGTTTGCAATTTCTCACCTGAGCTCTCTTTAGAGTGCGCGAGAGGATGAGCAGAAGATGAGGTGGGTAGAGAAGCCCAGAGCCCCAGTGTTCTTAGGCCTACAAAAGCGCTTCCAAGGAAGGGTGCTGGCTAGCAACAGCTTCCAGTGCTGGCACTTTTCATCTCTGAGCAATTGCTCGACGTTTGCAATTTCTCAGCTCGTGTCTACCGACGGAAAGAGAAGGACCGTGACGTTTGGTGGGTAGAGAAGCGCAAAGCCCCAGTGTTGCTGCGCCTGTGAAAGCGCTTCCAAGGAAGGGTGCTGGCTAGCAAGAGCTTTCAGTGCTGGCACTTTTCATCTCTGAGCAATTGCTCGACGTTTGCAATTTCTCAGCTCGTGTCTAGAAGACAGAAAGAGAAGGACCGTGACGTTTGGTGGCTAGAGAAGCGCAAAGCCCCAGTGTTGCTGTGCCTGTGAAAGCGCTTCCAAGGAAGGGTGCTGGCTAGCAACAGCTTTCAGTGCTGGCACTTTTCATCTCTGAGCAATTGCTCGACGTTTGCAATTTCTCACCTGAGCTCTCTTTAGAGTGCGCGAGAGGATGAGCAGAAGATGAGGTGGCTAGAGAAGCCCAGAGCCCCACTGTTCTTAGGCCTACAAAAGCGCTTCCAAGGAAGGGTGCTGGCTAGCAACAGCTTTCAGTGCTGGCACTTTTCATCTCTGAGCAATTGCTCGACGTTTGCAATTTCTCAGCTCGTGTCTACGAGACGGAAAGAGAAGGACCGTGACGTTTGGTGGGTAGAGAAGCGCAAAGCCCCAGTGTTGCTGCGCCTGTGAAAGCGCTTCCAAGGAAGGGTGCTGGCTAGCAACAGCTTTCAGTGCTGGCACTTTTCATCTCTGAGCAATTGCTCGACGTTTGCAATTTCTCACCTGAGCTCTCTTTAGAGTGCGCGAGAGGATGAGCAGAAGATGAGGTGGCTAAAGAAGCCCAGAGCCCCAGTGTTCTAAGGGCTACAAAAGCGCTTCCAAGGAAGGGTGCTGGCTAGCAAGAGCTTTCAGTGCTGGCACTTTTCATCTCTGAGCAATTGCTCGACGTTTGCAATTTCTCACCTGAGCTCTCTTTAGAGTGCGCGAGAGGATGAGCAGAAGATGAGGTGGCTAGAGAAGCCCAGAGCCCCAGTGTTCTTAGGCCTACAAAAGCGCTTCCAAGGAAGGGTGCTGGCTAGCAACAGCTTTCAGTGCTGGCACTTTTCATCTCGGAGCAATTGCTCGACGTTTGCAATTTCTCAGCTCGTGTCTACGAGACGGAAAGAGAAGGACCGTGGCTTTTGGTGGGTAGAGAAGCGCAAAGCCCCAGTGTTGCTGCGCCTGTGAAAGCGCTTCCAAGGAAGGGTGCTGGCTAGCAAGAGCTTTCAGTGCTGGCACTTTTCATCTCTGAGCAATTGCTCGACGTTTGCAATTTCTCACCTGAGCTCTCTTTAGACTGCGCGAGAGGATGAGCAGAAGATGAGGTGGCTAGAGAAGCCCAGAGCCCCAGTGTTCTAAGGGCTACAAAAGCGCTTCCAAGGAAGGGGGCTGGCTAGCAAGAGCTTTCAGTGCTGGCACTTTTCATCTCTGAGCAATTGCTCGACGTTTGCAATTTCTCACCTGAGCTCTCTTTAGAGTGCGCGAGAGGATGAGCAGAAGATGAGGTGGCTAGAGAAGCCCAGAGCCCCAGTGTTCTTAGGCCTACAAAAGCGCTTCCAAGGAAGGGTGCTGGCTAGCAACAGCTTTCAGTGCTGGCACTTTTCATCTCTGAGCAATTGCTGGACGTTTGCAATTTCTCAGCTCGTGTCTACGAGACGGAAAGAGAAGGACCGTGACTTTTGGTGGGTAGAGAAGCGCAAAGCCCCAGTGTTGCTGCGCCTGTGAAAGCGCTTCCAAGGAAGGGTGCTGGCTAGCAACAGCTTTCAGTGCTGGCACTTTTCATCTCTGAGCAATTGCTCGACGTTTGCAATTTCTCACCTGAGCTCTCTTTAGAGTGCGCAAGAGGATGAGCAGAAGATGAGGTGGCTAGAGAAGCCCAGAGCCCCAGTGTTCTTAGGCCTATAAAAGCGCTTCCAAGGAAGGGGGCTGGCTAGCAACAGCTTTCAGTGCTGGCACTTTTCATCTCGGAGCAATTGCTGGACGTTTGCAATTTCTCAGCTCGTGTCTACGAGACAGAAAGAGAATGACCGTGACGTTTGGTGCGTATAGAAGCGCAAAGCCCCAGTGTTGCTGCGCCTGTGAAAGCGCTTCCAAGGAAGGGTGCTGGCTAGCAACAGCTTTCAGTGCTGGCACTTTTCATCTCTGAGCAATTGCTCGACGTTTGCAATTTCTCAGCTCGTGTCTACGAGACGGAAAGAGAAGGACCGTGACGTTTGGTGGCTAGAGAAGCGCAAAGCCCCAGTGTTGCTGCGCCTGTGAAAGCGCTTCCAAGGAAGGGTGCTGGCTAGCAACAGCTTTCAGTGCTGGCACTTTTCATCTCTGAGCAATTGCTCGACGTTTGCAATTTCTCAGCTCGTGTCTACGAGACGGAAAGAGAAGGACCGTGACGTTTGGTGGCTAGAGAAGCCCAGAGCCCCAGTGTTCTTAGGCCTACGAAAGCGCTTCCAAGGAAGGGTGCTGGCTAGCAAGAGCTTTCAGTGCTGGCACTTTTCATCTCGGAGCAATTGCTCGACGTTTGCAATTTCTCAGCTCGTGTCTACGAGACGGAAAGAGAAGGACCGTGACGTTTGGTGGCTAGAGAAGCGCAAAGCCCCAGTGTTGCTGTGCCTGTGAAAGCGCTTCCAAGGAAGGGTGCTGGCTAGCAAGAGCTTTCAGTGCTGGCACTTTTCATCTCTGAGCAATTGCTCGACGTTTGCAATTTCTCACCTGAGCTCTCTTTAGAGTGCGCGAGAGGATGAGCAGAAGATGAGGTGGCTAGAGAAGCCCAGAGCCCCACTGTTCTTAGGCCTACAAAAGCGCTTCCAAGGAAGGGTGCTGGCTAGCAACAGCTTTCAGTGCTGGCACTTTTCATCTCTGAGCAATTGCTCGACGTTTGCAATTTCTCAGCTCGTGTCTACCGACGGAAAGAGAATGACCGTGACGTTTGGTGGCTAGAGAAGCGCAAAGCCCCAGTGTTGCTGCGCCTGTGAAAGCGCTTCCAAGGAAGGGTGCTGGCTAGCAACAGCTTTCAGTGCTGGCACTTTTCATCTCTGAGCAATTGCTTGACGTTTGCAATTTCTCACCTGAGCTCTCTTTAGAGTGCGCGAGAGGATGAGCAGAAGATGAGGTGGCTAGAGAAGCCCAGAGCCCCAGTGTTCTTAGGCCTACAAAAGCGCTTCCAAGGAAGGGTGCTGGCTAGCAAGAGCTTTCAGTGCTGGCACTTTTCATCTCTGAGCAATTGCTCGACGTTTGCAATTTCTCACCTGAGCTCTCTTTAGACTGCGCGAGAGGATGAGCAGAAGATGAGGTGGCTAGAGAAGCCCAGAGCCCCAGTGTTTTAAGGGCTACAAAAGCGCTTCCAAGGAAGGGTGCTGGCTAGCAACAGCTTTCAGTGCTGGCACTTTTCATCTCGGAGCAATTGCTCGACGTTTGCAATTTCTCAGCTCGTGTCTACGAGACGGAAAGAGAATGACCGTGACGTTTGGTGGGTAGAGAAGCGCAAAGCCCCAGCGTTGCTGCGCCTGTGAAAGCGCTTCCAAGGAAGGGTGCTGGCTAGCAAGAGCTTTCAGTGCTGGCACTTTTCATCTCTGAGCAATTGCTCGACGTTTGCAATTTCTCAGCTCGTGTCTACGAGACAGAAAGAGAAGGACCGTGACGTTTGGTGGCTAGAGAAGCGCAAAGCCCCAGTGTTGCTGCGCCTGTGAAAGCGCTTCCAAGGAAGGGTGCTGGCTAGCAAGAGCTTTCAGTGCTGGCACTTTTCATCTCTGAGCAATTGCTCGACGTTTGCAATTTCTCACCTGAGCTCTCTTTAGAGTGCGCGAGAGGATGAGCAGAAGATGAGGTGGCTAGAGAAGCCCAGAGCCCCAGTGTTCTTAGGCCTACAAAAGCGCTTCCAAGGAAGGGTGCTGGCTAGCAAGAGCTTTCAGTGCTGGCACTTTTCATCTCGGAGCAATTGCTGGACGTTTGCAATTTCTCAGCTCGTGTCTACGAGACGGAAAGAGAAGGACCGTGACGTTTGGTGGCTAGAGAAGCGCAAAGCCCCAGTGTTGCTGCGCCTGTGAAAGCGCTTCCAAGGAAGGGTGCTGGCTAGCAAGAGCTTTCAGTGCTGGCACTTTTCATCTCTGAGCAATTGCTCGACGTTTGCAATTTCTCACCTGAGCTCTCTTCAGAGTGCGCGAGAGGATGAGCAGAAGATGAGGTGGCTAGAGAAGCCCAGAGCCCCAGTGTTCTTAGGCCTACAAAAGCGCTTCCAAGGAAGGGTGCTGGCTAGCAAGAGCTTTCAGTGCTGGCACTTTTCATCTCTGAGCAATTGCTCAACGTTTGCAATTTCTCAGCTCGTGTCTACGAGACGGAAAGAGAAGGACCGTGACGTTTGGTGCGTATAGAAGCGCAAAGCCCCAGTGTTGCTGCGCCTGTGAAAGCGCTTCCAAGGAAGGGTGCTGGCTAGCAAGAGCTTTCAGTGCTGGCACTTTTCATCTCTGAGCAATTGCTGGACGTTTGCAATTTCTCAGCTCGTGTCTACGAGACGGAAAGAGAAGGACTGTGACGTTTAGTGGCTAGAGAAGCGCAAAGCCCCAGTGTTGCTGCGCCTGTGAAAGCGCTTCCAAGGAAGGGTGCTGGCTAGCAAGAGCTTTCAGTGCTGGCACTTTTCATCTCTGAGCAATTGCTCGACGTTTGCAATTTCTCACCTGAGCTCTCTTTAGAGTGCGCGAGAGGATGAGCAGAAGATGAGGTGGCTAGAGAAGCCCAGAGCCCCACTGTTCTTAGGCCTACAAAAGCGCTTCCAAGGAAGGGTGCTGGCTAGCAACAGCTTTCAGTGCTGGCACTTTTCATCTCTGAGCAATTGCTCGACCTTTGCAATTTCTCAGCTCGTGTCTACCGACGGAAAGAGAATGACCGTGACGTTTGGTGGGTAGAGAAGCGCAAAGCCCCAGTGTTGCTGCGCCTGTGAAAGCGCTTCCAAGGAAGGGTGCTGGCTAGCAAGAGCTGTCAGTGCTGGCACTTTTCATCTCTGAGCAATTGCTCGACGTTTGCAATTTCTCACCTGAGCTCTCTTTAGAGTGCGCGAGAGGACGAGCAGAAGATGATGTGGCTAGAGAAGCCCAGAGCCCCAGTGTTCTTAGGCCTACAAAAGCGCTTCCAAGGAAGGGTGCTGGCTAGCAAGAGCTTTCAGTGCTGGCACTTTTCATCTCTGAGCAATTGCTCGACGTTTGCAATTTCTCACCTGAGCTCTCTTTAGACTGCGCGAGAGGATGAGCAGAAGATGAGGTGGCTAGAGAAGCCCAGAGCCCCACTGTTCTTAGGCCTATAAAAGCGCTTCCAAGGAAGGGTGCTGGCTAGCAACAGCTTTCAGTGCTGGCACTTTTCATCTCGGAGCAATTGCTCGACGTTTGCAATTTCTCAGCTCGTGTCTACGAGACGGAAAGAGAATGACCGTGACGTTTGGTGCGTATAGAAGCGCAAAGCCCCAGTGTTGCTGCGCCTGTGAAAGCGCTTCCAAGGAAGGGTGCTGGCTAGGAAGAGCTTTCAGTGCTGGCACTTTTCATCTCTGAGCAATTGCTCGACGTTTGCAATTTCTCAGCTCGTGTCTAGGAGACAGAAAGAGAAGGACCGTGACGTTTGGTGGCTAGAGAAGCGCAAAGCCCCAGTGTTGCTGCGCCTGTGAAAGCGCTTCCAAGGAAGGGTGCTGGCTAGGAACAGCTTTCAGTGCTGGCACTTTTCATCTCTGAGCAATTGCTCGACGTTTGCAATTTCTCACCTGAGCTCTCTTTAGAGTGCGCGAGAGGATGAGCAGAAGATGATGTGGCTAGAGAAGCCCAGAGCCCCAGTGTTCTTAGGCCTACAAAAGCGCTTCCAAGGAAGGGTGCTGGCTAGCAAGAGCTTTCAGTGCTGGCACTTTTCATCTCTGAGCAATTGCTCGACGTTTGCAATTTCTCACCTGAGCTCTCTTTAGACTGCGCGAGAGGATGAGCAGAAGATGAGGTGGCTAGAGAAGCCCAGAGCCCCACTGTTCTTAGGCCTATAAAAGCGCTTCCAAGGAAGGGTGCTGGCTAGCAACAGCTTTCAGTGCTGGCACTTTTCATCTCTGAGCAATTGCTCGACGTTTGCAATTTCTCAGCTCGTGTCTACGAGACGGAAAGAGAATGACCGTGACGTTTGGTGCATATAGAAGCGCAAAGCCCCAGTGTTGCTGCGCCTGTGAAAGCGCTTCCAAGGAAGGGTGCTGGCTAGCAAGAGCTTTCAGTGCTGGCACTTTTCATCTCTGAGCAATTGCTCGACGTTTGCAATTTCTCAGCTCGTGTCTAGGAGACAGAAAGAGAAGGACCGTGACGTTTGGTGGCTAGAGAAGCGCAAAGCCCCAGTGTTGCTGCGCCTGTGAAAGCGCTTCCAAGGAAGGGTGCTGGCTAGCAACAGCTTTCAGTGCTGGCACTTTTCATCTCTGAGCAATTGCTCGACGTTTGCAATTTCTCACCTGAGCTCTCTTTAGAGTGCGCGAGAGGATGAGCAGAAGATGAGGTGGCTAGAGAAGCCCAGAGCCCCAGTCTTCTTAGGCCTACAAAAGCGCTTCCAAGGAAGGGTGCTGGCTAGCAACAGCTTTCAGTGCTGGCACTTTTCATCTCTGAGCAATTGCTCGACGTTTGCAATTTCTCAGCTCGTGTCTACGAGACGGAAAGAGAAGGACCGTGACGTTTGGTGGCTAGAGAAGCGCAAAGCCCCAGTGTTGCTGCGCCTGTGAAAGCGCTTCCAAGGAAGGGTGCTGGCTAGCAACAGCTTTCAGTGCTGGCACTTTTCATCTCTGAGCAATTGCTCGACGTTTGCAATTTCTCACCTGAGCTCTCTTCAGAGTGCGCGAGAGGATGAGCAGAAGATGAGGTGGCTAGAGAAGCCCAGAGCCCCAGTGTTCTTAGGCCTACAAAAGCGCTTCCAAGGAAGGGTGCTGGCTAGCAAGAGCTTTCAGTGCTGGCACTTTTCATCTCTGAGCAATTGCTCGACGTTTGCAATTTCTCAGCTCGTGTCTACGAGACGGAAAGAGAAGGACCGTGACGTTTGGTGCGTATAGAAGCGCAAAGCCCCAGTGTTGCTGCGCCTGTGAAAGCGCTTCCAAGGAAGGGTGCTGGCTAGCAAGAGCTTTCAGTGCTGGCACTTTTCATCTCGGAGCAATTGCTCGACGTTTGCAATTTCTCAGCTCGTGTCTAGGAGATGGAAAGAGAAGGACCGTGACGTTTGGTGGCTAGAGAAGCGCAAAGCCCCAGTGTTGCTGCGCCAGTGAAAGCGCTTCCAAGGAAGGGTGCTGGCTAGCAACAGCTTTCAGTGCTGGCACTTTTCATCTCTGAGCAATTGCTCGACGTTTGCAATTTCTCACCTGAGCTCTCTTTAGAGTGCGCGAGAGGATGAGCAGAAGATGAGGTGGCTAGAGAAGCCCAGAGCCCCACTGTTCTTAGGCCTACAAAAGCGCTTCCAAGGAAGGGTGCTGGCTAGCAAGAGCTTTCAGTGCTGGCACTTTTCATCTCTGAGCAATTGCTCGACGTTTGCAATTTCTCAGCTCGTGTCTACCGACGGAAAGAGAAGGACCGTGACGTTTGGTGGGTAGAGAAGCGCAAAGCCCCAGTGTTGCTGCGCCTGTGAAAGCGCTTCCAAGGAAGGGTGCTGGCTAGCAAGAGCTTCCAGTGCTGGCACTTTTCATCTCTGAGCAATTGCTCGACGTTTGCAATTTCTCAGCTCGTGTCTACGAGACGGAAAGAGAAGGACTGTGACGTTTAGTGGCTAGAGAAGCGCAAAGCCCCAGTGTTGCTGCGCCTGTGAAAGCGCTTCCAAGGAAGGGTGCTGGCTAGCAACAGCTTTCAGTGCTGGCACTTTTCATCTCTGAGCAATTGCTCGACGTTTGCAATTTCTCACCTGAGCTCTCTTTAGAGTGCGCGAGAGGATGAGCAGAAGATGAGGTGGCTAGAGAAGCCCAGAGCCCCACTGTTCTTAGGCCTACAAAAGCGCTTCCAAGGAAGGGTGCTGGCTAGCAACAGCTTTCAGTGCTGGCACTTTTCATCTCTGAGCAATTGCTCGACGTTTGCAATTTCTCAGCTCGTGTCTACCGACGGAAAGAGAATGACCGTGACGTTTGGTGGCTAGAGAAGCGCAAAGCCCCAGTGTTGCTGCGCCTGTGAAAGCGCTTCCAAGGAAGGGTGCTGGCTAGCAACAGCTTTCAGTGCTGGCACTTTTCATCTCTGAGCAATTGCTCGACGTTTGCAATTTCTCACCTGAGCTCTCTTTAGAGTGCGCGAGAGGATGAGCAGAAGATGAGGTGGCTAGAGAAGCCCAGAGCCCCAGTGTTCTTAGGCCTACAAAAGCGCTTCCAAGGAAGGGTGCTGGCTAGCAAGAGCTTTCAGTGCTGGCACTTTTCATCTCTGAGCAATTGCTCGACGTTTGCAATTTCTCACCTGAGCTCTCTTTAGACTGCGCGAGAGGATGAGCAGAAGATGAGGTGGCTAGAGAAGCCCAGAGCCCCAGTGTTCTTAGGCCTATAAAAGCGCTTCCAAGGAAGGGTGCTGGCTAGCAACAGCTTTCAGTGCTGGCACTTTTCATCTCGGAGCAATTGCTCGACGTTTGCAATTTCTCAGCTCGTGTCTACGAGACGGAAAGAGAATGACCGTGACGTTTGGTGCGTATAGAAGCGCAAAGCCCGAGTGTTGCTGCGCCTGTGAAAGCGCTTCCAAGGAAGGGTGCTGGCTAGCAAGAGCTTTCAGTGCTGGCACTTTTCATCTCTGAGCAATTGCTCGACGTTTGCAATTTCTCACCTGAGCTCTCTTTAGAGTGCGCGAGAGGATGAGCAGAAGATGAGGTGGCTAGAGAAGCCCAGAGCCCCAGTGTTCTTAGGCCTATAAAAGCGCTTCCAAGGAAGGGTGCTGGCTAGCAAGAGCTTTCAGTGCTGGCACTTTTCATCTCGGAGCAATTGCTGGACGTTTGCAATTTCTCAGCTCGTGTCTACGAGACGGAAAGAGAAGGACCGTGACGTTTGGTGGCTAGAGAAGCGCAAAGCCCCAGTGTTGCTGCGCCTGTGAAAGCGCTTCCAAGGAAGGGTGCTGGCTAGCAACAGCTTTCAGTGCTGGCACTTTTCATCTCTGAGCAATTGCTCGACGTTTGCAATTTCTCACCTGAGCTCTCTTCAGAGTGCGCGAGAGGATGAGCAGAAGATGAGGTGGCTAGAGAAGCCCAGAGCCCCAGTGTTCTTAGGCCTACAAAAGCGCTTCCAAGGAAGGGTGCTGGCTAGCAAGAGCTTTCAGTGCTGGCACTTTTCATCTCTGAGCAATTGCTCAACGTTTGCAATTTCTCAGCTCGTGTCTACGAGACGGAAAGAGAAGGACCGTGACGTTTGGTGCGTATAGAAGCGCAAAGCCCCAGTGTTGCTGTGCCTGTGAAAGCGCTTCCAAGGAAGGGTGCTGGCTAGCAAGAGCTTTCAGTGCTGGCACTTTTCATCTCGGAGCAATTGCTCGACGTTTGCAATTTCTCAGCTCGTGTCTAGGAGATGGAAAGAGAAGGACCGTGACGTTTGGTGGCTAGAGAAGCGCAAAGCCCCAGTGTTGCTGCGCCAGTGAAAGCGCTTCCAAGGAAGGGTGCTGGCTAGCAAGAGCTTTCAGTGCTGGCACTTTTCATCTCTGAGCAATTGCTCGACGTTTGCAATTTCTCACCTGAGCTCTCTTTAGAGTGCGCGAGAGGATGAGCAGAAGATGAGGTGGCCAAAGAAGCCCAGAGCCCCAGTGTTCTAAGGGCTACAAAAGCGCTTCCAAGGAAGGGTGCTGGCTAGCAAGAGCTTTCAGTGCTGGCACTTTTCATCTCTGAGCAATTGCTCGACGTTTGCAATTTCTCACCTGAGCTCTCTTTAGAGTGCGCGAGAGGATGAGCAGAAGATGAGGTGGCTAGAGAAGCCCAGAGCCCCACTGTTCTTAGGCCTACAAAAGCGCTTCCAAGGAAGGGTGCTGGCTAGCAACAGCTTTCAGTGCTGGCACTTTTCATCTCTGAGCAATTGCTCGACGTTTGCAATTTCTCAGCTCGTGTCTACGAGACGGAAAGAGAAGGACCGTGGCTTTTGGTGGGTAGAGAAGCGCAAAGCCCCAGTGTTGCTGCGCCTGTGAAAGCGCTTCCAAGGAAGGGTGCTGGCTAGCAAGAGCTTCCAGTGCTGGCACTTTTCATCTCTGAGCAATTGCTCGACGTTTGCAATTTCTCAGCTCGTCTCTACGAGACGGAAAGAGAAGGACTGTGACGTTTAGTGGCTAGAGAAGCGCAAAGCCCCAGTGTTGCTGCGCCTGTGAAAGCGCTTCCAAGGAAGGGTGCTGGCTAGCAAGAGCTTTCAGTGCTGGCACTTTTCATCTCTGAGCAATTGCTCGACGTTTGCAATTTCTCACCTGAGCTCTCTTTAGAGTGCGCGAGAGGATGAGCAGAAGATGAGGTGGCTAGAGAAGCCCAGAGCCCCAGTGTTCTAAGGCCTACAAAAGCGCTTCCAAGGAAGGGGGCTGGCTGGCAACAGCTTTCAGTGCTGGCACTTTTCATCTCGGAGCAATTGCTGGACGTTTGCAATTTCTCAGCTCGTGTCTACGAGACGGAAAGAGAATGACCGTGACGTTTGGTGGCTAGAGAAGCGCAAAGCCCCAGTGTTGCTGCGCCTGTGAAAGCGCTTCCAAGGAAGGGTGCTGGCTAGCAAGAGCTTTCAGTGCTGGCACTTTTCATCTCTGAGCAATTGCTCGACGTTTGCAATTTCTCAGCTCGTGTCTACGAGACGGAAAGAGAAGGACCGTGACGTTTGGTGGCTAGAGGAGCGCAAAGCCCCAGTGTTGCTGCGCCTGTGAAAGCGCTTCCAAGGAAGGGTGCTGGCTAGCAAGAGCTTTCAGTGCTGGCACTTTTCATCTCTGAGCAATTGCTCGACGTTTGCAATTTCTCACCTGAGCTCTCTTTAGAGTGCGCGAGAGGATGAGCAGAAGATGAGGTGGCTAGAGAAGCCCAGAGCCCCAGTGTTCTTAGGCCTACAAAAGCGCTTCCAAGGAAGGGTGCTGGCTAGCAAGAGCTTTCAGTGCTGGCACTTTTCATCTCTGAGCAATTGCTCGACGTTTGCAATTTCTCACCTGAGCTCTCTTTAGACTGCGCGAGAGGATGAGCAGAAGATGAGGTGGCTAGAGAAGCCCAGAGCCCCAGTGTTCTTAGGCCTATAAAAGCACTTCCAAGGAAGGGTGCTGGCTAGCAACAGCTTTCAGTGCTGGCACTTTTCATCTCGGAGCAATTGCTCGACGTTTGCAATTTCTCAGCTCGTGTCTACGAGACGGAAAGAGAATGACCGTGACGTTTGGTGGGTAGAGAAGCGCAAAGCCCCAGTGTTGCTGCGCCTGTGAAAGCGCTTCCAAGGAAGGGTGCTGGCTAGCAAGAGCTTTCAGTGCTGGCACTTTTCATCTCTGAGCAATTGCTCGACGTTTGCAATTTCTCAGCTCGTGTCTAGGAGACAGAAAGAGAAGGACCGTGACGTTTGGTGGCTAGAGAAGCGCAAAGCCCCAGTGTTGCTGCGCCTGTGAAAGCGCTTCCAAGGAAGGGTGCTGGCTAGCAACAGCTTTCAGTGCTGGCACTTTTCATCTCTGAGCAATTGCTCGACGTTTGCAATTTCTCACCTGAGCTCTCTTTAGAGTGCGCGAGAGGATGAGCAGAAGATGAGGTGGCTAGAGAAGCCCAGAGCCCCAGTGTTCTTAGGCCTACAAAAGCGCTTCCAAGGAAGGGTGCTGGCTAGCAACAGCTTTCAGTGCTGGCACTTTTCATCTCTGAGCAATTGCTCGACGTTTGCAATTTCTCAGCTCGTCTCTACGAGACGGAAAGAGAAGGACCGTGACGTTTGGTGGGTAGAGAAGCGCAAAGCCCCAGTGTTGCTGCGCCTGTGAAAGCGCTTCCAAGGAAGGGTGCTGGCTAGCAACAGCTTTCAGTGCTGGCACTTTTCATCTCTGAGCAATTGCTCGACGTTTGCAATTTCTCACCTGAGCTCTCTTCAGAGTGCGCGAGAGGATGAGCAGAAGATGAGGTGGCTAGAGAAGCCCAGAGCCCCAGTGTTCTAAGGGCTACAAAAGCGCTTCCAAGGAAGGGTGCTGGCTAGCAAGAGCTTTCAGTGCTGGCACTTTTCATCTCTGAGCAATTGCTCGACGTTTGCAATTTCTCAGCTCGTGTCTACGAGACGGAAAGAGAAGGACCGTGACGTTTGGTGCGTATAGAAGCGCAAAGCCCCAGTGTTGCTGCGCCTGTGAAAGCGCTTCCAAGGAAGGGTGCTGGCTAGCAAGAGCTTTCAGTGCTGGCACTTTTCATCTCGGAGCAATTGCTCGACGTTTGCAATTTCTCAGCTCGTGTCTAGGAGATGAAAAGAGAAGGACCGTGACGTTTGGTGGCTAGAGAAGCGCAAAGCCCCAGTGTTGCTGCGCCAGTGAAAGCGCTTCCAAGGAAGGGTGCTGGCTAGCAACAGCTTTCAGTGCTGGCACTTTTCATCTCTGAGCAATTGCTCGACGTTTGCAATTTCTCACCTGAGCTCTCTTTAGACTGCGCGAGAGGATGAGCAGAAGATGAGGTGGCTAGAGAAGCCCAGAGCCCCAGTGTTCTTAGGCCTACAAAAGCGCTTCCAAGGAAGGGTGCTGGCTAGCAACAGCTTTCAGTGCTGGCACTTTTCATCTCTGAGCAATTGCTCGACGTTTGCAATTTCTCAGCTCGTGTCTACGAGACGGAAAGAGAAGGACCGTGGCTTTTGGTGGGTAGAGAAGCGCAAAGCCCCAGTGTTGCTGCGCCTGTGAAAGCGCTTCCAAGGAAGGGTGCTGGCTAGCAAGAGCTTCCAGTGCTGGCACTTTTCATCTCTGAGCAATTGCTCGACGTTTGCAATTTCTCAGCTCGTGTCTACGAGACGGAAAGAGAAGGACCGTGACGTTTGGTGGCTAGAGAAGCGCAAAGCCCCAGTGTTGCTGCGCCTGTGAAAGCGCTTCCAAGGAAGGGTGCTGGCTAGCAAGAGCTTTCAGTGCTGGCACTTTTCATCTCTGAGCAATTGCTCGACGTTTGCAATTTCTCACCTGAGCTCTCTTTAGAGTGCGCGAGAGGATGAGCAGAAGATGAGGTGGCTAGAGAAGCCCAGAGCCCCACTGTTCTTAGGCCTACAAAAGCGCTTCCAAGGAAGGGTGCTGGCTAGCAACAGCTTTCAGTGCTGGCACTTTTCATCTCTGAGCAATTGCTCGACGTTTGCAATTTCTCAGCTCGTGTCTACCGACGGAAAGAGAATGACCGTGACGTTTGGTGGCTAGAGAAGCGCAAAGCCCCAGTGTTGCTGCGCCTGTGAAAGCGCTTCCAAGGAAGGGTGCTGGCTAGCAAGAGCTTTCACTGCTGGCACTTTTCATCTCTGAGCAATTGCTCGACGTTTGCAATTTCTCACCTGAGCTCTCTTTAGAGTGCGCGAGAGGATGAGCAGAAGATGAGGTGGCTAGAGAAGCCCAGAGCCCCAGTGTTCTTAGGCCTACAAAAGCGCTTCCAAGGAAGGGTGCTGGCTAGCAAGAGCTTTCAGTGCTGGCACTTTTCATCTCTGAGCAATTGCTCGACGTTTGCAATTTCTCACCTGAGCTCTCTTTAGACTGCGCGAGAGGATGAGCAGAAGATGAGGTGGCTAGAGAAGCCCAGAGCCCCAGTGTTCTTAGGCCTATAAAAGCGCTTCCAAGGAAGGGTGCTGGCTAGCAACAGCTTTCAGTGCTGGCACTTTTCATCTCGGAGCAATTGCTCGACGTTTGCAATTTCTCAGCTCGTGTCTACGAGACGGAAAGAGAATGACCGTGACGTTTGGTGCGTATAGAAGCGCAAAGCCCCAGTGTTGCTGCGCCTGTGAAAGCGCTTCCAAGGAAGGGTGCTGGCTAGCAAGAGCTTTCAGTGCTGGCACTTTTCATCTCTGAGCAATTGCTCGACGTTTGCAATTTCTCACCTGAGCTCTCTTTAGAGTGCGCGAGAGGATGAGCAGAAGATTAGGTGGCTAGAGAAGCCCAGAGCCCCAGTGTTCTTAGGCCTACAAAAGCGCTTCCAAGGAAGGGTGCTGGCTAGCAAGAGCTTTCAGTGCTGGCACTTTTCATCTCGGAGCAATTGCTGGACGTTTGCAATTTCTCAGCTCGTGTCTACGAGACGGAAAGAGAAGGACCGTGACGTTTGGTGGCTAGAGAAGCGCAAAGCCCCAGTGTTGCTGCGCCTGTGAAAGCGCTTCCAAGGAAGGGTGCTGGCTAGCAACAGCTTTCAGTGCTGGCACTTTTCATCTCTGAGCAATTGCTCGACGTTTGCAATTTCTCACCTGAGCTCTCTTCAGAGTGCGCGAGAGGATGAGCAGAAGATGAGGTGGCTAGAGAAGCCCAGAGCCCCAGTGTTCTTAGGCCTACAAAAGCGCTTCCAAGGAAGGGTGCTGGCTAGCAAGAGCTTTCAGTGCTGGCACTTTTCATCTCGGAGCAATTGCTCAACGTTTGCAATTTCTCAGCTCGTGTCTACGAGACGGAAAGAGAAGGACCGTGACGTTTGGTGCGTATAGAAGCGCAAAGCCCCAGTGTTGCTGCGCCTGTGAAAGCGCTTCCAAGGAAGGGTGCTGGCTAGCAAGAGCTTTCAGTGCTGGCACTTTTCATCTCGGAGCAATTGCTCGACGTTTGCAATTTCTCAGCTCGTGTCTAGGAGACGGAAAGAGAAGGACCGTGACGTTTGGTGGCTAGAGAAGCGCAAAGCCCCAGTGTTGCTGCGCCTGTGAAAGCGCTTCCAAGGAAGGGTGCTGGCTAGCAACAGCTTTCAGTGCTGGCACTTTTCATCTCTGAGCAATTGCTCGACGTTTGCAATTTCTCACCTGAGCTCTCTTTAGAGTGCGCGAGAGGATGAGCAGAAGATGAGGTGGCCAAAGAAGCCCAGAGCCCCAGTGTTCTAAGGGCTACAAAAGCGCTTCCAAGGAAGGGTGCTGGCTAGCAAGAGCTTTCAGTGCTGGCACTTTTCATCTCTGAGCAATTGCTCGACGTTTGCAATTTCTCACCTGAGCTCTCTTTAGAGTGCGCGAGAGGATGAGCAGAAGATGAGGTGGCTAGAGAAGCCCAGAGCCCCACTGTTCTTAGGCCTACAAAAGCGCTTCCAAGGAAGGGTGCTGGCTAGCAACAGCTTTCAGTGCTGGCACTTTTCATCTCTGAGCAATTGCTCGACGTTTGCAATTTCTCAGCTCGTGTCTACGAGACGGAAAGAGAAGGACCGTGGCTTTTGGTGGGTAGAGAAGCGCAAAGCCCCAGTGTTGCTGCGCCTGTGAAAGCGCTTCCAAGGAAGGGTGCTGGCTAGCAAGAGCTTCCAGTGCTGGCACTTTTCATCTCTGAGCAATTGCTCGACGTTTGCAATTTCTCAGCTCGTCTCTACGAGACGGAAAGAGAAGGACTGTGACGTTTAGTGGCTAGAGAAGCGCAAAGCCCCAGTGTTGCTGCGCCTGTGAAAGCGCTTCCAAGGAAGGGTGCTGGCTAGCAAGAGCTTTCAGTGCTGGCACTTTTCATCTCTGAGCAATTGCTCGACGTTTGCAATTTCTCACCTGAGCTCTCTTTAGAGTGCGCGAGAGGATGAGCAGAAGATGAGGTGGCTAGAGAAGCCCAGAGCCCCAGTGTTCTAAGGCCTACAAAAGCGCTTCCAAGGAAGGGGGCTGGCTGGCAACAGCTTTCAGTGCTGGCACTTTTCATCTCGGAGCAATTGCTGGACGTTTGCAATTTCTCAGCTCGTGTCTACGAGACGGAAAGAGAAGGACCGTGACGTTTGGTGGCTAGAGAAGCGCAAAGCCCCAGTGTTGCTGCGCCTGTGAAAGCGCTTCCAAGGAAGGGTGCTGGCTAGCAAGAGCTTTCAGTGCTGGCACTTTTCATCTCTGAGCAATTGCTCGACGTTTGCAATTTCTCAGCTCGTGTCTACGAGACGGAAAGAGAAGGACCGTGATGTTTGTTGGCTAGAGGAGCGCAAAGCCCCAGTGTTGCTGCGCCTGTGAAAGCGCTTCCAAGGAAGGGTGCTGGCTAGCAACAGCTTTCAGTGCTGGCACTTTTCATCTCTGAGCAATTGCTCGACGTTTGCAATTTCTCACCTGAGCTCTCTTCAGAGTGCGCGAGAGGATGAGCAGAAGATGAGGTGGCTAGAGAAGCCCAGAGCCCCAGTGTTCTAAGGGCTATAAAAGCGCTTGCAAGGAAGGGTGCTGGCTAGCAAGAGCTTTCAGTGCTGGCACTTTTCATCTCTGAGCAATTGCTCGACGTTTGCAATTTCTCAGCTCGTGTCTACCGACGGAAAGAGAAGGACCGTGACGTTTGGCGGCTAGAGAAGCGCAAAGCCCCAGTGTTGCTGCGCCTACAAAAGCGCTTCCAAGGAAGGGTGCTGGCTAGCAACAGCTTTCAGTGCTGGCACTTTTCATCTCTGAGCAATTGCTCGACGTTTGCAATTTCTCACCTGAGCTCTCTTTAGAGTGCGCGAGAGGATGAGCAGAAGATTAGGTGGCTAGAGAAGCCCAGAGCCCCAGTGTTCTTAGGCCTATAAAAGCGCTTCCAAGGAAGGGTGCTGGCTAGCAAGAGCTTTCAGTGCTGGCACTTTTCATCTCTGAGCAATTGCTCGACGTTTGCAATTTCTCAGCTCGTGTCTACGAGACGGAAAGAGAATGACCGTGACGTTTGGTGCGTATAGAAGCGCAAAGCCCCAGTGTTGCTGCGCCTGTGAAAGCGCTTCCAAGGAAGGGTGCTGGCTAGCAAGAGCCTCCAGTGCTGGCACTTTTCATCTCTGAGCAATTGCTCGACGTTTGCAATTTCTCAGCTCGTGTCTACGAGACGGAAAGAGAATGACTGTGACGTTTGTTGGCTAGAGGAGCGCAAAGCCCCAGTGTTGCTGCGCCTGTGAAAGCGCTTCCAAGGAAGGGTGCTGGCTAGCAAGAGCTTTCAGTGCTGGCACTTTTCATCTCTGAGCAATTGCTCGACGTTTGCAATTTCTCACCTGAGCTCTCTTTAGAGTGCGCGAGAGGATGAGCAGAAGATGAGGTGGCTAGAGAAGCCCAGAGCCCCACTGTTCTTAGGCCTACAAAAGCGCTTCCAAGGAAGGGTGCTGGCTAGCAACAGCTTTCAGTGCTGGCACTTTTCATCTCTGAGCAATTGCTCGACGTTTGCAATTTCTCAGCTCGTGTCTACGAGACGGAAAGAGAAGGACCGTGGCTTTTGGTGGGTAGAGAAGCGCAAAGCCCCAGTGTTGCTGCGCCTGTGAAAGCGCTTCCAAGGAAGGGTGCTGGCTAGCAAGAGCTTCCAGTGCTGGCACTTTTCATCTCTGAGCAATTGCTCGACGTTTGCAATTTCTCAGCTCGTGTCTACGAGACGGAAAGAGAAGGACTGTGACGTTTAGTGGCTAGAGAAGCGCAAAGCCCCAGTGTTGCTGCGCCTGTGAAAGCGCTTCCAAGGAAGGGTGCTGGCTAGCAAGAGCTTTCAGTGCTGGCACTTTTCATCTCTGAGCAATTGCTCGACGTTTGCAATTTCTCACCTGAGCTCTCTTTAGAGTGCGCGAGAGGATGAGCAGAAGATGAGGTGGCTAGAGAAGCCCAGAGCCCCACTGTTCTTAGGCCTACAAAAGCGCTTCCAAGGAAGGGTGCTGGCTAGCAACAGCTTTCAGTGCTGGCACTTTTCATCTCTGAGCAATTGCTCGACGTTTGCAATTTCTCAGCTCGTGTCTACCGACGGAAAGAGAATGACCGTGACGTTTGGTGGCTAGAGAAGCGCAAAGCCCCAGTGTTGCTGCGCCTGTGAAAGCGCTTCCAAGGAAGGGTGCTGGCTAGCAAGAGCTTTCACTGCTGGCACTTTTCATCTCTGAGCAATTGCTCGACGTTTGCAATTTCTCACCTGAGCTCTCTTTAGAGTGCGCGAGAGGATGAGCAGAAGATGAGGTGGCTAGAGAAGCCCAGAGCCCCAGTGTTCTTAGGCCTACAAAAGCGCTTCCAAGGAAGGGTGCTGGCTAGCAAGAGCTTTCAGTGCTGGCACTTTTCATCTCTGAGCAATTGCTCGACGTTTGCAATTTCTCACCTGAGCTCTCTTTAGACTGCGCGAGAGGATGAGCAGAAGATGAGGTGGCTAGAGAAGCCCAGAGCCCCAGTGTTCTTAGGCCTATAAAAGCGCTTCCAAGGAAGGGTGCTGGCTAGCAACAGCTTTCAGTGCTGGCACTTTTCATCTCGGAGCAATTGCTCGACGTTTGCAATTTCTCAGCTCGTGTCTACGAGACGGAAAGAGAATGACCGTGACGTTTGGTGCGTATAGAAGCGCAAAGCCCCAGTGTTGCTGCGCCTGTGAAAGCGCTTCCAAGGAAGGGTGCTGGCTAGCAAGAGCTTTCAGTGCTGGCACTTTTCATCTCTGAGCAATTGCTCGACGTTTGCAATTTCTCACCTGAGCTCTCTTTAGAGTGCGCGAGAGGATGAGCAGAAGATGAGGTGGCTAGAGAAGCCCAGAGCCCCAGTGTTCTTAGGCCTACAAAAGCGCTTCCAAGGAAGGGTGCTGGCTAGCAAGAGCTTTCAGTGCTGGCACTTTTCATCTCGGAGCAATTGCTGGACGTTTGCAATTTCTCAGCTCGTGTCTACGAGACGGAAAGAGAAGGACCGTGACGTTTGGTGGCTAGAGAAGCGCAAAGCCCCAGTGTTGCTGCGCCTGTGAAAGCGCTTCCAAGGAAGGGTGCTGGCTAGCAACAGCTTTCAGTGCTGGCACTTTTCATCTCTGAGCAATTGCTCGACGTTTGCAATTTCTCACCTGAGCTCTCTTCAGAGTGCGCGAGAGGATGAGCAGAAGATGAGGTGGCTAGAGAAGCCCAGAGCCCCAGTGTTCTTAGGCCTACAAAAGCGCTTCCAAGGAAGGGTGCTGGCTAGCAAGAGCTTTCAGTGCTGGCACTTTTCATCTCGGAGCAATTGCTCAACGTTTGCAATTTCTCAGCTCGTGTCTACGAGACGGAAAGAGAAGGACCGTGACGTTTGGTGCGTATAGAAGCGCAAAGCCCCAGTGTTGCTGTGCCTGTGAAAGCGCTTCCAAGGAAGGGTGCTGGCTAGCAAGAGCTTTCAGTGCTGGCACTTTTCATCTCGGAGCAATTGCTCGACGTTTGCAATTTCTCAGCTCGTGTCTAGGAGACGGAAAGAGAAGGACCGTGACGTTTGGTGGCTAGAGAAGCGCAAAGCCCCAGTGTTGCTGCGCCAGTGAAAGCGCTTCCAAGGAAGGGTGCTGGCTAGCAAGAGCTTTCAGTGCTGGCACTTTTCATCTCTGAGCAATTGCTCGACGTTTGCAATTTCTCACCTGAGCTCTCTTTAGAGTGCGCGAGAGGATGAGCAGAAGATGAGGTGGCCAAAGAAGCCCAGAGCCCCAGTGTTCTAAGGGCTACAAAAGCGCTTCCAAGGAAGGGTGCTGGCTAGCAAGAGCTTTCAGTGCTGGCACTTTTCATCTCTGAGCAATTGCTCGACGTTTGCAATTTCTCACCTGAGCTCTCTTTAGAGTGCGCGAGAGGATGAGCAGAAGATGAGGTGGCTAGAGAAGCCCAGAGCCCCACTGTTCTTAGGCCTACAAAAGCGCTTCCAAGGAAGGGTGCTGGCTAGCAAGAGCTTTCAGTGCTGGCACTTTTCATCTCTGAGCAATTGCTCGACGTTTGCAATTTCTCAGCTCGTGTCTACGAGACGGAAAGAGAAGGACCGTGGCTTTTGGTGGGTAGAGAAGCGCAAAGCCCCAGTGTTGCTGCGCCTGTGAAAGCGCTTCCAAGGAAGGGTGCTGGCTAGCAAGAGCTTCCAGTGCTGGCACTTTTCATCTCTGAGCAATTGCTCGACGTTTGCAATTTCTCAGCTCGTCTCTACGAGACGGAAAGAGAAGGACTGTGACGTTTAGTGGCTAGAGAAGCGCAAAGCCCCAGTGTTGCTGCGCCTGTGAAAGCGCTTCCAAGGAAGGGTGCTGGCTAGCAAGAGCTTTCAGTGCTGGCACTTTTCATCTCTGAGCAATTGCTCGACGTTTGCAATTTCTCACCTGAGCTCTCTTTAGAGTGCGCGAGAGGATGAGCAGAAGATGAGGTGGCTAGAGAAGCCCAGAGCCCCAGTGTTCTAAGGCCTACAAAAGCGCTTCCAAGGAAGGGGGCTGGCTGGCAACAGCTTTCAGTGCTGGCACTTTTCATCTCGGAGCAATTGCTCGACGTTTGCAATTTCTCAGCTCGTGTCTACGAGACGGAAAGAGAATGACCGTGACGTTTGGTGGCTAGAGAAGCGCAAAGCCCCAGTGTTGCTGCGCCTGTGAAAGCGCTTCCAAGGAAGGGTGCTGGCTAGCAAGAGCTTTCAGTGCTGGCACTTTTCATCTCTGAGCAATTGCTCGACGTTTGCAATTTCTCAGCTCGTGTCTACGAGACGGAAAGAGAAGGACCGTGATGTTTGTTGGCTAGAGGAGCGCAAAGCCCCAGTGTTGCTGCGCCTGTGAAAGCGCTTCCAAGGAAGGGTGCTGGCTAGCAACAGCTTTCAGTGCTGGCACTTTTCATCTCTGAGCAATTGCTCGACGTTTGCAATTTCTCACCTGAGCTCTCTTTAGAGTGCGCGAGAGGATGAGCAGAAGATGAGGTGGCTAGAGAAGCCCAGAGCCCCAGTGTTCTAAGGGCTATAAAAGCGCTTCCAAGGAAGGGTGCTGGCTAGCAAGAGCTTTCAGTGCTGGCACTTTTCATCTCTGAGCAATTGCTCGACGTTTGCAATTTCTCAGCTCGTGTCTACCGACGGAAAGAGAAGGACCGTGACGTTTGGCGGCTAGAGAAGCGCAAAGCCCCAGTGTTGCTGCGCCTACAAAAGCGCTTCCAAGGAAGGGTGCTGGCTAGCAACAGCTTTCAGTGCTGGCACTTTTCATCTCTGAGCAATTGCTCGACGTTTGCAATTTCTCACCTGAGCTCTCTTTAGAGTGCGCGAGAGGATGAGCAGAAGATTAGGTGGCTAGAGAAGCCCAGAGCCCCAGTGTTCTTAGGCCTATAAAAGCGCTTCCAAGGAAGGGTGCTGGCTAGCAAGAGCTTTCAGTGCTGGCACTTTTCATCTCGGAGCAATTGCTCGACGTTTGCAATTTCTCAGCTCGTGTCTACGAGACGGAAAGAGAATGACCGTGACGTTTGGTGCGTATAGAAGCGCAAAGCCCCAGTGTTGCTGCGCCTGTGAAAGCGCTTCCAAGGAAGGGTGCTGGCTAGCAAGAGCCTCCAGTGCTGGCACTTTTCATCTCTGAGCAATTGCTCGACGTTTGCAATTTCTCAGCTCGTGTCTACGAGACGGAAAGAGAATGACTGTGACGTTTGTTGGCTAGAGGAGCGCAAAGCCCCAGTGTTGCTGCGCCTGTGAAAGCGCTTCCAAGGAAGGGTGCTGGCTAGCAAGAGCTTTCAGTGCTGGCACTTTTCATCTCTGAGCAATTGCTCGACGTTTGCAATTTCTCACCTGAGCTCTCTTTAGAGTGCGCGAGAGGATGAGCAGAAGATGAGGTGGCTAGAGAAGCCCAGAGCCCCAGTGTTCTAAGGCCTACAAAAGCGCTTCCAAGGAAGGGGGCTGGCTAGCAAGAGCTTTCAGTGCTGGCACTTTTCATCTCGGAGCAATTGCTGGACGTTTGCAATTTCTCACCTGAGCTCTCTTTAGAGTGCGCGAGAGGATGAGCAGAAGATGAGGTGGCTAGAGAAGCCCAGAGCCCCAGTGTTCTTAGGCCTACAAAAGCGCTTCCAAGGAAGGGTGCTGGCTAGCAAGAGCTTTCAGTGCTGGCACTTTTCATCTCTGAGCAATTGCTCGACGTTTGCAATTTCTCAGCTCGTGTCTACGAGACGGAAAGAGAATGACCGTGACTTTTGGTGGGTAGAGAAGCGCAAAGCCCCAGTGTTGCTGCGCCTGTGAAAGCGCTTCCAAGGAAGGGTGCTGGCTAGCAAGAGCTTTCAGTGCTGGCACTTTTCATCTCTGAGCAATTGCTGGACGTTTGCAATTTCTCAGCTCGTGTCTACGAGACGGAAAGAGAAGGACCGTGACGTTTGGTGGCTAGAGAAGCGAAAAGCCCCAGTGTTGCTGCGCCTGTGAAAGCGCTTCCAAGGAAGGGTGCTGGCTAGCAAGAGCTTTCAGTGCTGGCACTTTTCATCTCTGAGCAATTGCTCGACGTTTGCAATTTCTCAGCTCGTGTCTAGGAGACGGAAAGAGAAGGACCGTGACGTTTGGTGCGTAGAGAAGCCCAGAGCCCCAGTGTTCTTAGGCCTACAAAAGCGCTTCCAAGGAAGGGTGCTGGCTAGCAAGAGCTTTCAGTGCTGGCACTTTTCATCTCTGAGCAATTGCTCGACGTTTGCAATTTCTCACCTGAGCTCTCTTTAGAGTGCGCGAGAGGATGAGCAGAAGATGAGGTGGCTAGAGAAGCCCAGAGCCCCACTGTTCTTAGGCCTACAAAAGCGCTTCCAAGGAAGGGTGCTGGCTAGCAAGAGCTTTCAGTGCTGGCACTTTTCATCTCTGAGCAATTGCTCGACGTTTGCAATTTCTCAGCTCGTGTCTACGAGACGGAAAGAGAAGGACCGTGACGTTTGGCGGCTAGAGAAGCGCAAAGCCCCAGTGTTGCTGCGCCTGTGAAAGCGCTTCCAAGGAAGGGTGCTGGCTAGCAAGAGCTTTCAGTGCTGGCACTTTTCATCTCTGAGCAATTGCTGGACGTTTGCAATTTCTCAGCTCGTGTCTACGAGACGGAAATAGAAGGACCGCGACGTTTGGCAGCTAGAGAAGCGCAAAGCCCCAGTGTTGCTGCGCCTGTGAAAGCGCTTCCAAGGAAGGGTGCTGGCTAGCAACAGCTTTCAGTGCTGGCACTTTTCATCTCTGAGCAATTGCTCGACGTTTGCAATTTCTCACCTGAGCTCTCTTTAGAGTGCGCGAGAGGATGAGCAGAAGATGAGGTGGCTAGAGAAGCCCAGAGCCCCAGTGTTCTTAGGCCTATAAAAGCGCTTCCAAGGAAGGGTGCTGGCTAGCAACAGCTTTCAGTGCTGGCACTTTTCATCTCGGAGCAATTGCTGGACGTTTGCAATTTCTCAGCTCGTGTCTACGAGACGGAAAGAGAATGACCGTGACGTTTGGTGCGTATAGAAGCGCAAAGCCCCAGTGTTGCTGCGCCTGTGAAAGCGCTTCCAAGGAAGGGTGCTGGCTAGCAAGAGCTTTCAGTGCTGGCACTTTTCATCTCTGAGCAATTGCTCGACGTTTGCAATTTCTCACCTGAGCTCTCTTTAGAGTGCGCGAGAGGATGAGCAGAAGATGAGGTGGCTAGAGAAGCCCAGAGCCCCACTGTTCTTAGGCCTACAAAAGCGCTTCCAAGGAAGGGTGCTGGCTAGCAACAGCTTTCAGTGCTGGCACTTTTCATCTCTGAGCAATTGCTCGACGTTTGCAATTTCTCAGCTCGTGTCTACCGACGGAAAGAGAAGGACCGTGACGTTTGGTGGGTAGAGAAGCGCAAAGCCCCAGTGTTGCTGCGCCTGTGAAAGCGCTTCCAAGGAAGGGTGCTGGCTAGCAACAGCTTTCACTGCTGGCACTTTTCATCTCTGAGCAATTGCTCGACGTTTGCAATTTCTCACCTGAGCTCTCTTTAGAGTGCGCGAGAGGATGAGCAGAAGATGAGGTGGCTAGAGAAGCCCAGAGCCCCAGTGTTCTTAGGCCTATAAAAGCGCTTCCAAGGAAGGGTGCTGGCTAGCAAGAGCTTTCAGTGCTGGCACTTTTCATCTCTGAGCAATTGCTCGACGTTTGCAATTTCTCACCTGAGCTCTCTTTAGAGCGCGAGAGGATGAGCAGAAGATGAGGTGGCTAGGGAAGCCCAGAGCCCCAGTGTTCTTAGGCCTACAAAAGCGCTTCCAAGGAAGGGTGCTGGCTAGCAAGAGCTTTCAGTGCTGGCACTTTTCATCTCTGAGCAATTGCTGGACGTTTGCAATTTCTCAGCTCGTGTCTACGAGACGGAAAGTGAAGGACCGTGACATTTGGTGCGTATAGAAGCGCAAAGCCCCAGTGTTGCTGCGCCTGTGAAAGCGCTTCCAAGGAAGGGTGCTGGCTAGCAACAGCTTTCAGTGCTGGCACTTTTCATCTCTGAGCAATTGCTGGACGTTTGCAATTTCTCACCTGAGCTCTCTTCAGAGTGCGCGAGAGGATGAGCAGAAGATGAGGTGGCTAGAGAAGCCCAGAGCCCCAGTGTTCTTAGGCCTACAAAAGCGCTTCCAAGGAAGGGTGCTGGCTAGCAAGAGCTTTCAGTGCTGGCACTTTTCATCTCTGAGCAATTGCTCGACGTTTGCAATTTCTCAGCTCGTGTCTACGAGACGGAAAGAGAAGGACCGTGACGTTTGGTGGGTAGAGAAGCGCAAAGCCCCAGTGTTGCTGCGCCTGTGAAAGCGCTTCCAAGGAAGGGTGCTGGCTAGCAAGAGCTTTCAGTGCTGGCACTTTTCATCTCTGAGCAATTGCTCGACGTTTGCAATTTCTCAGCTCGTGTCTACGAGACGGAAAGAGAAGGACCGTGACGTTTGGCGGCTAGAGAAGCGCAAAGCCCCAGTGTTGCTGCGCCTGTGAAAGCGCTTCCAAGGAAGGGTGCTGGCTAGCAAGAGCTTTCAGTGCTGGCACTTTTCATCTCTGAGCAATTGCTCGACGTTTGCAATTTCTCACCTGAGCTCTCTTTAGAGTGCGCGAGAGGATGAGCAGAAGATGAGGTGGCTAGAGAAGCCCAGAGCCCCACTGTTCTTAGGCCTACAAAAGCGCTTCCAAGGAAGGGTGCTGGCTAGCAAGAGCTTTCAGTGCTGGCACTTTTCATCTCTGAGCAATTGCTCGACGTTTGCAATTTCTCAGCTCGTGTCTACCGACGGAAAGAGAAGGACCGTGACGTTTGGCGGCTAGAGAAGCGCAAAGCCCCAGTGTTGCTGCGCCTGTGAAAGCGCTTCCAAGGAAGGGTGCTGGCTAGCAAGAGCTTTCAGTGCTGGCACTTTTCATCTCTGAGCAATTGCTCGACGTTTGCAATTTCTCACCTGAGCTCTCTTTAGAGTGCGCGAGAGGATGAGCAGAAGATGAGGTGGCTAGAGAAGCCCAGAGCCCCAGTGTTCTTAGGCCTATAAAAGCGCTTCCAAGGAAGGGGGCTGGCTAGCAACAGCTTTCAGTGCTGGCACTTTTCATCTCGGAGCAATTGCTGGACGTTTGCAATTTCTCAGCTCGTGTCTACGAGACGGAAAGAGAAGGACCGTGACGTTTGGTGGCTAGAGAAGCGCAAAGCCCCAGTGTTGCTGCGCCTGTGAAAGCGCTTCCAAGGAAGGGTGCTGGCTAGCAACAGCTTTCAGTGCTGGCACTTTTCATCTCTGAGCAATTGCTGGACGTTTGCAATTTCTCAGCTCGAGTCTACGAGACGGAAATAGAAGGACCGCGACGTTTGGCAGCTAGAGAAGCGCAAAGCCCCAGTGTTGCTGCGCCTGTGAAAGCGCTTCCAAGGAAGGGTGCTGGCTAGCAACAGCTTTCAGTGCTGGCACTTTTCATCTCTGAGCAATTGCTCGACGTTTGCAATTTCTCACCTGAGCTCTCTTTAGAGTGCGCGAGAGGATGAGCAGAAGATGAGGTGGCTAGAGAAGCCCAGAGCCCCAGTGTTCTTAGGCCTATAAAAGCGCTTCCAAGGAAGGGTGCTGGCTAGCAACAGCTTTCAGTGCTGGCACTTTTCATCTCGGAGCAATTGCTGGACGTTTGCAATTTCTCAGCTCGTGTCTACGAGACGGAAAGAGAATGACCGTGACGTTTGGTGCGTATAGAAGCGCAAATCCCCAGTGTTGCTGCGCCTGTGAAAGCGCTTCCAAGGAAGGGTGCTGGCTAGCAAGAGCTTTCAGTGCTGGCACTTTTCATCTCTGAGCAATTGCTCGACGTTTGCAATTTCTCACCTGAGCTCTCTTTAGAGTGCGCGAGAGGATGAGCAGAAGATGAGGTGGCTAGAGAAGCCCAGAGCCCCACTGTTCTTAGGCCTACAAAAGCGCTTCCAAGGAAGGGTGCTGGCTAGCAACAGCTTTCAGTGCTGGCACTTTTCATCTCTGAGCAATTGCTCGACGTTTGCAATTTCTCAGCTCGTGTCTACCGACGGAAAGAGAAGGACCGTGACGTTTGGTGGGTAGAGAAGCGCAAAGCCCCAGTGTTGCTGCGCCTGTGAAAGCGCTTCCAAGGAAGGGTGCTGGCTAGCAACAGCTTTCAGTGCTGGCACTTTTCATCTCTGAGCAATTGCTCGACGTTTGCAATTTCTCACCTGAGCTCTCTTTAGAGTGCGCGAGAGGATGAGCAGAAGATGAGGTGGCTAGAGAAGCCCAGAGCCCCAGTGTTCTTAGGCCTATAAAAGCGCTTCCAAGGAAGGGTGCTGGCTAGCAAGAGCTTTCAGTGCTGGCACTTTTCATCTCTGAGCAATTGCTCGACGTTTGCAATTTCTCACCTGAGCTCTCTTTAGAGCGCGAGAGGATGAGCAGAAGATGAGGTGGCTAGGGAAGCCCAGAGCCCCAGTGTTCTTAGGCCTACAAAAGCGCTTCCAAGGAAGGGTGCTGGCTAGCAAGAGCTTTCAGTGCTGGCACTTTTCATCTCTGAGCAATTGCTCGACGTTTGCAATTTCTCAGCTCGTGTCTACGAGACGGAAAGTGAAGGACCGTGACGTTTGGTGCGTATAGAAGCGCAAAGCCCCAGTGTTGCTGCGCCTGTGAAAGCGCTTCCAAGGAAGGGTGCTGGCTAGCAAGAGCTTTCAGTGCTGGCACTTTTCATCTCTGAGCAATTGCTGGACGTTTGCAATTTCTCACCTGAGCTCTCTTCAGAGTGCGCGAGAGGATGAGCAGAAGATGAGGTGGCTAGAGAAGCCCAGAGCCCCAGTGTTCTTAGGCCTACAAAAGCGCTTCCAAGGAAGGGTGCTGGCTAGCAAGAGCTTTCAGTGCTGGCACTTTTCATCTCTGAGCAATTGCTCGACGTTTGCAATTTCTCAGCTCGTGTCTACGAGACGGAAAGAGAAGGACCGTGACGTTTGGTGGGTAGAGAAGCGCAAAGCCCCAGTGTTGCTGCGCCTGTGAAAGCGCTTCCAAGGAAGGGTGCTGGCTAGCAAGAGCTTTCAGTGCTGGCACTTTTCATCTCTGAGCAATTGCTCGACGTTTGCAATTTCTCAGCTCGTGTCTACGAGACGGAAAGAGAAGGACCGTGACGTTTGGCGGCTAGAGAAGCGCAAAGCCCCAGTGTTGCTGCGCCTGTGAAAGCGCTTCCAAGGAAGGGTGCTGGCTAGCAAGAGCTTTCAGTGCTGGCACTTTTCATCTCTGAGCAATTGCTCGACGTTTGCAATTTCTCACCTGAGCTCTCTTTAGACTGCGCGAGAGGATGAGCAGAAGATGAGGTGGCTAGAGAAGCCCAGAGCCCCAGTGTTCTTAGGCCTACAAAAGCGCTTCCAAGGAAGGGGGCTGGCTAGCAACAGCTTTCAGTGCTGGCACTTTTCATCTCCGAGCAATTGCTCGACGTTTGCAATTTCTCAGCTCGTGTCTACGAGACGGAAAGAGAAGGACCGTGACGTTTGGTGGCTAGAGAAGCGCAAAGCCCCAGTGTTGCTGCGCCTGTGAAAGCGCTTCCAAGGAAGGGTGCTGGCTAGCAAGAGCTTTCAGTGCTGGCACTTTTCATCTCTGAGCAATTGCTCGACGTTTGCAATTTCTCAGCTCGTGTCTACGAGACGGAAAGAGAAGGGCCGTGACGTTTGGTGCGTAGAGAAGTGCAAAGCCCCAGTGTTACTGCGCCTGTGAAAGCGCTTCCAAGGAAGGGTGCTGGCTAGCAAGAGCTTTCAGTTCTGGCACTTTTCATCTCTGAGCAATTGCTGGACGTTTGCAATTTCTCACCTGAGCTCTCTTTAGAGTGCGCGAGAGGATGAGCAGAAGATGAGGTGGCTAGAGAAGCCCAGAGCCCCAGTGTTCTAAGGCCTACAAAAGCGCTTCCAAGGAAGGGTGCTGGCTAGCAACAGCTTCCAGTGCTGGCACTTTTCATCTCTGAGCAATTGCTCGACGTTTGCAATTTCTCAGCTCGTGTCTACCGACGGAAAGAGAAGGACCGTGACGTTTGGTGGCTAGAGAAGCACAAAGCCCCAGTGTTGCTGCGCCTGTGAAAGCGCTTCCAAGGAAGGGTGCTGGCTAGCAAGAGCTTTCAGTGCTGGCACTTTTCATCTCTGAGCAATTGCTCGACGTTTGCAATTTCTCAGCTCGTGTCTAGGAGACGGAAAGAGAAGGACCGTGACGTTTGGTGGCTAGAGAAGCGCAAAGCCCCAGTGTTGCTGCGCCTGTGAAAGCGCTTCCAAGGAAGGGTGCTGGCTAGCAAGAGCTTTCAGTGCTGGCACTTTTCATCTCTGAGCAATTGCTCGACGTTTGCAATTTCTCAGCTCGTGTCTACGAGACGGAAAGAGAATGACCGTGACGTTTGGTGCGTATAGAAGCGCAAAGCCCCAGTGTTGCTGCGCCTGTGAAAGCGCTTCCAAGGAAGGGTGCTGGCTAGCAAGAGCTTTCAGTGCTGGCACTTTTCATCTCTGAGCAATTGCTCGACGTTTGCAATTTCTCAGCTCGTGTCTACGAGACGGAAAGAGAAGGACCGTGACGTTTGGTGCGTATAGAAGCGCAAAGCCCCAGTGTTGCTGCGCCTGTGAAAGCGCTTCCAAGGAAGGGTGCTGGCTAGCAACAGCTTTCAGTGCTGGCACTTTTCATCTCTGAGCAATTGCTCGACGTTTGCAATTTCTCACCTGAGCTCTCTTTAGAGTGCGCGAGAGGATGAGCAGAAGATGAGGTGGCTAGAGAAGCCCAGAGCCCCAGTGTTCTTAGGCCTACAAAAGCGCTTCCAAGGAAGGGTGCTGGCTAGCAACAGCTTTCAGTGCTGGCACTTTTCATCTCTGAGCAATTGCTCGACGTTTGCAATTTCTCACCTGAGCTCTCTTTAGAGTGCGCGAGAGGATGAGCAGAAGATGAGGTGGCTAGAGAAGCCCAGAGCCCCAGTGTTCTTAGGCCTATAAAAGCGCTTCCAAGGAAGGGGGCTGGCTAGCAACAGCTTTCAGTGCTGGCACTTTTCATCTCGGAGCAATTGCTGGACGTTTGCAATTTCTCAGCTCGTGTCTACGAGACGGAAAGAGAATGACCGTGACGTTTGGTGCGTATAGAAGCGCAAAGCCCCAGTGTTGCTGCGCCTGTGAAAGCGCTTCCAAGGAAGGGTGCTGGCTAGCAAGAGCTTTCAGTGCTGGCACTTTTCATCTCTGAGCAATTGCTCGACGTTTGCAATTTCTCACCTGAGCTCTCTTTAGAGTGCGTGAGAGGATGAGCAGAAGATGAGGTGGCTAGAGAAGCCCAGAGCCCCACTGTTCTTAGGCCTACAAAAGCGCTTCCAAGGAAGGGTGCTGGCTAGCAACAGCTTTCAGTGCTGGCACTTTTCATCTCTGAGCAATTGCTCGACGTTTGCAATTTCTCAGCTCGTGTCTACCGACGGAAAGAGAAGGACCGTGACGTTTGGTGGCTAGAGAAGCGCAAAGCCCCAGTGTTGCTGCGCCTGTGAAAGCGCTTCCAAGGAAGGGTGCTGGCTAGCAACAGCTTTCACTGCTGGCACTTTTCATCTCTGAGCAATTGCTCGACGTTTGCAATTTCTCACCTGAGCTCTCTTTAGAGTGCGCGAGAGGATGAGCAGAAGATGAGGTGGCTAGAGAAGCCCAGAGCCCCAGTGTTCTTAGGCCTATAAAAGCGCTTCCAAGGAAGGGTGCTGGCTAGCAAGAGCTTTCAGTGCTGGCACTTTTCATCTCTGAGCAATTGCTCGACGTTTGCAATTTCTCACCTGAGCTCTCTTTAGAGCGCGAGAGGATGAGCAGAAGATGAGGTGGCTAGGGAAGCCCAGAGCCCCAGTGTTCTTAGGCCTACAAAAGCGCTTCCAAGGAAGGGTGCTGGCTAGCAAGAGCTTTCAGTGCTGGCACTTTTCATCTCTGAGCAATTGCTCGACGTTTGCAATTTCTCAGCTCGTGTCTACGAGACGGAAAGTGAAGGACCGTGACATTTGGTGCGTATAGAAGCGCAAAGCCCCAGTGTTGCTGCGCCTGTGAAAGCGCTTCCAAGGAAGGGTGCTGGCTAGCAACAGCTTTCAGTGCTGGCACTTTTCATCTCTGAGCAATTGCTCGACGTTTGCAATTTCTCACCTGAGCTCTCTTCAGAGTGCGCGAGAGGATGAGCAGAAGATGAGGTGGCTAGAGAAGCCCAGAGCCCCAGTGTTCTTAGGCCTACAAAAGCGCTTCCAAGGAAGGGTGCTGGCTAGCAAGAGCTTTCAGTGCTGGCACTTTTCATCTCGGAGCAATTGCTCGACGTTTGCAATTTCTCAGCTCGTGTCTACGAGACGGAAAGAGAAGGACCGTGACGTTTGGTGGGTAGAGAAGCGCAAAGCCCCAGTGTTGCTGCGCCTGTGAAAGCGCTTCCAAGGAAGGGTGCTGGCTAGCAAGAGCTTTCAGTGCTGGCACTTTTCATCTCTGAGCAATTGCTCGACGTTTGCAATTTCTCAGCTCGTGTCTACGAGACGGAAAGAGAAGGACCGTGACGTTTGGCGGCTAGAGAAGCGCAAAGCCCCAGTGTTGCTGCGCCTGTGAAAGCGCTTCCAAGGAAGGGTGCTGGCTAGCAAGAGCTTTCAGTGCTGGCACTTTTCATCTCTGAGCAATTGCTCGACGTTTGCAATTTCTCACCTGAGCTCACTTTAGACTGCGCGAGAGGATGAGCAGAAGATGAGGTGGCTAGAGAAGCCCAGAGCCCCACTGTTCTTAGGCCTACAAAAGCGCTTCCAAGGAAGGGGGCTGGCTAGCAACAGCTTTCAGTGCTGGCACTTTTCATCTCCGAGCAATTGCTCGACGTTTGCAATTTCTCAGCTCGTGTCTACGAGACGGAAAGAGAATGACCGTGACGTTTGGTGGCTAGAGAAGCGCAAAGCCCCAGTGTTGCTGCGCCTGTGAAAGCGCTTCCAAGGAAGGGTGCTGGCTAGCAAGAGCTTTCAGTGCTGGCACTTTTCATCTCTGAGCAATTGCTCGACGTTTGCAATTTCTCAGCTCGTGTCTACGAGACGGAAAGAGAAGGGCCGTGACATTTGGTGCGTACAGAAGTGCAAAGCCCCAGTGTTACTGCGCCTGTGAAAGCGCTTCCAAGGAAGGGTGCTGGCTAGCAACAGCTTTCAGTTCTGGCACTTTTCATCTCTGAGCAATTGCTGGACGTTTGCAATTTCTCACCTGAGCTCTCTTTAGAGTGCGCGAGAGGATGAGCAGAAGATGAGGTGGCTAGAGAAGCCCAGAGCCCCAGTGTTCTAAGGCCTACAAAAGCGCTTCCAAGGAAGGGTGCTGGCTAGCAACAGCTTCCAGTGCTGGCACTTTTCATCTCTGAGCAATTGCTCGACGTTTGCAATTTCTCAGCTCGTGTCTACCGACGGAAAGAGAAGGACCGTGACGTTTGGTGGCTAGAGAAGCACAAAGCCCCAGTGTTGCTGCGCCTGTGAAAGCGCTTCCAAGGAAGGGTGCTGGCTAGCAAGAGCTTTCAGTGCTGGCACTTTTCATCTCTGAGCAATTGCTCGACGTTTGCAATTTCTCAGCTCGTGTCTAGGAGACGGAAAGAGAAGGACCGTGACGTTTGGTGGCTAGAGAAGCGCAAAGCCCCAGTGTTGCTGCGCCTGTGAAAGCGCTTCCAAGGAAGGGTGCTGGCTAGCAAGAGCTTTCAGTGCTGGCACTTTTCATCTCTGAGCAATTGCTCGACGTTTGCAATTTCTCAGCTCGTGTGTACGAGACGGAAAGAGAATGACCGTGACGTTTGGTGCGTATAGAAGCGCAAAGCCCCAGTGTTGCTGCGCCTGTGAAAGCGCTTCCAAGGAAGGGTGCTGGCTAGGAAGAGCTTTCAGTGCTGGCACTTTTCATCTCTGAGCAATTGCTCGACGTTTGCAATTTCTCAGCTCGTGTCTACGAGACGGAAAGAGAAGGACCGTGACGTTTGGTGCGTATAGAAGCGCAAAGCCCCAGTGTTGCTGCGCCTGTGAAAGCGCTTCCAAGGAAGGGTGCTGGCTAGCAACAGCTTTCAGTGCTGGCACTTTTCATCTCTGAGCAATTGCTCGACGTTTGCAATTTCTCACCTGAGCTCTCTTTAGAGTGCGCGAGAGGATGAGCAGAAGATTAGGTGGCTAGAGAAGCCCAGAGCCCCAGTGTTCTTAGGCCTACAAAAGCGCTTCCAAGGAAGGGTGCTGGCTAGCAAGAGCTTTCAGTGCTGGCACTTTTCATCTCTGAGCAATTGCTGGACGTTTGCAATTTCTCAGCTCGTGTCTACGAGACGGAAAGAGAATGACCGTGACGTTTGGTGGCTAGAGAAGCGCAAAGCCCCAGTGTTGCTGCGCCTGTGAAAGCGCTTCCAAGGAAGGGTGCTGGCTAGCAAGAGCTTTCAGTGCTGGCACTTTTCATCTCTGAGCAATTGCTCGACGTTTGCAATTTCTCAGCTCGTGTCTACCGACGGAAAGAGAAGGACCGTGACGTTTGGTGGCTAGAGAAGCGCAAAGCCCCAGTGTTGCTGCGCCTGTGAAAGCGCTACCAAGGAAGGGTGCTGGCTAGCAAGAGCTTTCAGTGCTGGCACTTTTCATCTCTGAGCAATTGCTCGACGTTTGCAATTTCTCACCTGAGCTCTCTTTAGAGTGCGCGAGAGGATGAGCAGAAGATGAGGTGGCTAGAGAAGCCCAGAGCCCCACTGTTCTTAGGCCTACAAAAGCGCTTCCAAGGAAGGGTGCTGGCTAGCAACAGCTTTCAGTGCTGGCACTTTTCATCTCTGAGCAATTGCTCGACGTTTGCAATTTCTCACCTGAGCTCTCTTTAGAGCGCGCGAGTATGAGCAGAAGATGAGGTGGCTAGAGAAGCCCAGAGCCCCAGTGTTCTAAGGGCTACAAAAGCGCTTCCAAGGAAGGGTGCTGGCTAGCAACAGCTTTCAGTGCTGGCACTTTTCATCTCCGAGCAATTGCTCGACGTTTGCAATTTCTCACCTGAGCTCTCTTTAGAGTGCGCGAGAGGATGAGCAGAAGATGAGGTGGCTAGAGAAGCCCAGAGCCCCAGTGTTCTTAGGCCTACAAAAGCGCTTCCAAGGAAGGGTGCTGGCTAGCAAGAGCTTTCAGTGCTGGCACTTTTCATCTCTGAGCAATTGCTCGACGTTTGCAATTTCTCACCTGAGCTCTCTTTAGAGTGCGCGAGAGGATGAGCAGAAGATGAGGTGGCTAGAGAAGCCCAGAGCCCCAGTGTTCTTAGGCCTACAAAAGCGCTTCCAAGGAAGGGTGCTGGCTAGCAACAGCTTTCAGTGCTGGCACTTTTCATCTCTGAGCAATTGCTCGACGTTTGCAATTTCTCACCTGAGCTCTCTTTAGAGCGCGCGAGTATGAGCAGAAGATGAGGTGGCTAGAGAAGCCCAGAGCCCCAGTGTTCTAAGGGCTACAAAAGCGCTTCCAAGGAAGGGTGCTGGCTAGCAACAGCTTTCAGTGCTGGCACTTTTCATCTCCGAGCAATTGCTCGACGTTTGCAATTTCTCACCTGAGCTCTCTTTAGAGTGCGCGAGAGGATGAGCAGAAGATGAGGTGGCTAGAGAAGCCCAGAGCCCCAGTGTTCTTAGGCCTACAAAAGCGCTTCCAAGGAAGGGTGCTGGCTAGCAAGAGCTTTCAGTGCTGGCACTTTTCATCTCTGAGCAATTGCTCGACGTTTGCAATTTCTCACCTGAGCTCTCTTTAGAGCGCGCGAGTATGAGCAGAAGATGAGGTGGCTAGAGAAGCCCAGAGCCCCAGTGTTCTTAGGCCTACAAAAGCGCTTCCAAGGAAGGGTGCTGGCTGGCAACAGCTTTCAGTGCTGGCACTTTTCATCTCTGAGCAATTGCTCGACGTTTGCAATTTCTCAACTCGTGTCTACGAGACGGAAAGAGAATGACCGTGACATTTGGTGCGTATAGAAGCGCAAAGCCCCAGTGTTGCTGCGCCTGTGAAAGCGCTTCCAAGGAAGGGTGCTGGCTAGCAACAGCTTTCAGTGCTGGCACTTTTCATCTCTGAGCAATTGCTCGACGTTTGCAATTTCTCAGCTCGTGTCTACCGACGGAAAGAGAAGGACTGTGACGTTTGGCGGCTAGAGAAGCGCAAAGCCCCAGTGTTGCTGTGCCTGTGAAAGCGCTTCCAAGGAAGGGTGCTGGCTAGCAAGAGCTTTCAGTGCTGGCACTTTTCATCTCGGAGCAATTGCTGGACGTTTGCAATTTCTCACCTGAGCTCTCTTTAGAGTGCGCGAGAGGATGAGCAGAAGATGAGGTGGCTAGAGAAGCCCAGAGCCCCACTGTTCTTAGGCCTATAAAAGCGCTTCCAAGGAAGGGGGCTGGCTAGCAACAGCTTTCAGTGCTGGCACTTTTCATCTCTGAGCAATTGCTCGACGTTTGCAATTTCTCAGCTCGTGTCTACGAGACGGAAAGAGAATGACCGTGACGTTTGGTGCGTATAGAAGCGCAAAGCCCCAGTGTTGCTGCGCCTGTGAAAGCGCTTCCAAGGAAGGGTGCTGGCTAGGAAGAGCTTTCAGTGCTGGCACTTTTCATCTCTGAGCAATTGCTCGACGTTTGCAATTTCTCAGCTCGTGTCTACGAGACGGAAAGAGAAGGACCGTGACGTTTGGCGGCTAGAGAAGCGCAAAGCCCCAGTGTTGCTGCGCCTGTGAAAGCGCTTCCAAGGAAGGGTGCTGGCTAGCAACAGCTTTCAGTGCTGGCACTTTTCATCTCTGAGCAATTGCTCGACGTTTGCAATTTCTCACCTGAGCTCTCTTTAGAGTGCGCGAGAGGATGAGCAGAAGATGAGGTGGCTAGAGAAGCCCAGAGCCCCAGTGTTCTTAGGCCTACAAAAGCGCTTCCAAGGAAGGGTGCTGGCTAGCAAGAGCTTTCAGTGCTGGCACTTTTCATCTCTGAGCAATTGCCGGATGTTTGCAATTTCTCAGCTCGTGTCTACGAGACGGAAAGAGAATGACCGTGACGTTTGGTGGCTAGAGAAGCGCAAAGCCCCAGTGTTGCTGCGCCTGTGAAAGCGCTTCCAAGGAAGGGTGCTGGCTAGCAAGAGCTTTCAGTGCTGGCACTTTTCATCTCTGAGCAATTGCTCGACGTTTGCAATTTCTCAGCTCGTGTCTACGAGACGGAAAGAGAATGACCGTGACGTTTGGTGGCTAGAGAAGCGCAAAGCCCCAGTGTTGCTGCGCCTGTGAAAGCGCTTCCAAGGAAGGGTGCTGGCTAGCAACAGCTTTCAGTGCTGGCACTTTTCATCTCTGAGCAATTGCTCGACGTTTGCAATTTCTCACCTGAGCTCTCTTTAGAGTGCGCGAGAGGATGAGCAGAAGATGAGGTGGCTAGAGAAGCCCAGAGCCCCAGTCTTCTTAGGCCTACAAAAGCGCTTCCAAGGAAGGGGGCTGGCTAGCAACAGCTTTCAGTGCTGGCACTTTTCATCTCTGAGCAATTGCTGGACGTTTGCAATTTCTCAGCTCGTATCTACCGACGGAAAGAGAAGGACCGTGACGTTTGGTGGCTAGAGAAGCACAAAGCCCCAGTGTTGCTGCGCCTGTGAAAGCGCTACCAAGGAAGGGTGCTGGCTAGCAAGAGCTTTCAGTGCTGGCACTTTTCATCTCTGAGCAATTGCTCGACGTTTGCAATTTCTCACCTGAGCTCTCTTTAGAGTGCGCGAGAGGATGAGCAGAAGATGAGGTGGCTAGAGAAGCCCAGAGCCCCAGTGTTCTTAGGCCTATAAAAGCGCTTCCAAGGAAGGGTGCTGGCTAGCAAGAGCTTTCAGGGCTGGCACTTTTCATCTCTGAGCAATTGCTCGACGTTTGCAATTTCTCCCCTGAGCTCTCTTTAGAGCGCGCGAGTATGAGCAGAAGATGAGGTGGCTAGGGAAGCCCAGAGCCCCAGTGTTCTTAGGCCTACAAAAGCGCTTCCAAGGAAGGGTGCTGGCTAGCAAGAGCTTTCAGTGCTGGCACTTTTCATCTCTGAGCAATTGCTCGACGTTTGCAATTTCTCAGCTCGTGTCTACGAGACGGAAAGAGAAGGACCGTGACATTTGGTGCGTATAGAAGCGCAAAGCCCCAGTGTTGCTGCGCCTGTGAAAGCGCTTCCAAGGAAGGGTGCTGGCTAGCAACAGCTTTCAGTGCTGGCACTTTTCATCTCTGAGCAATTGCTCGACGTTTGCAATTTCTCACCTGAGCTCTCTTTAGAGTGCGCGAGAGGATGAGCAGAAGATGAGGTGGCTAGAGAAGCCCAGAGCCCCAGTGTTCTTAGGCCTACAAAAGCGCTTCCAAGGAAGGGGGCTGGCTAGCAAGAGCTTTCAGTGCTGGCACTTTTCATCTCTGAGCAATTGCTCCACGTTTGCAATTTCTCAGCTCGTGTCTACGAGACCGAAAGAGAATGACCGTGACGTTTGGTGGGTAGAGAAGCGCAAAGCCCCAGTGTTGCTGCGCCTGTGAAAGCGCTTCCAAGGAAGGGTGCTGGCTAGCAACAGCTTTCAGTGCTGGCACTTTTCATCTCTGAGCAATTGCTGGACGTTTGCAATTTCTCAGCTCGTGTCTACGAGACGGAAAGAGAATGACCGTGACGTTTGGTGGCTAGAGAAGCGCAAAGCCCCAGTGTTGCTGCGCCTGTGAAAGCGCTTCCAAGGAAGGGTGCTGGCTAGCAACAGCTTTCAGTGCTGGCACTTTTCATCTCTGAGCAATTGCTCGACGTTTGCACTTTCTCACCTGAGCTCTCTTTAGAGTGCGCGAGAGGATGAGCAGAAGATGAGGTGGCTAGAGAAGCCCAGAGCCCCAGTGTTCTTAGGCCTACAAAAGCGCTTCCAAGGAAGGGTGCTGGCTAGCAACAGCTTTCAGTGCTGGCACTTTTCATCTCTGAGCAATTGCTCGACGTTTGCAATTTCTCAGCTCGTGTCTACCGACGGAAAGAGAAGGACCGTGACGTTTGGTGGGTAGAGAAGCGCAAAGCCCCAGTGTTGCTGCGCCTGTGAAAGCGCTTCCAAGGAAGGGTGCTGGCTAGCAACAGCTTTCAGTGCTGGCACTTTTCATCTCTGAGCAATTGCTCGACGTTTGCAATTTCTCACCTGAGCTCTCTTTAGAGTGCGCGAGAGGATGAGCAGAAGATGAGGTGGCTAGAGAAGCCCAGAGCCCCAGTGTTCTTAGGCCTATAAAAGCGCTTCCAAGGAAGGGTGCTGGCTAGCAAGAGCTTTCAGTGCTGGCACTTTTCATCTCTGAGCAATTGCTCGACGTTTGCAATTTCTCCCCTGAGCTCTCTTTAGAGCGCGCGAGTATGAGCAGAAGATGAGGTGGCTAGGGAAGCCCAGAGCCCCACTGTTCTTAGGCCTACAAAAGCGCTTCCAAGGAAGGGTGCTGGCTAGCAACAGCTTTCAGTGCTGGCACTTTTCATCTCTGAGCAATTGCTCGACGTTTGCAATTTCTCAGCTCGTGTCTACGAGACGGAAAGTGAAGGACCGTGACATTTGGTGCGTATAGAAGCGCAAAGCCCCAGTGTTGCTGCACCTGTGAAAGCGCTTCCAAGGAAGGGTGCTGGCTAGCAACAGCTTTCAGTGCTGGCACTTTTCATCTCTGAGCAATTGCTCGACGTTTGCAATTTCTCACCTGAGCTCTCTTCAGAGTGCGCGAGAGGATGAGCAGAAGATGAGGTGGCTAGAGAAGCCCCGAGCCCCAGTGTTCTTAGGCCTACAAAAGCGCTTCCAAGGAAGGGTGCTGGCTAGCAAGAGCTTTCAGTGCTGGCACTTTTCATCTCTGAGCAATTGCTCGACGTTTGCAATTTCTCACCTGAGCTCTCTTTAGAGCGCGCGAGTATGAGCAGAAGATGAGGTGGCTAGAGAAGCCCAGAGCCCCAGTGTTCTAAGGGCTACAAAAGCGCTTCCAAGGAAGGGTGCTGGCTAGCAAGAGCTTTCAGTGCTGGCACTTTTCATCTCCGAGCAATTGCTCGACGTTTGCAATTTCTCACCTGAGCTCTCTTTAGAGTGCGCGAGAGGATGAGCAGAAGATGAGGTGGCTAGAGAAGCCCAGAGCCCCAGTGTTCTTAGGCCTACAAAAGCGCTTCCAAGGAAGGGTGCTGGCTAGCAAGAGCTTTCAGTGCTGGCACTTTTCATCTCTGAGCAATTGCTCGACGTTTGCAATTTCTCACCTGAGCTCTCTTTAGAGCGCGCGAGTATGAGCAGAAGATGAGGTGGCTAGAGAAGCCCAGAGCCCCACTGTTCTTAGGCCTACAAAAGCGCTTCCAAGGAAGGGTGCTGGCTGGCAACAGCTTTCAGTGCTGGCACTTTTCATCTCTGAGCAATTGCTCGACGTTTGCAATTTCTCAACTCGTGTCTACGAGACGGAAAGAGAATGACCGTGACATTTGGTGCGTATAGAAGCGCAAAGCCCCAGTGTTGCTGCGCCTGTGAAAGCGCTTCCAAGGAAGGGTGCTGGCTAGCAACAGCTTTCAGTGCTGGCACTTTTCATCTCGGAGCAATTGCTCGACGTTTGCAATTTCTCAGCTCGTGTCTACCGACGGAAAGAGAAGGACTGTGACGTTTGGCGGCTAGAGAAGCGCAAAGCCCCAGTGTTGCTGTGCCTGTGAAAGCGCTTCCAAGGAAGGGTGCTGGCTAGCAAGAGCTTTCAGTGCTGGCACTTTTCATCTCTGAGCAATTGCTCGACGTTTGCAATTTCTCACCTGAGCTCTCTTTAGAGTGCGCGAGAGGATGAGCAGAAGATGAGGTGGCTAGAGAAGCCCAGAGCCCCACTGTTCTTAGGCCTATAAAAGCACTTCCAAGGAAGGGGGCTGGATAGGAAGAGCTTTCAGTGCTGGCGCTTTTCATCTCTGAGCAATTGCTCGACGTTTGCAATTTCTCAGCTCGTGTCTACAAGACGGAAAGAGAAGGACCGTGAAGTTTGGTGCGTATAGAAGCGCAAAGCCCCAGTGTTGCTGCGCCTGTGAAAGCGCTTCCAAGGAAGGGTGCTGGCTAGCAACAGCTTTCAGTGCTGGCACTTTTCATCTCTGAGCAATTGCTCGACGTTTGCAATTTCTCACCTGAGCTCTCTTTAGAGTGCGCGAGAGGATGAGCAGAAGATGAGGTGGCTAGAGAAGCCCAGAGCCCCAGTGTTCTTAGGCCTACAAAAGCGCTTCCAAGGAAGGGTGCTGGCTAGCAAGAGCTTTCAGTGCTGGCACTTTTCATCTCTGAGCAATTGCTCGATGTTTGCAATTTCTCAGCTCGTGTCTACGAGACGGAAAGAGAAGGACCGTGACGTTTGGTGGCTAGAGAAGCGCAAAGCCCCAGTGTTGCTGCGCCTGTGAAAGCGCTTCCAAGGAAGGGTGCTGGCTAGCAAGAGCTTTCAGTGCTGGCACTTTTCATCTCTGAGCAATTGCTCGACGTTTGCAATTTCTCAGCTCGTGTCTAGGAGACGGAAAGAGAATGACCGTGACGTTTGGTGGCTAGAGAAGCGCAAAGCCCCAGTGTTGCTGCGCCTGTGAAAGCGCTTCCAAGGAAGGCTGCTGGCTAGCAACAGCTTTCAGTGCTGGCACTTTTCATCTCTGAGCAATTGCTCGACGTTTGCACTTTCTGACCTGAGCTCTCTTTAGAGTGCGCGAGAGGATGAGCAGAAGATGAGGTGGCTAGAGAAGCCCAGAGCCCCAGTCTTCTTAGGCCTACAAAAGCGCTTCCAAGGAAGGGTGCTGGCTAGCAACAGCTTTCAGTGCTGGCACTTTTCATCTCTGAGCAATTGCTGGACGTTTGCAATTTCTCAGCTCGTGTCTACCGACGGAAAGAGAAGGACCGTGACGTTTGGTGGGTAGAGAAGCGCAAAGCCCCAGTGTTGCTGCGCCTGTGAAAGCGCTTCCAAGGAAGGGTGCTGGCTAGCAAGAGCTTTCAGTGCTGGCACTTTTCATCTCTGAGCAATTGCTCGACGTTTGCAATTTCTCACCTGAGCTCTCTTTAGAGTGCGCGAGAGGATGAGCAGAAGATGAGGTGGCTAGAGAAGCCCAGAGCCCCAGTGTTCTTAGGCCTATAAAAGCGCTTCCAAGGAAGGGTGCTGGCTAGCAAGAGCTTTCAGGGCTGGCACTTTTCATCTCTGAGCAATTGCTCGACGTTTGCAATTTCTCCCCTGAGCTCTCTTTAGAGCGCGCGAGTATGAGCAGAAGATGAGGTGGCTAGAGAAGCCCAGAGCCCCAGTGTTCTTAGGCCTACAAAAGCGCTTCCAAGGAAGGGTGCTGGCTAGCAAGAGCTTTCAGTGCTGGCACTTTTCATCTCTGAGCAATTGCTCCACGTTTGCAATTTCTCAGCTCGTGTCTACGAGACGGAAAGTGAAGGACCGTGACATTTGGTGCGTATAGAAGCGCAAAGCCCCAGTGTTGCTGCGCCTGTGAAAGCGCTTCCAAGGAAGGGTGCTGGCTAGCAAGAGCTTTCAGTGCTGGCACTTTTCATCTCTGAGCAATTGCTCGACGTTTGCAATTTCTCACCTGAGCTCTCTTTAGAGTGCGCGAGAGGACGAGCAGAAGATGAGGTGGCTAGAGAAGCCCAGAGCCCCAGTGTTCTTAGGCCTACAAAAGCGCTTCCAAGGAAGGGGGCTGGCTAGCAAGAGCTTTCAGTGCTGGCACTTTTCATCTCTGAGCAATTGCTCGATGTTTGCAATTTCTCAGCTCGTGTCTACGAGACCGAAAGAGAATGACCGTGACGTTTGGTGGGTAGAGAAGCGCAAAGCCCCAGTGTTGCTGCGCCTGTGAAAGCGCTTCCAAGGAAGGGTGCTGGCTAGCAAGAGCTTTCAGTGCTGGCACTTTTCATCTCTGAGCAATTGCTGGACGTTTGCAATTTCTCAGCTCGTGTCTACAAGACGGAAAGAGAATGACCGTGACGTTTGTTGGCTAGAGAAGCGCAAAGCCCCAGTGTTGCTGCGCCTGTGAAAGCGCTTCCAAGGAAGGGTGCTGGCTAGCAACAGCTTTCAGTGCTGGCACTTTTCATCTCTGAGCAATTGCTCGACGTTTGCACTTTCTCACCTGAGCTCTCTTTAGAGTGCGCGAGAGGATGAGCAGAAGATGAGGTGGCTAGAGAAGCCCAGAGCCCCAGTGTTCTTAGGCCTACAAAAGCGCTTCCAAGGAAGGGTGCTGGCTAGCAAGAGCTTTCAGTGCTGGCACTTTTCATCTCTGAGCAATTGCTCGACGTTTGCAATTTCTCAGCTCGTGTCTACGAGACGGAAAGAGAAGGACCGTGACGTTTGGTGGGTAGAGAAGCGCAAAGCCCCAGTGTTGCTGCGCCTGTGAAAGCGCTTCCAAGGAAGGCTGCTGGCTAGCAACAGCTTTCAGTGCTGGCACTTTTCATCTCTGAGCAATTGCTCGACGTTTGCAATTTCTCACCTGAGCTCTCTTTAGACTGCGTGAGAGGATGAGCAGAAGATGAGGTGGCTAGAGAAGCCCAGAGCCCCACTGTTCTTAGGCCTACAAAAGCGCTTCCAAGGAAGGGTGCTGGCTAGCAACAGCTTTCAGTGCTGGCACTTTTCATCTCCGAGCAATTGCTCGACGTTTGCAATTTCTCAGCTCGTGTCTACGAGACGGAAAGAGAATGACCGTGACGTTTGGTGGCTAGAGAAGCGCAAAGCCCCAGTGTTGCTGCGCCTGTGAAAGCGCTTCCAAGGAAGGGTGCTGGCTAGCAAGAGCTTTCAGTGCTGGCACTTTTCATCTCTGAGCAATTGCTCAACGTTTGCAATTTCTCAGCTCGTGTCTACGAGACGGAAAGAGAAGGGCCGTGACGTTTGGTGCGTAGAGAAGTGCAAAGCCCCAGTGTTGCTGCGCCTGTGAAAGCGCTTCCAAGGAAGGGTGCTGGCTAGCAACAGCTTTCAGTTCTGGCACTTTTCATCTCTGAGCAATTGCTCGCCGTTTGCAATTTCTCACCTGAGCTCTCTTTAGAGTGCGCGAGAGGATGAGCAGAAGATGAGGTGGCTAGAGAAGCCCAGAGCCCCAGTGTTCTAAGGCCTACAAAAGCGCTTCCAAGGAAGGGTGCTGGCTAGCAAGAGCTTTCAGTGCTGGCACTTTTCATCTCTGAGCAATTGCTCGACGTTTGCAATTTCTCAGCTCGTGTCTACCGACGGAAAGAGAAGGACCGTGACGTTTGGTGGCTAGAGAAGCACAAAGCCCCAGTGTTGCTGCGCCTGTGAAAGCGCTTCCAAGGAAGGGTGCTGGCTAGCAACAGCTTTCACTGCTGGCACTTTTCATCTCTGAGCAATTGCTCGGCGTTTGCAATTTCTCAGCTCGTGTCTACGAGACGGAAAGAGAAGGACCGTGACGTTTGGTGGCTAGAGAAGCGCAAAGCCCCAGTGTTGCTGCGCCTGTGAAAGCGCTTCCAAGGAAGGGTGCTGGCTAGCAACAGCTTTCAGTGCTGGCACTTTTCATCTCTGAGCAATTGCTCGACGTTTGCAATTTCTCAGCTCGTGTCTACGAGACGGAAAGAGAAGGACCGTGACGTTTGGTGCGTAGAGAAGCGCAAAGCCCCAGTGTTGCTGCGCCTGTGAAAGCGCTTCCAAGGAAGGGTGCTGGCTAGCAAGAGCTTTCAGTGCTGGCACTTTTCATCTCTGAGCAATTGCTCGACGTTTGCAATTTCTCACCTGAGCTCTCTTTAGAGTGCGCGAGAGGATGAGCAGAAGATGAGGTGGCTAGAGAAGCCCAGAGCCCCAGTGTTCTTAGGCCTACAAAAGCGCTTCCAAGGAAGGGTGCTGGCTAGCAAGAGCTTTCAGTGCTGGCACTTTTCATCTCTGAGCAATTGCTGGACGTTTGCAATTTCTCAGCTCGTGTCTACCGACGGAAAGAGAAGGACCGTGACGTTTGGTGGCTAGAGAAGCGCAAAGCCCCAGTGTTGCTGCGCCTGTGAAAGCGCTTCCAAGGAAGGGTGCTGGCTAGCAACAGCTTTCAGTGCTGGCACTTTTCATCTCTGAGCAATTGCTCGACGTTTGCAATTTCTCACCTGAGCTCTCTTTAGAGTGCGCGAGAGGATGAGCAGAAGATGAGGTGGCTAGAGAAGCCCAGAGCCCCAGTGTTCTTAGGCCTATAAAAGCGCTTCCAAGGAAGGGTGCTGGCTAGCAACAGCTTTCAGTGCTGGCACTTTTCATCTCTGAGCAATTGCTGGACGTTTGCAATTTCTCACCTGAGCTCTCTTTAGAGCGCGCGAGTATGAGCAGAAGATGAGGTGGCTAGGGAAGCCCAGAGCCCCAGTGTTCTTAGGCCTACAAAAGCGCTTCCAAGGAAGGGTGCTGGCTAGCAACAGCTTTCAGTGCTGGCACTTTTCATCTCTGAGCAATTGCTCGACGTTTGCAATTTCTCAGCTCGTGTCTACGAGACGGAAAGAGAAGGACCGTGACATTTGGTGCGTATAGAAGCGCAAAGCCCCAGTGTTGCTGCGCCTGTGAAAGCGCTTCCAAGGAAGGGTGCTGGCTAGCAACAGCTTTCAGTGCTGGCACTTTTCATCTCTGAGCAATTGCTCGACGTTTGCAATTTCTCACCTGAGCTCTCTTCAGAGTGCGCGAGAGGATGAGCAGAAGATGAGGTGGCTAGAGAAGCCCAGAGCCCCAGTGTTCTTAGGCCTACAAAAGCGCTTCCAAGGAAGGGTGCTGGCTAGCAAGAGCTTTCAGTGCTGGCACTTTTCATCTCTGAGCAATTGCTCGACGTTTGCAATTTCTCAGCTCGTGTCTACGAGACGGAAAGAGAAGGACCGTGACGTTTGGTGGGTAGAGAAGCGCAAAGCCCCAGTGTTGCTGCGCCTGTGAAAGCGCTTCCAAGGAAGGGTGCTGGCTAGCAAGAGCTTTCAGTGCTGGCACTTTTCATCTCTGAGCAATTGCTCGACGTTTGCAATTTCTCAGCTCGTGTCTACCGACAGAAAGAGAAGGACCGTGACGTTTGGCGGCTAGAGAAGCGCAAAGCCCCAGTGTTGCTGCGCCTGTGAAAGCGCTTCCAAGGAAGGGTGCTGGCTAGCAACAGCTTTCAGTGCTGGCACTTTTCATCTCTGAGCAATTGCTCGACGTTTGCAATTTCTCAGCTCGTGTCTACGAGACGGAAAGAGAAGGACCGTGACGTTTGGTGGCTAGAGAAGCGCAAAGCCCCAGTGTTGCTGCGCCTGTGAAAGCGCTTCCAAGGAAGGGTGCTGGCTAGCAAGAGCTTTCAGTGCTGGCACTTTTCATCTCTGAGCAATTGCTCGACGTTTGCAATTTCTCACCTGAGCTCTCTTTAGAGTGCGCGAGAGGATGAGCAGAAGATGAGGTGGCTAGAGAAGCCCAGAGCCCCAGTGTTCTTAGGCCTACAAAAGCGCTTCCAAGGAAGGGTGCTGGCTAGCAAGAGCTTTCAGTGCTGGCACTTTTCATCTCGGAGCAATTGCTCGACGTTTGCAATTTCTCAGCTCGTGTCTACCGACGGAAAGAGAAGGACCGTGACGTTTGGTGGGTAGAGAAGCGCAAAGCCCCAGTGTTGCTGCGCCTGTGAAAGCGCTTCCAAGGAAGGGTGCTGGCTAGCAAGAGCTTTCAGTGCTGGCACTTTTCATCTCTGAGCAATTGCTCGACGTTTGCAATTTCTCACCTGAGCTCTCTTTAGAGTGCGCGAGAGGATGAGCAGAAGATGAGGTGGCTAGAGAAGCCCAGAGCCCCAGTGTTCTTAGGCCTATAAAAGCGCTTCCAAGGAAGGGGGCTGGCTAGCAAGAGCTTTCAGTGCTGGCACTTTTCATCTCTGAGCAATTGCTCGACGTTTGCAATTTCTCACCTGAGCTCTCTTTAGAGCGCGCGAGTATGAGCAGAAGATGAGGTGGCTAGGGAAGCCCAGAGCCCCAGTGTTCTTAGGCCTACAAAAGCGCTTCCAAGGAAGGGTGCTGGCTAGCAAGAGCTTTCAGTGCTGGCACTTTTCATCTCTGAGCAATTGCTCGACGTTTGCAATTTCTCAGCTCGTGTCTACGAGACGGAAAGTGAAGGACCGTGACATTTGGTGCGTATAGAAGCGCAAAGCCCCAGTGTTGCTGCGCCTGTGAAAGCGCTTCCAAGGAAGGGTGCTGGCTAGCAACAGCTTTCAGTGCTGGCACTTTTCATCTCTGAGCAATTGCTCGACGTTTGCAATTTCTCACCTGAGCTCTCTTTAGACTGCGCGAGAGGATGAGCAGAAGATGAGGTGGCTAGAGAAGCCCAGAGCCCCAGTGTTCTTAGGCCTACAAAAGCGCTTCCAAGGAAGGGTGCTGGCTAGCAAGAGCTTTCAGTGCTGGCACTTTTCATCTCTGAGCAATTGCTCGACGTTTGCAATTTCTCAGCTCGTGTCTACGAGACGGAAAGAGAATGACCGTGACGTTTGGTGGCTAGAGAAGCGCAAAGCCCCAGTGTTGCTGCGCCTGTGAAAGCGCTTCCAAGGAAGGGTGCTGGCTAGCAACAGCTTTCAGTGCTGGCACTTTTCATCTCTGAGCAATTGCTCGACGTTTGCAATTTCTCAGCTCGTGTCTACCGACGGAAAGAGAAGGACCGTGACGTTTGGCGGCTAGAGAAGCGCAAAGCCCCAGTGTTGCTGCGCCTGTGAAAGCGCTTCCAAGGAAGGGTGCTGGCTAGCAACAGCTTTCAGTGCTGGCACTTTTCATCTCTGAGCAATTGCTGGACGTTTGCAATTTCTCACCTGAGCTCTCTTTAGACTGCGTGAGAGGATGAGCAGAAGATGAGGTGGCTAGAGAAGCCCAGAGCCCCAGTGTTCTTAGGCCTACAAAAGCGCTTCCAAGGAAGGGGGCTGGCTAGCAAGAGCTTTCAGTGCTGGCACTTTTCATCTCCGAGCAATTGCTCGACGTTTGCAATTTCTCAGCTCGTGTCTACGAGACGGAAAGAGAAGGACCGTGACGTTTGGTGGCTAGAGAAGCGCAAAGCCCCAGTGTTGCTGCGCCTGTGAAAGCGCTTCCAAGGAAGGGTGCTGGCTAGCAACAGCTTTCAGTGCTGGCACTTTTCATCTCCGAGCAATTGCTCGACGTTTGCAATTTCTCAGCTCGTGTCTACCGACGGAAAGAGAATGACCGTGACGTTTGGTGCGTAGAGAAGCACAAAGCCCCGGTGTTGCTGCGCCTGTGAAAGCGCTTCCAAGGAAGGGTGCTGGCTAGCAAGAGCTTTCAGTGCTGGCACTTTTCATCTCTGAGCAATTGCTCGACGTTTGCAATTTCTCACCTGAGCTCTCTTTAGAGTGCGCGAGAGGATGAGCAGAAGATGAGGTGGCTAGAGAAGCCCAGAGCCCCAGTGTTCTAAGGGCTACAAAACCGCTTCCAAGGAAGGGTGCTGGCTAGCAAGAGCTTTCAGTGCTGGCACTTTTCATCTCTGAGCAATTGCTCGACGTTTGCAATTTCTCAGCTCGTGTCTACGAGACGGAAAGAGAAGGACCGTGACATTTGGTGCGTATAGAAGCGCAAAGCCCCAGTGTTGCTGCGCCTGTGAAAGCACTTCCAAGGAAGGGTGCTGGCTAGCAACAGCTTTCAGTGCTGGCACTTTTCATCTCTGAGCAATTGCTCGACGTTTGCAATTTCTCACCTGAGCTCTCTTTAGAGTGCGCGAGAGGATGAGCAGAAGATGAGGTGGCTAGAGAAGCCCAGAGCCCCAGTGTTCTAAGGGCTACAAAAGCGCTTCCAAGGAAGGGTGCTGGCTAGCAAGAGCTTTCAGTGCTGGCACTTTTCATCTCTGAGCAATTGCTCGACGTTTGCAATTTCTCAGCTCGTGTCTACGAGACGGAAAGAGAAGGACCGTGACTTTTGGTGGGTAGAGAAGCGCAAAGCCCCAGTGTTGCTGCGCCTGTGAAAGCGCTTCCAAGGAAGGGTGCTGGCTAGCAACAGCTTTCAGTGCTGGCACTTTTCATCTCTGAGCAATTGCTGGACGTTTGCAATTTCTCAGCTCGTGTCTACCGACGGAAAGAGAAGGACCGTGACGTTTGGCGGCTAGAGAAGCGCAAAGCCCCAGTGTTGCTGCGCCTACAAAAGCGCTTCCAAGGAAGGGTGCTGGCTAGCAACAGCTTTCAGTGCTGGCACTTTTCATCTCTGAGCAATTGCTCGACGTTTGCAATTTCTCACCTGAGCTCTCTTTAGAGTGCGCGAGAGGATGAGCAGAAGATGAGGTGGCTAGAGAAGCCCAGAGCCCCAGTGTTCTTAGGCCTATAAAAGCGCTTCCAAGGAAGGGTGCTGGCTAGCAACAGCTTTCAGTGCTGGCACTTTTCATCTCTGAGCAATTGCTCGACGTTTGCAATTTCTCAGCTCGTGTCTACCGACGGAAAGAGAAGGACCGTGACGTTTGGTGGGTAGAGAAGCGCAAAGCCCCAGTGTTGCTGCGCCTGTGAAAGCGCTTCCAAGGAAGGGTGCTGGCTAGCAAGAGCTTTCAGTGCTGGCACTTTTCATCTCTGAGCAATTGCTGGACGTTTGCAATTTCTCAGCTCGTGTCTACGAGACGGAAAGAGAAGGACCGTGACGTTTGGCGGCTAGAGAAGCGCAAAGCCCCAGTGTTGCTGCGCCTGTGAAAGCGCTTCCAAGGAAGGGTGCTGGCTAGCAACAGCTTTCAGTGCTGGCACTTTTCATCTCTGAGCAATTGCTCGACGTTTGCAATTTCTCACCTGAGCTCTCTTTAGAGTGCGCGAGAGGATGAGCAGAAGATGAGGTGGCTAGAGAAGCCCAGAGCCCCAGTGTTCTTAGGCCTATAAAAGCGCTTCCAAGGAAGGGTGCTGGCTAGCAACAGCTTTCAGTGCTGGCACTTTTCATCTCTGAGCAATTGCTCGACGTTTGCAATTTCTCAGCTCGTGTCTACGAGACGGAAAGAGAATGACCGTGACATTTGGTGGGTAGAGAAGCGCAAAGCCCCAGTGTTGCTGCGCCTGTGAAAGCGCTTCCAAGGAAGGGTGCTGGCTAGCAAGAGCTTTCAGTGCTGGCACTTTTCATCTCTGAGCAATTGCTGGACGTTTGCAATTTCTCAGCTCGTGTCTACGAGACGGAAAGAGAAGGACCGTGACGTTTGGTGGCTAGAGAAGCGCAAAGCCCCAGTGTTGCTGTGCCTGTGAAAGCGCTTCCAAGGAAGGGTGCTGGCTAGCAACAGCTTTCAGTGCTGGCACTTTTCATCTCTGAGCAATTGCTCGACGTTTGCAATTTCTCACCTGAGCTCTCTTTAGAGTGCGCGAGAGGATGAGCACAAGATTAGGTGGCTAGAGAAGGCCTGAGCCCCAGTGTTCTTAGGGCTACAAAAGCGCTTCCAAGGAAGGGTGCTGGCTAGCAACAGCTTTCAGTGCTGGCACTTTTCATCTCTGAGCAATTGTTCGACGTTTGCAATTTCTCACCTGAGCTCTCTTTAGAGTGCGCGAGTATGAGCAGAAGATGAGGTGGCTAGGGAAGCCCAGAGCCCCAGTGTTCTTAGGCCTACAAAAGCGCTTCCAAGGAAGGGTGCTGGCTAGCAAGAGCTTTCAGTGCTGGCACTTTTCATCTCTGAGCAATTGCTCGACGTTTGCAATTTCTCAGCTCGTGTCTACGAGACGGAAAGTGAAGGACCGTGACATTTGGTGCGTATAGAAGCGCAAAGCCCCAGTGTTGCTGCGCCTGTGAAAGCGCTTCCAAGGAAGGGTGCTGGCTAGCAACAGCTTTCAGTGCTGGCACTTTTCATCTCTGAGCAATTGCTCGACGTTTGCAATTTCTCACCTGAGCTCTCTTCAGAGTGCGCGAGAGGATGAGCAGAAGATGAGGTGGCTAGAGAAGCCCAGAGACCCAGTGTTCTTAGGCCTACAAAAGCGCTTCCAAGGAAGGGTGCTGGCTAGCAAGAGCTTTCAGTGCTGGCACTTTTCATCTCTGAGCAATTGCTCGACGTTTGCAATTTCTCACCTGAGCTCTCTTTAGAGTGCGCGAGAGGATGAGCAGAAGATGAGGTGGCTAGAGAAGCCCAGAGCCCCAGTGTTCTTAGGCCTATAAAAGCGCTTCCAAGGAAGGGTGCTGGCTAGCAAGAGCTTTCAGTGCTGGCACTTTTCATCTCTGAGCAATTGCTTGACGTTTGCAATTTCTCACCTGAGCTCTCTTTAGAGCGCGCGAGTATGAGCAGAAGATGAGGTGGCTAGGGAAGCCCAGAGCCCCAGTGTTCTTAGGCCTACAAAAGCGCTTCCAAGGAAGGGTGCTGGCTAGCAACAGCTTTCAGTGCTGGCACTTTTCATCTCTGAGCAATTGCTCGACGTTTGCAATTTCTCAGCTCGTGTCTACGAGACGGAAAGTGAAGGACCGTGACATTTGGTGCGTATAGAAGCGCAAAGCCCCAGTGTTGCTGCGCCTGTGAAAGCGCTTCCAAGGAAGGGTGCTGGCTAGCAACAGCTTTCAGTGCTGGCACTTTTCATCTCTGAGCAATTGCTGGACGTTTGCAATTTCTCACCTGAGCTCTCTTCAGAGTGCGCGAGAGGATGAGCAGAAGATGAGGTGGCTAGAGAAGCCCAGAGCCCCAGTGTTCTTAGGCCTACAAAAGCGCTTCCAAGGAAGGGTGCTGGCTAGCAAGAGCTTTCAGTGCTGGCACTTTTCATCTCTGAGCAATTGCTCGACGTTTGCAATTTCTCACCTGAGCTCTCTTTAGAGTGCGCGAGAGGATGAGCAGAAGATGAGGTGGCTAGAGAAGCCCAGAGCCCCAGTGTTCTTAGGCCTATAAAAGCGCTTCCAAGGAAGGGTGCTGGCTAGCAAGAGCTTTCAGTGCTGGCACTTTTCATCTCTGAGCAATTGCTCGACGTTTGCAATTTCTCACCTGAGCTCTCTTTAGAGCGCGCGAGTATGAGCAGAAGATGAGGTGGCTAGGGAAGCCCAGAGCCCCAGTGTTCTTAGGCCTACAAAAGCGCTTCCAAGGAAGGGTGCTGGCTAGCAAGAGCTTTCAGTGCTGGCACTTTTCATCTCTGAGCAATTGCTCGACGTTTGCAATTTCTCAGCTCGTGTCTACGAGACGGAAAGAGAAGGACCGTGACATTTGGTGCGTATAGAAGCGCAAAGCCCCAGTGTTGCTGCGCCTGTGAAAGCGCTTCCAAGGAAGGGTGCTGGCTAGCAACAGCTTTCAGTGCTGGCACTTTTCATCTCTGAGCAATTGCTCGACGTTTGCAATTTCTCACCTGAGCTCTCTTCAGAGTGCGCGAGAGGATGAGCAGAAGATGAGGTGGCTAGAGAAGCCCAGAGCCCCAGTGTTCTTAGGCCTACAAAAGCGCTTCCAAGGAAGGGTGCTGGCTAGCAACAGCTTTCAGTGCTGGCACTTTTCATCTCGGAGCAATTGCTGGACGTTTGCAATTTCTCAGCTCGTGTCTACCGACGGAAAGAGAAGGACCGTGACGTTTGGTGGGTAGAGAAGCGCAAAGCCCCAGTGTTGCTGCGCCTGTGAAAGCGCTTCCAAGGAAGGGTGCTGGCTAGCAAGAGCTTTCAGTGCTGGCACTTTTCATCTCTGAGCAATTGCTCGACGTTTGCAATTTCTCAGCTCGTGTCTACCGACGGAAAGAGAAGGACCGTGACGTTTGGCGGCTAGAGAAGCGCAAAGCCCCAGTGTTGCTGCGCCTGTGAAAGCGCTTCCAAGGAAGGGTGCTGGCTAGCAACAGCTTTCAGTGCTGGCACTTTTCATCTCTGAGCAATTGCTCGACGTTTGCAATTTCTCACCTGAGCTCTCTTTAGAGTGCGTGAGAGGATGAGCAGAAGATGAGGTGGCTAGAGAAGCCCAGAGCCCCAGTGTTCTTAGGCCTACAAAAGCGCTTCCAAGGAAGGGTGCTGGCTAGCAACAGCTTTCAGTGCTGGCACTTTTCATCTCCGAGCAATTGCTCGACGTTTGCAATTTCTCAGCTCGTGTCTACGAGACGGAAAGAGAAGGACCGTGACGTTTGGTGGGTAGAGAAGCGCAAAGCCCCAGTGTTGCTGCGCCTGTGAAAGCGCTTCCAAGGAAGGGTGCTGGCTAGCAAGAGCTTTCAGTGCTGGCACTTTTCATCTCTGAGCAATTGCTCGACGTTTGCAATTTCTCAGCTCGTGTCTACCGACGGAAAGAGAAGGACCGTGACGTTTGGTGGCTAGAGAAGCGCAAAGCCCCAGTGTTGCTGCGCCTGTGAAAGCGCTTCCAAGGAAGGGTGCTGGCTAGCAAGAGCTTTCAGTGCTGGCACTTTTCATCTCTGAGCAATTGCTCGACGTTTGCAATTTCTCACCTGAGCTCTCTTTAGAGTGCGCGAGAGGATGAGCAGAAGATGAGGTGGCTAGAGAAGCCCAGAGCCCCAGTGTTCTAAGGGCTACAAAAGCGCTTCCAAGGAAGGGTGCTGCCTAGCAAGAGCTTTCAGTGCTGGCACTTTTCATCTCTGAGCAATTGCTGGACGTTTGCAATTTCTCACCTGAGCTCTCTTTAGAGTGCGCGAGAGGATGAGCAGAAGATGAGGTGGCTAGAGAAGCCCAGAGCCCCAGTGTTCTAAGGCCTACAAAACCGCTTCCAAGGAAGGGTGCTGGCTAGCAACAGCTTTCAGTGCTGGCACTTTTCATCTCTGAGCAATTGCTCGACGTTTGCAATTTCTCAGCTCGTGTCTACGAGACGGAAAGAGAATGACCGTGACGTTTGGTGCGTATAGAAGCGCAAAGCCCCAGTGTTGCTGCGCCTGTGAAAGCGCTTCCAAGGAAGGGTGCTGGCTAGCAAGAGCTTTCAGTGCTGGCACTTTTCATCTCTGAGCAATTGCTCGACGTTTGCAATTTCTCAGCTCGTGTCTACCGACGGAAAGAGAAGGACCGTGACGTTTGTTGGCTAGAGGAGCGCAAAGCCCCAGTGTTGCTGTGCCTGTGAAAGCGCTTCCAAGGAAGGGTGCTGGCTAGCAAGAGCTTTCAGTGCTGGCACTTTTCATCTCTGAGCAATTGCTCGACATTTGCAATTTCTCACCTGAGCTCTCTTTAGAGTGCGCGAGAGGATGAGCAGAAGATGAGGTGGCTAGAGAAGCCCAGAGCCCCAGTGTTCTTAGGCCTACAAAAGCGCTTCCAAGGAAGGGGGCTGGCTAGCAAGAGCTTTCAGTGCTGGCACTTTTCATCTCTGAGCAATTGCTCGACGTTTGCAATTTCTCAGCTCGTGTCTACCGACGGAAAGAGAAGGACCGTGACGTTTGGCGGCTAGAGAAGCGCAAAGCCCCAGTGTTGCTGCGCCTGTGAAAGCGCTTCCAAGGAAGGGTGCTGGCTAGCAAGAGCTTTCAGTGCTGGCACTTTTCATCTCTGAGCAATTGCTCGACGTTTGCAATTTCTCAGCTCGTGTCTACCGACGGAAAGAGAAGGACCGTGACGTTTGGCGGCTAGAGAAGCGCAAAGCCCCAGTGTTGCTGCGCCTACAAAAGCGCTTCCAAGGAAGGGTGCTGGCTAGCAAGAGCTTTCAGTGCTGGCACTTTTCATCTCTGAGCAATTGCTCGACGTTTGCAATTTCTCACCTGAGCTCTCTTTAGAGTGCGCGAGAGGATGAGCAGAAGATGAGGTGGCTAGAGAAGCCCAGAGCCCCAGTGTTCTTAGGCCTATAAAAGCGCTTCCAAGGAAGGGTGCTGGCTAGCAACAGCTTTCAGTGCTGGCACTTTTCATCTCTGAGCAATTGCTCGACGTTTGCAATTTCTCAGCTCGTGTCTACGAGACGGAAAGAGAATGACCGTGACATTTGGTGGGTAGAGAAGCGCAAAGCCCCAGTGTTGCTGCGCCTGTGAAAGCGCTTCCAAGGAAGGGTGCTGGCTAGCAAGAGCTTTCAGTGCTGGCACTTTTCATCTCTGAGCAATTGCTGGACGTTTGCAATTTCTCAGCTCGTGTCTACGAGACGGAAAGAGAAGGACCGTGACGTTTGGTGGCTAGAGAAGCGCAGAGCCCCAGTGTTGCTGTGCCTGTGAAAGCGCTTCCAAGGAAGGGTGCTGGCTAGCAAGAGCTTTCAGTGCTGGCACTTTTCATCTCTGAGCAATTGCTCGACGTTTGCAATTTCTCACCTGAGCTCTCTTTAGAGTGCGCGAGAGGATGAGCAGAAGATGAGGTGGCTAGAGAAGCCCAGAGCCCCACTGTTCTTAGGCCTATAAAAGCGCTTCCAAGGAAGGGTGCTGGCTAGCAAGAGCTTTCAGTGCTGGCACTTTTCATCTCTGAGCAATTGCTCGACGTTTGCAATTTCTCACCTGAGCTCTCTTTAGAGCGCGCGAGTATGAGCAGAAGATGAGGTGGCTAGGGAAGCCCAGAGCCCCAGTGTTCTTAGGCCTACAAAAGCGCTTCCAAGGAAGGGTGCTGGCTAGCAAGAGCTTTCAGTGCTGGCACTTTTCATCTCTGAGCAATTGCTGGACGTTTGCAATTTCTCAGCTCGTGTCTACGAGACGGAAAGTGAAGGACCGTGACATTTGGTGCGTATAGAAGCGCAAAGCCCCAGTGTTGCTGCGCCTGTGAAAGCGCTTCCAAGGAAGGGTGCTGGCTAGCAACAGCTTTCAGTGCTGGCACTTTTCATCTCTGAGCAATTGCTCGACGTTTGCAATTTCTCACCTGAGCTCTCTTCAGAGTGCGCGAGAGGATGAGCAGAAGATGAGGTGGCTAGAGAAGCCCAGAGCCCCAGTGTTCTTAGGCCTACAAAAGCGCTTCCAAGGAAGGGTGCTGGCTAGCAAGAGCTTTCAGTGCTGGCACTTTTCATCTCTGAGCAATTGCTCGACGTTTGCAATTTCTCACCTGAGCTCTCTTTAGAGTGCGCGAGAGGATGAGCAGAAGATGAGGTGGCTAGAGAAGCCCAGAGCCCCAGTGTTCTTAGGCCTATAAAAGCGCTTCCAAGGAAGGGGGCTGGCTAGCAAGAGCTTTCAGTGCTGGCACTTTTCATCTCTGAGCAATTGCTCGACGTTTGCAATTTCTCACCTGAGCTCTCTTTAGAGCGCGCGAGTATGAGCAGAAGATGAGGTGGCTAGGGAAGCCCAGAGCCCCAGTGTTCTTAGGCCTACAAAAGCGCTTCCAAGGAAGGGTGCTGGCTAGCAACAGCTTTCAGTGCTGGCACTTTTCATCTCTGAGCAATTGCTCGACGTTTGCAATTTCTCAGCTCGTGTCTACGAGACGGAAAGTGAAGGACCGTGACATTTGGTGCGTATAGAAGCGCAAAGCCCCAGTGTTGCTGCGCCTGTGAAAGCGCTTCCAAGGAAGGGTGCTGGCTAGCAACAGCTTTCAGTGCTGGCACTTTTCATCTCTGAGCAATTGCTCGACGTTTGCAATTTCTCACCTGAGCTCTCTTCAGAGTGCGCGAGAGGATGAGCAGAAGATGAGGTGGCTAGAGAAGCCCAGAGCCCCAGTGTTCTTAGGCCTACAAAAGCGCTTCCAAGGAAGGGTGCTGGCTAGCAAGAGCTTTCAGTGCTGGCACTTTTCATCTCTGAGCAATTGCTCGACGTTTGCAATTTCTCAGCTCGTGTCTACGAGACGGAAAGAGAAGGACCGTGACGTTTGGTGGGTAGAGAAGCGCAAAGCCCCAGTGTTGCTGCGCCTGTGAAAGCGCTTCCAAGGAAGGGTGCTGGCTAGCAAGAGCTTTCAGTGCTGGCACTTTTCATCTCTGAGCAATTGCTCGACGTTTGCAATTTCTCAGCTCGTGTCTACCGACGGAAAGAGAAGGACCGTGACGTTTGGTGGCTAGAGAAGCGCAAAGCCCCAGTGTTGCTGCGCCTGTGAAAGCGCTTCCAAGGAAGGGTGCTGGCTAGCAAGAGCTTTCAGTGCTGGCACTTTTCATCTCTGAGCAATTGCTGGACGTTTGCAATTTCTCACCTGAGCTCTCTTTAGAGTGCGCGAGAGGATGAGCAGAAGATGAGGTGGCTAGAGAAGCCCAGAGCCCCAGTGTTCTTAGGCCTACAAAAGCGCTTCCAAGGAAGGGGGCTGGCTAGCAAGAGCTTTCAGTGCTGGCACTTTTCATCTCTGAGCAATTGCTCGACGTTTGCAATTTCTCAGCTCGTGTCTACGAGACGGAAAGAGAAGGACCGTGACGTTTGGTGCGTAGAGAAGTGCAAAGCCCCAGTGTTACTGCGCCTGTGAAAGCGCTTCCAAGGAAGGGTGCTGGCTAGCAAGAGCTTTCAGTTCTGGCACTTTTCATCTCTGAGCAATTGCTCGACGTTTGCAATTTCTCACCTGAGCTCTCTTTAGAGTGCGCGAGAGGATGAGCAGAAGATGAGGTGGCTAGAGAAGCCCAGAGCCCCAGTGTTCTAAGGCCTACAAAAGCGCTTCCAAGGAAGGGGGCTGGCTAGCAACAGCTTCCAGTGCTGGCACTTTTCATCTCTGAGCAATTGCTCGACGTTTGCAATTTCTCAGCTCGTGTCTACGAGACGGAAAGAGAAGGACCGTGACATTTGGTGCGTATAGAAGCGCAAAGCCCCAGTGTTGCTGCGCCTGTGAAAGCGCTTCCAAGGAAGGGTGCTGGCTAGCAACAGCTTTCAGTTCTGGCACTTTTCATCTCTGAGCAATTGCTCGACGTTTGCAATTTCTCAGCTCGTGTCTACCGACGGAAAGAGAAGGACCGTGACGTTTGGCGGCTAGAGAAGCGCAAAGCCCCAGTGTTGCTGCGCCTACAAAAGCGCTTCCAAGGAAGGGTGCTGGCTAGCAACAGCTTTCAGTGCTGGCACTTTTCATCTCTGAGCAATTGCTGGACGTTTGCAATTTCTCACCTGAGCTCTCTTTAGAGTGCGCGAGAGGATGAGCAGAAGATGAGGTGGCTAGAGAAGCCCAGAGCCCCAGTGTTCTTAGGCCTATAAAAGCGCTTCCAAGGAAGGGTGCTGGCTAGCAACAGCTTTCAGTGCTGGCACTTTTCATCTCGGAGCAATTGCTGGACGTTTGCAATTTCTCAGCTCGTGTCTACGAGACGGAAAGAGAAGGACCGTGACGTTTGGTGGCTAGAGAAGCGCAAAGCCCCAGTGTTGCTGCGCCTGTGAAAGCGCTTCCAAGGAAGGGTGCTGGCTAGCAAGAGCTTTCAGTGCTGGCACTTTTCATCTCTGAGCAATTGCTCGACGTTTGCAATTTCTCACCTGAGCTCTCTTTAGAGTGCGCGAGAGGATGAGCAGAAGATGAGGTGGCTAGAGAAGCCCAGAGCCCCAGTGTTCTTAGGCCTACAAAAGCGCTTCCAAGGAAGGGTGCTGGCTAGCAACAGCTTTCAGTGCTGGCACTTTTCATCTCGGAGCAATTGCTGGACGTTTGCAATTTCTCAGCTCGTGTCTACGAGACGGAAAGAGAAGGACCGTGACGTTTGGTGCGTATAGAAGCGCAAAGCCCCAGTGTTGCTGCGCCTGTGAAAGCGCTTCCAAGGAAGGGTGCTGGCTAGCAACAGCTTTCAGTGCTGGCACTTTTCATCTCTGAGCAATTGCTCGACGTTTGCAATTTCTCAGCTCGTGTCTACGAGACGGAAAGAGAAGGACCGTGACGTTTGGTGGCTAGAGAAGCGCAAAGCCCCAGTGTTGCTGTGCCTGTGAAAGCGCTTCCAAGGAAGGGTGCTGGCTAGCAACAGCTTTCAGTGCTGGCACTTTTCATCTCTGAGCAATTGCTCGACGTTTGCAATTTCTCACCTGAGCTCTCTTTAGAGTGCGCGAGAGGATGAGCAGAAGATGAGGTGGCTAGAGAAGCCCAGAGCCCCACTGTTCTTAGGCCTACAAAAGCGCTTCCAAGGAAGGGTGCTGGCTAGCAAGAGCTTTCAGTGCTGGCACTTTTCATCTCTGAGCAATTGCTCGACGTTTGCAATTTCTCACCTGAGCTCTCTTTAGAGCGCGCGAGTATGAGCAGAAGATGAGGTGGCTAGGGAAGCCCAGAGCCCCAGTGTTCTTAGGCCTACAAAAGCGCTTCCAAGGAAGGGTGCTGGCTAGCAACAGCTTTCAGTGCTGGCACTTTTCATCTCTGAGCAATTGCTCGACGTTTGCAATTTCTCAGCTCGTGTCTACGAGACGGAAAGTGAAGGACCGTGACATTTGGTGCGTATAGAAGCGCAAAGCCCCAGTGTTGCTGCGCCTGTGAAAGCGCTTCCAAGGAAGGGTGCTGGCTAGCAACAGCTTTCAGTGCTGGCACTTTTCATCTCTGAGCAATTGCTCGACGTTTGCAATTTCTCACCTGAGCTCTCTTCAGAGTGCGCGAGAGGATGAGCAGAAGATGAGGTGGCTAGAGAAGCCCAGAGCCCCAGTGTTCTTAGGCCTACAAAAGCGCTTCCAAGGAAGGGTGCTGGCTAGCAAGAGCTTTCAGTGCTGGCACTTTTCATCTCTGAGCAATTGCTCGACGTTTGCAATTTCTCACCTGAGCTCTCTTTAGAGTGCGCGAGAGGATGAGCAGAAGATGAGGTGGCTAGAGAAGCCCAGAGCCCCAGTGTTCTTAGGCCTATAAAAGCGCTTCCAAGGAAGGGTGCTGGCTAGCAAGAGCTTTCAGTGCTGGCACTTTTCATCTCTGAGCAATTGCTCGACGTTTGCAATTTCTCACCTGAGCTCTCTTTAGAGTGCGCGAGAGGATGAGCAGAAGATGAGGTGGCTAGAGAAGCCCAGAGCCCCAGTGTTCTTAGGCCTACAAAAGCGCTTCCAAGGAAGGGTGCTGGCTAGCAACAGCTTTCAGTGCTGGCACTTTTCATCTCTGAGCAATTGCTCGACGTTTGCAATTTCTCAGCTCGTGTCTACGAGACGGAAAGAGAATGACCGTGACATTTGGTGCGTATAGAAGCGCAAAGCCCCAGTGTTGCTGCGCCTGTGAAAGCGCTTCCAAGGAAGGGTGCTGGCTAGCAACAGCTTTCAGTGCTGGCACTTTTCATCTCTGAGCAATTGCTCGACGTTTGCAATTTCTCACCTGAGCTCTCTTTAGAGTGCGCGAGAGGATGAGCAGAAGATTAGGTGGCTAGAGAAGCCCAGAGCCCCAGTGTTCTAAGGGCTACAAAAGCGCTTCCAAGGAAGGGTGCTGGCTAGCAAGAGCTTTCAGTGCTGGCACTTTTCATCTCTGAGCAATTGCTCGACGTTTGCAATTTCTCAGCTCGTGTCTACGAGACGGAAAGAGAAGGACCGTGACGTTTGGTGGCTAGAGAAGCGCAAAGCCCCAGTGTTGCTGCGCCTGTGAAAGCGCTTCCAAGGAAGGGTGCTGGCTAGCAAGAGCTTTCAGTGCTGGCACTTTTCATCTCTGAGCAATTGCTCGACGTTTGCAATTTCTCAGCTCGTGTCTAGGAGATGGAAAGAGAAGGACCGTGACGTTTGGTGGGTAGAGAAGCGCAAAGCCCCAGTGTTACTGCGCCTGTGAAAGCGCTTCCAAGGAAGGGTGCTGGCTAGCAAGAGCTTTCAGTGCTGGCACTTTTCATCTCTGAGCAATTGCTCGACGTTTGCAATTTCTCACCTGAGCTCTCTTTAGAGTGCGCGAGAGGATGAGCAGAAGATGAGGTGGCTAGAGAAGCCCAGAGCCCCAGTGTTCTTAGGCCTACAAAAGCGCTTCCAAGGATGGGGGCTGGCTAGCAAGAGCTTTCAGTGCTGGCACTTTTCATCTCTGAGCAATTGCTCGACCTTTGCAATTTCTCAGCTCGTGTCTACCGACGGAAAGAGAAGGACCGTGACGTTTGGTGGCTAGAGAAGCGCAAAGCCCCAGTGTTGCTGCGCCTGTGAAAGCGCTTCCAAGGAAGGGTGCTGGCTAGCAACAGCTTTCAGTGCTGGCACTTTTCATCTCTGAGCAATTGCTCGACGTTTGCAATTTCTCACCTGAGCTCTCTTTAGAGTGCGCGAGAGGATGAGCAGAAGATTAGGTGGCTAGAGAAGCCCAGAGCCCCAGTGTTCTTAGGCCTATAAAAGCGCTTCCAAGGAAGGGTGCTGGCTAGCAAGAGCTTTCAGTGCTGGCACTTTTCATCTCTGAGCAATTGCTCGACGTTTGCAATTTGTCAGCTCGTGTCTACGAGACGGAAAGAGAATGACCGTGACTTTTGGTGCGTATAGAAGCGCAAAGCCCCAGTGTTGCTGCGCCTGTGAAAGCGCTTCCAAGGAAGGGTGCTGGCTAGCAACAGCTTTCAGTGCTGGCACTTTTCATCTCTGAGCAATTGCTCGACGTTTGCAATTTCTCAGCTCGTGTCTACGAGACGGAAAGAGAAGGACCGTGACGTTTGGTGGCTAGAGAAGCGCAAAGCCCCAGTGTTACTGCGCCTGTGAAAGCGCTTCCAAGGAAGGGTGCTGGCTAGCAACAGCTTTCAGTTCTGGCACTTTTCATCTCGGAGCAATTGCTCGACGTTTGCAATTTCTCACCTGAGCTCTCTTTAGAGTGCGCGAGAGGATGAGCAGAAGATGAGGTGGGTAGAGAAGCCCAGAGCCCCAGTGTTCTTAGGCCTACAAAAGCGCTTCCAAGGAAGGGTGCTGGCTAGCAACAGCTTTCAGTGCTGGCACTTTTCATCTCTGAGCAATTGCTCGACGTTTGCAATTTCTCAGCTCGTGTCTACCGACGGAAAGAGAAGGACCGTGACGTTTGGTGGGTAGAGAAGCGCAAAGCCCCAGTGTTGCTGCACCTGTGAAAGCGCTTCCAAGGAAGGGTGCTGGCTAGCAAGAGCTTTCAGTGCTGGCACTTTTCATCTCTGAGCAATTGCTCGACGTTTGCAATTTCTCAGCTCGTGTCTACGAGACGGAAAGAGAAGGACCGTGACATTTGGTGCGTATAGAAGCGCAAAGCCCCAGTGTTGCTGCGCCTGTGAAAGCGCTTCCAAGGAAGGGTGCTGGCTAGCAAGAGCTTTCAGTGCTGGCACTTTTCATCTCTGAGCAATTGCTCGACGTTTGCAATTTCTCAGCTCGTGTCTAGGAGACAGAAAGAGAAGGACCGTGACGTTTGGTGGGTAGAGAAGCGCAAAGCCCCAGTGTTGCTGCGCCTGTGAAAGCGCTTCCAAGGAAGGGTGCTGGCTAGCAACAGCTTTCAGTGCTGGCACTTTTCATCTCTGAGCAATTGCTCGACGTTTGCAATTTCTCACCTGAGCTCTCTTTAGACTGCGCGAGAGGATGAGCAGAAGATTAGGTGGCTAGAGAAGCCCAGAGCCCCAGTGTTCTTAGGCCTACAAAAGCGCTTCCAAGGAAGGGGGCTGGCTAGCAACACCTTTCAGTGCTGGCACTTTTCATCTCGGAGCAATTGCTCGACGTTTGCAATTTCTCAGCTCGTGTCTACGAGACGGAAAGAGAAGGACCGTGACGTTTGGTGGCTAGAGAAGCGCAAAGCCCCAGTGTTGCTGCGCCTGTGAAAGCGCTTCCAAGGAAGGGTGCTGGCTAGCAACAGCTTTCAGTGCTGGCACTTTTCATCTCTGAGCAATTGCTCGACGTTTGCAATTTCTCACCTGAGCTCTCTTTAGAGTGCGCGAGAGGATGAGCAGAAGATGAGGTGGCTAAAGAAGCCCAGAGCCCCAGTGTTCTAAGGGCTACAAAAGCGCTTCCAAGGAAGGGTGCTGGCTAGCAACAGCTTTCAGTGCTGGCACTTTTCATCTCTGAGCAATTGCTCGACGTTTGCAATTTCTCACCTGAGCTCTCTTTAGAGTGCGCGAGAGGATGAGCAGAAGATGAGGTGGCTAGAGAAGCCCAGAGCCCCAGTGTTCTTAGGCCTATAAAAGCGCTTCCAAGGAAGGGGGCTGGCTAGCAACAGCTTTCAGTGCTGGCACTTTTCATCTCTGAGCAATTGCTCGACGTTTGCAATTTCTCAGCTCGTGTCTACGAGACGGAAAGAGAAGGACCGTGGCTTTTGATGGGTAGAGAAGCGCAAAGCCCCAGTGTTGCTGCGCCTGTGAAAGCGCTTCCAAGGAAGGGTGCTGGCTAGCAAGAGCCTCCAGTGCTGGCACTTTTCATCTCTGAGCAATTGCTCGACGTTTGCAATTTCTCAGCTCGTGTCTACGAGACGGAAAGAGAATGACTGTGACGTTTGTTGGCTAGAGGAGCGCAAAGCCCCAGTGTTGCTGCGCCTGTGAAAGCGCTTCCAAGGAAGGGTGCTGGCTAGCAAGAGCTTTCAGTGCTGGCACTTTTCATCTCTGAGCAATTGCTCGACGTTTGCAATTTCTCACCTGAGCTCTCTTTAGAGTGCGCGAGAGGATGAGCAGAAGATGAGGTGGCTAGAGAAGCCCAGAGCCCCAGTGTTCTAAGGGCTACAAAAGCGCTTCCAAGGAAGGGGGCTGGCTAGCAAGAGCTTTCAGTGCTGGCACTTTTCATCTCGGAGCAATTGCTGGACGTTTGCAATTTCTCACCTGAGCTCTCTTTAGACTGCGCGAGAGGATGAGCAGAAGATGAGGTGGCTAGAGAAGCCCAGAGCCCCAGTGTTCTTAGGCCTACAAAAGCGCTTCCAAGGAAGGGTGCTGGCTAGCAAGAGCTTTCAGTGCTGGCACTTTTCATCTCTGAGCAATTGCTCGACGTTTGCAATTTCTCAGCTCGTGTCTACGAGACGGAAAGAGAATGACCGTGGCTTTTGGTGGCTAGAGAAGCGCAAAGCCCCAGTGTTGCTGCGCCTGTGAAAGCGCTTCCAAGGAAGGGTGCTGGCTAGCAAGAGCCTCCAGTGCTGGCACTTTTCATCTCTGAGCAATTGCTCGACGTTTGCAATTTCTCAGCTCGTGTCTACGAGACGGAAAGAGAATGACTGTGACGTTTGTTGGCTAGAGGAGCGCAAAGCCCCAGTGTTGCTGCGCCTGTGAAAGCGCTTCCAAGGAAGGGTGCTGGCTAGCAAGAGCCTCCAGTGCTGGCACTTTTCATCTCTGAGCAATTGCTCGACGTTTGCAATTTCTCAGCTCGTGTCTACGAGACGGAAAGAGAATGACTGTGACGTTTGTTGGCTAGAGGAGCGCAAAGCCCCAGTGTTGCTGCGCCTGTGAAAGCGCTTCCAAGGAAGGGTGCTGGCTAGCAAGAGCTTTCAGTGCTGGCACTTTTCATCTCTGAGCAATTGCTCGACGTTTGCAATTTCTCACCTGAGCTCTCTTTAGAGTGCGCGAGAGGATGAGCAGAAGATGAGGTGGCTAGAGAAGCCCAGAGCCCCAGTGTTCTAAGGGCTACAAAAGCGCTTCCAAGGAAGGGGGCTGGCTAGCAAGAGCTTTCAGTGCTGGCACTTTTCATCTCGGAGCAATTGCTGGACGTTTGCAATTTCTCACCTGAGCTCTCTTTAGACTGCGCGAGAGGATGAGCAGAAGATGAGGTGGCTAGAGAAGCCCAGAGCCCCAGTGTTCTTAGGCCTACAAAAGCGCTTCCAAGGAAGGGTGCTGGCTAGCAAGAGCTTTCAGTGCTGGCACTTTTCATCTCTGAGCAATTGCTCGACGTTTGCAATTTCTCAGCTCGTGTCTACGAGACGGAAAGAGAATGACCGTGACTTTTGGTGGGTAGAGAAGCGCAAAGCCCCAGTGTTGCTGCGCCTGTGAAAGCGCTTCCAAGGAAGGGTGCTGGCTAGCAAGAGCTTTCAGTGCTGGCACTTTTCATCTCTGAGCAATTGCTGGACGTTTGCAATTTCTCAGCTCGTGTCTACGAGACGGAAAGAGAATGACTGTGACGTTTGTTGGCTAGAGGAGCGCAAAGCCCCAGTGTTGCTGCGCCTGTGAAAGCGCTTCCAAGGAAGGGTGCTGGCTAGCAAGAGCCTCCAGTGCTGGCACTTTTCATCTCTGAGCAATTGCTCGACGTTTGCAATTTCTCAGCTCGTGTCTACGAGACGGAAAGAGAATGACTGTGACGTTTGTTGGCTAGAGGAGCGCAAAGCCCCAGTGTTGCTGCGCCTGTGAAAGCGCTTCCAAGGAAGGGTGCTGGCTAGCAAGAGCTTTCAGTGCTGGCACTTTTCATCTCTGAGCAATTGCTCGACGTTTGCAATTTCTCACCTGAGCTCTCTTTAGAGTGCGCGAGAGGATGAGCAGAAGATGAGGTGGCTAGAGAAGCCCAGAGCCCCAGTGTTCTAAGGGCTACAAAAGCGCTTCCAAGGAAGGGGGCTGGCTAGCAAGAGCTTTCAGTGCTGGCACTTTTCATCTCTGAGCAATTGCTCGACGTTTGCAATTTCTCACCTGAGCTCTCTTTAGACTGCGCGAGAGGATGAGCAGAAGATGAGGTGGCTAGAGAAGCCCAGAGCCCCAGTGTTCTTAGGCCTACAAAAGCGCTTCCAAGGAAGGGTGCTGGCTAGCAAGAGCTTTCAGTGCTGGCACTTTTCATCTCTGAGCAATTGCTCGACGTTTGCAATTTCTCAGCTCGTGTCTACGAGACGGAAAGAGAATGACCGTGACTTTTGGTGGGTAGAGAAGCGCAAAGCCCCAGTGTTGCTGCGCCTGTGAAAGCGCTTCCAAGGAAGGGTGCTGGCTAGCAAGAGCTTTCAGTGCTGGCACTTTTCATCTCTGAGCAATTGCTGGACGTTTGCAATTTCTCAGCTCGTGTCTACGAGACGGAAAGAGAAGGACCGTGACGTTTGGTGCGTATAGAAGCGCAAAGCCCCAGTGTTGCTGCGCCTGTGAAAGCGCTTCCAAGGAAGGGTGCTGGCTAGCAAGAGCTTTCAGTGCTGGCACTTTTCATCTCTGAGCAATTGCTCGACGTTTGCAATTTCTCAGCTCGTGTCTACGAGACGGAAAGAGAATGACCGTGACGTTTGGTGCGTAGAGAAGCCCAGAGCCCCAGTGTTCTTAGGCCTATAAAAGCGCTTCCAAGGAAGGGTGCTGGCTAGCAAGAGCTTTCAGTGCTGGCACTTTTCATCTCTGAGCAATTGCTGGACGTTTGCAATTTCTCACCTGAGCTCTCTTTAGAGTGCGCGAGAGGATGAGCAGAAGATGAGGTGGCTAGAGAAGCCCAGAGCCCCAGTGTTCTTAGGCCTACAAAAGCGCTTCCAAGGAAGGGTGCTGGCTAGCAAGAGCTTTCAGTGCTGGCACTTTTCATCTCTGAGCAATTGCTCGACGTTTGCAATTTCTCAGCTCGTGTCTACGAGACGGAAAGAGAAGGACCGTGACGTTTGGTGGCTAGAGAAGCGCAAAGCCCCAGTGTTGCTGCGCCTGTGAAAGCGCTTCCAAGGAAGGGTGCTGGCTAGCAAGAGCCTCCAGTGCTGGCACTTTTCATCTCTGAGCAATTGCTCGACGTTTGCAATTTCTCACCTGAGCTCTCTTTAGAGTGCGCGAGAGGATGAGCAGAAGATGAGGTGGCTAGAGAAGCCCAGAGCCCCAGTGTTCTTAGGCCTACAAAAGCGCTTCCAAGGAAGGGTGCTGGCTAGCAACAGCTTCCAGTGCTGGCACTTTTCATCTCTGAGCAATTGCTCGATGTTTGCAATTTCTCAGCTCGTGTCTAGAAGACGGAAAGAGAAGGACCGTGACGTTTGGTGGGTAGAGAAGCGCAAAGCCCCAGTGTTGCTGCACCTGTGAAAGCGCTTCCAAGGAAGGGTGCTGGCTAGCAACAGCTTTCAGTGCTGGCACTTTTCATCTCTGAGCAATTGCTCGACGTTTGCAATTTCTCACCTGAGCTCTCTTTAGAGTGCGCGAGAGGATGAGCAGAAGATGAGGTGGCTAGAGAAGCCCAGAGCCCCAGTGTTCTAAGGGCTACAAAAGCGCTTCCAAGGAAGGGGGCTGGCTAGCAAGAGCTTTCAGTGCTGGCACTTTTCATCTCGGAGCAATTGCTGGACGTTTGCAATTTCTCACCTGAGCTCTCTTTAGACTGCGCGAGAGGATGAGCAGAAGATGAGGTGGCTAGAGAAGCCCAGAGCCCCAGTGTTCTTAGGCCTACAAAAGCGCTTCCAAGGAAGGGTGCTGGCTAGCAAGAGCTTTCAGTGCTGGCACTTTTCATCTCTGAGCAATTGCTCGACGTTTGCAATTTCTCAGCTCGTGTCTACGAGACGGAAAGAGAATGACCGTGGCTTTTGGTGGCTAGAGAAGCGCAAAGCCCCAGTGTTGCTGCGCCTGTGAAAGCGCTTCCAAGGAAGGGTGCTGGCTAGCAAGAGCCTCCAGTGCTGGCACTTTTCATCTCTGAGCAATTGCTCGACGTTTGCAATTTCTCAGCTCGTGTCTACGAGACGGAAAGAGAATGACTGTGACGTTTGTTGGCTAGAGGAGCGCAAAGCCCCAGTGTTGCTGCGCCTGTGAAAGCGCTTCCAAGGAAGGGTGCTGGCTAGCAAGAGCCTCCAGTGCTGGCACTTTTCATCTCTGAGCAATTGCTCGACGTTTGCAATTTCTCAGCTCGTGTCTACGAGACGGAAAGAGAATGACTGTGACGTTTGTTGGCTAGAGGAGCGCAAAGCCCCAGTGTTGCTGCGCCTGTGAAAGCGCTTCCAAGGAAGGGTGCTGGCTAGCAAGAGCTTTCAGTGCTGGCACTTTTCATCTCTGAGCAATTGCTCGACGTTTGCAATTTCTCACCTGAGCTCTCTTTAGAGTGCGCGAGAGGATGAGCAGAAGATGAGGTGGCTAGAGAAGCCCAGAGCCCCAGTGTTCTAAGGGCTACAAAAGCGCTTCCAAGGAAGGGGGCTGGCTAGCAAGAGCTTTCAGTGCTGGCACTTTTCATCTCGGAGCAATTGCTGGACGTTTGCAATTTCTCACCTGAGCTCTCTTTAGACTGCGCGAGAGGATGAGCAGAAGATGAGGTGGCTAGAGAAGCCCAGAGCCCCAGTGTTCTTAGGCCTACAAAAGCGCTTCCAAGGAAGGGTGCTGGCTAGCAAGAGCTTTCAGTGCTGGCACTTTTCATCTCTGAGCAATTGCTCGACGTTTGCAATTTCTCAGCTCGTGTCTACGAGACGGAAAGAGAATGACCGTGACTTTTGGTGGGTAGAGAAGCGCAAAGCCCCAGTGTTGCTGCGCCTGTGAAAGCGCTTCCAAGGAAGGGTGCTGGCTAGCAAGAGCTTTCAGTGCTGGCACTTTTCATCTCTGAGCAATTGCTGGACGTTTGCAATTTCTCAGCTCGTGTCTACGAGACGGAAAGAGAAGGACCGTGACGTTTGGTGCGTATAGAAGCGCAAAGCCCCAGTGTTGCTGCGCCTGTGAAAGCGCTTCCAAGGAAGGGTGCTGGCTAGCAAGAGCTTTCAGTGCTGGCACTTTTCATCTCTGAGCAATTGCTCGACGTTTGCAATTTCTCAGCTCGTGTCTACGAGACGGAAAGAGAAGGACCGTGACGTTTGGTGCGTAGAGAAGCCCAGAGCCCCAGTGTTCTTAGGCCTACAAAAGCGCTTCCAAGGAAGGGTGCTGGCTAGCAACAGCTTTCAGTGCTGGCACTTTTCATCTCTGAGCAATTGCTCGACGTTTGCAATTTCTCACCTGAGCTCTCTTTAGAGTGCGCGAGAGGATGAGCAGAAGATGAGGTGGCTAGAGAAGCCCAGAGCCCCAGTGTTCTTAGGCCTACAAAAGCACTTCCAAGGAAGGGTGCTGGCTAGCAAGAGCTTTCAGTGCTGGCACTTTTCATCTCTGAGCAATTGCTCGACGTTTGCAATTTCTCAGCTCGTGTCTACGAGACGGAAAGAGAAGGACCGTGACGTTTGGTGGCTAGAGAAGCGCAAAGCCCCAGTGTTGCTGCGCCTGTGAAAGCGCTTCCAAGGAAGGGTGCTGGCTAGCAAGAGCTTTCAGTGCTGGCACTTTTCATCTCTGAGCAATTGCTCGACGTTTGCAATTTCTCACCTGAGCTCTCTTTAGAGTGCGCGAGAGGATGAGCAGAAGATGAGGTGGCTAGAGAAGCCCAGAGCCCCAGTGTTCTTAGGCCTACAAAAGCGCTTCCAAGGAAGGGTGCTGGCTAGCAACAGCTTCCAGTGCTGGCACTTTTCATCTCTGAGCAATTGCTCGACGTTTGCAATTTCTCAGCTCGTGTCTAGAAGACGGAAAGAGAAGGACCGTGACGTTTGGTGGGTAGAGAAGCGCAAAGCCCCAGTGTTGCTGCACCTGTGAAAGCGCTTCCAAGGAAGGGTGCTGGCTAGCAACAGCTTTCAGTGCTGGCACTTTTCATCTCTGAGCAATTGCTCGACGTTTGCAATTTCTCAGCTCGTGTCTAGGAGACGGAAAGAGAAGGACCGTGACATTTGGTGCGTATAGAAGCGCAAAGCCCCAGTGTTGCTGCGCCTGTGAAAGCGCTTCCAAGGAAGGGTGCTGGCTAGCAAGAGCTTTCAGTGCTGGCACTTTTCATCTCTGAGCAATTGCTCGACGTTTGCAATTTCTCAGCTCGTGTCTAGGAGACGGAAAGAGAACGACCGTGACGTTTGGTGGGTAGAGAAGCGCAAAGCCCCAGTGTTGCTGCGCCTGTGAAAGCGCTTCCAAGGAAGGGTGCTGGCTAGCAACAGCTTTCAGTGCTGGCACTTTTCATCTCTGAGCAATTGCTCGACGTTTGCAATTTCTCACCTGAGCTCTCTTTAGACTGCGTGAGAGGATGAGCAGAAGATTAGGTGGCTAGAGAAGCCCAGAGCCCCAGTGTTCTTAGGCCTACAAAAGCGCTTCCAAGGAAGGGGGCTGGCTAGCAACAGCTTTCAGTGCTGGCACTTTTCATCTCGGAGCAATTGCTCGACGTTTGCAATTTCTCAGCTCGTGTCTACGAGACGGAAAGAGAAGGACCGTGACGTTTGGTGGCTAGAGAAGCGCAAAGCCCCAGTGTTGCTGCGCCTGTGAAAGCGCTTCCAAGGAAGGGTGCTGGCTAGCAACAGCTTTCAGTGCTGGCACTTTTCATCTCTGAGCAATTGCTCGACGTTTGCAATTTCTCACCTGAGCTCTCTTTAGAGTGCGCGAGAGGATGAGCAGAAGATGAGGTGGCTAGAGAAGCCCAGAGCCCCAGTGTTCTAAGGGCTACAAAAGCGCTTCCAAGGAAGGGTGCTGGCTAGCAACAGCTTTCAGTGCTGGCACTTTTCATCTCTGAGCAATTGCTCGACGTTTGCAATTTCTCACCTGAGCTCTCTTTAGACTGCGCGAGAGGATGAGCAGAAGATGAGGTGTCTAGAGAAGCCCAGAGCCCCAGTGTTCTTAGGCCTATAAAAGCGCTTCCAAGGAAGGGTGCTGGCTAGCAACAGCTTTCAGTGCTGGCACTTTTCATCTCTGAGCAATTGCTCGACGTTTGCAATTTCTCAGCTCGTGTCTACGAGACGGAAAGAGAAGGACCGTGGCTTTTGGTGGGTAGAGAAGCGCAAAGCCCCAGTGTTGCTGCGCCTGTGAAAGCGCTTCCAAGGAAGGGTGCTGGCTAGCAAGAGCCTCCAGTGCTGGCACTTTTCATCTCTGAGCAATTGCTCGACGTTTGCAATTTCTCAGCTCGTGTCTACGAGACGGAAAGAGAATGACTGTGACGTTTGTTGGCTAGAGGAGCGCAAAGCCCCAGTGTTGCTGCGCCTGTGAAAGCGCTTCCAAGGAAGGGTGCTGGCTAGCAACAGCTTTCAGTGCTGGCACTTTTCATCTCTGAGCAATTGCTCGACGTTTGCAATTTCTCACCTGAGCTCTCTTTAGAGTGCGCGAGAGGATGAGCAGAAGATGAGGTGGCTAGAGAAGCCCAGAGCCCCAGTGTTCTAAGGGCTACAAAAGCGCTTCCAAGGAAGGGGGCTGGCTAGCAACAGCTTTCAGTGCTGGCACTTTTCATCTCTGAGCAATTGCTCGACGTTTGCAATTTCTCACCTGAGCTCTCTTTAGACTGCGCGAGAGGATGAGCAGAAGATGAGGTGGCTAGAGAAGCCCAGAGCCCCACTGTTCTTAGGCCTACAAAAGCGCTTCCAAGGAAGGGGGCTGGCTAGCAACAGCTTTCAGTGCTGGCACTTTTCATCTCTGAGCAATTGCTCGACATTTGCAATTTCTCAGCTCGTGTCTACGAGACGGAAAGAGAAGGACCGTGACGTTTGGTGCGTATAGAAGCGCAAAGCCCCAGTGTTGCTGCGCCTGTGAAAGCGCTTCCAAGGAAGGGTGCTGGCTAGCAAGAGCTTTCAGTGCTGGCACTTTTCATCTCTGAGCAATTGCTCAACGTTTGCAATTTCTCAGCTCGTGTCTACGAGACGGAAAGAGAAGGACCGTGACGTTTGGTGCGTATAGAAGCGCAAAGCCCCAGTGTTGCTGCGCCTGTGAAAGCGCTTCCAAGGAAGGGTGCTGGCTAGCAAGAGCTTTCAGTGCTGGCACTTTTCATCTCTGAGCAATTGCTCGACGTTTGCAATTTCTCAGCTCGTGTCTACGAGACGGAAAGAGAAGGACCGTGACGTTTGGTGCGTAGAGAAGCCCAGAGCCCCAGTGTTCTTAGGCCTACAAAAGCGCTTCCAAGGAAGGGTGCTGGCTAGCAAGAGCTTTCAGTGCTGGCACTTTTCATCTCTGAGCAATTGCTCGACGTTTGCAATTTCTCACCTGAGCTCTCTTTAGAGTGCGCGAGAGGATGAGCAGAAGATGAGGTGGCTAGAGAAGCCCAGAGCCCCAGTGTTCTTAGGCCTACAAAAGCGCTTCCAAGGAAGGGTGCTGGCTAGCAAGAGCTTTCAGTGCTGGCACTTTTCATCTCTGAGCAATTGCTCGACGTTTGCAATTTCTCAGCTCGTGTCTACCGACGGAAAGAGAAGGACCGTGACGTTTGGCGGCTAGAGAAGCGCAAAGCCCCAGTGTTGCTGCGCCTGTGAAAGCGCTTCCAAGGAAGGGTGCTGGCTAGCAAGAGCTTTCAGTGCTGGCACTTTTCATCTCTGAGCAATTGCTCGACGTTTGCAATTTCTCACCTGAGCTCTCTTTAGAGTGCGCGAGAGGATGAGCAGAAGATGAGGTGGCTAGAGAAGCCCAGAGCCCCAGTGTTCTTAGGCCTATAAAAGCGCTTCCAAGGAAGGGGGCTGGCTAGCAAGAGCTTTCAGTGCTGGCACTTTTCATCTCGGAGCAATTGCTCGACGTTTGCAATTTCTCAGCTCGTGTCTACGAGACGGAAAGAGAAGGACCGTGACGTTTGGTGGCTAGAGAAGCGCAAAGCCCCAGTGTTGCTGCGCCTGTGAAAGCGCTTCCAAGGAAGGGTGCTGGCTAGCAACAGCTTCCAGTGCTGGCACTTTTCATCTCTGAGCAATTGCTCGACGTTTGCAATTTCTCAGCTCGTGTCTACGAGACGGAAATAGAAGGACCGCGACGTTTGGCGGCTAGAGAAGCGCAAAGCCCCAGTGTTGCTGCGCCTGTGAAAGCGCTTCCAAGGAAGGGTGCTGGCTAGCAACAGCTTTCAGTGCTGGCACTTTTCATCTCTGAGCAATTGCTCGACGTTTGCAATTTCTCACCTGAGCTCTCTTTAGAGTGCGCGAGAGGATGAGCAGAAGATGAGGTGGCTAGAGAAGCCCAGAGCCCCAGTGTTCTTAGGCCTATAAAAGCGCTTCCAAGGAAGGGGGCTGGCTAGCAACAGCTTTCAGTGCTGGCACTTTTCATCTCGGAGCAATTGCTGGACGTTTGCAATTTCTCAGCTCGTGTCTACGAGACGGAAAGAGAATGACCGTGACGTTTGGTGCGTATAGAAGCGCAAAGCCCCAGTGTTGCTGCGCCTGTGAAAGCGCTTCCAAGGAAGGGTGCTGGCTAGCAAGAGCTTTCAGTGCTGGCACTTTTCATCTCTGAGCAATTGCTCGACGTTTGCAATTTCTCACCTGAGCTCTCTTTAGAGTGCGCGAGAGGATGAGCAGAAGATGAGGTGGCTAGAGAAGCCCAGAGCCCCACTGTTCTTAGGCCTACAAAAGCGCTTCCAAGGAAGGGTGCTGGCTAGCAAGAGCTTTCAGTGCTGGCACTTTTCATCTCTGAGCAATTGCTCGACGTTTGCAATTTCTCAGCTCGTGTCTACCGACGGAAAGAGAAGGACCGTGACGTTTGGTGGCTAGAGAAGCGCAAAGCCCCAGTGTTGCTGCGCCTGTGAAAGCGCTTCCAAGGAAGGGTGCTGGCTAGCAAGAGCTTTCAGTGCTGGCACTTTTCATCTCTGAGCAATTGCTCGACGTTTGCAATTTCTCACCTGAGCTCTCTTTAGAGCGCGCGAGTATGAGCAGAAGATGAGGTGGCTAGAGAAGCCCAGAGCCCCAGTGTTCTAAGGGCTACAAAAGCGCTTCCAAGGAAGGGTGCTGGCTAGCAACAGCTTTCAGTGCTGGCACTTTTCATCTCTGAGCAATTGCTCGACGTTTGCAATTTCTCACCTGAGCTCTCTTTAGAGTGCGCGAGAGGATGAGCAGAAGATGAGGTGGCTAGAGAAGCGCAAAGCCCCAGTGTTGCTGCGCCTGTGAAAGCGCTTCCAAGGAAGGGTGCTGGCTAGCAAGAGCTTTCAGTGCTGGCACTTTTCATCTCTGAGCAATTGCTCGACGTTTGCAATTTCTCAGCTCGTGTCTACCGACGGAAAGAGAAGGACTGTGACGTTTGGCGGCTAGAGAAGCGCAAAGCCCCAGTGTTGCTGCGCCTGTGAAAGCGCTTCCAAGGAAGGGTGCTGGCTAGCAAGAGCTTTCAGTGCTGGCACTTTTCATCTCTGAGCAATTGCTCGACGTTTGCAATTTCTCACCTGAGCTCTCTTTAGAGTGCGCGAGAGGATGAGCAGAAGATGAGGTGGCTAGAGAAGCCCAGAGCCCCAGTGTTCTTAGGCCTATAAAAGCGCTTCCAAGGAAGGGTGCTGGCTAGCAAGAGCTTTCAGTGCTGGCACTTTTCATCTCGGAGCAATTGCTCGACGTTTGCAATTTCTCAGCTCGTGTCTACGAGACGGAAAGAGAAGGACCGTGACGTTTGGTGCGTAGAGAAGCGCAAAGCCCCAGTGTTGCTGCGCCTGTGAAAGCGCTTCCAAGGAAGGGTGCTGGCTAGCAAGAGCTTTCAGTGCTGGCACTTTTCATCTCTGAGCAATTGCTCGACGTTTGCAATTTCTCACCTGAGCTCTCTTTAGAGTGCGCGAGAGGATGAGCAGAAGATGAGGTGGCTAGAGAAGCCCAGAGCCCCAGTGTTCTTAGGCCTACAAAAGCGCTTCCAAGGAAGGGTGCTGGCTAGCAAGAGCTTTCAGTGCTGGCACTTTTCATCTCTGAGCAATTGCTCGACGTTTGCAATTTCTCAGCTCGTGTCTACGAGACGGAAAGAGAATGACCGTGACGTTTGGTGGCTAGAGAAGCGCAAAGCCCCAGTGTTGCTGCGCCTGTGAAAGCGCTTCCAAGGAAGGGTGCTGGCTAGCAAGAGCTTTCAGTGCTGGCACTTTTCATCTCTGAGCAATTGCTGGACGTTTGCAATTTCTCAGCTCGTGTCTACGAGACGGAAAGAGAATGACCGTGACGTTTGGTGGCTAGAGAAGCGCAAAGCCCCAGTGTTGCTGCGCCTGTGAAAGCGCTTCCAAGGAAGGGTGCTGGCTAGCAACAGCTTTCAGTGCTGGCACTTTTCATCTCTGAGCAATTGCTCGACGTTTGCACTTTCTCACCTGAGCTCTCTTCAGAGTGCGCGAGAGGATGAGCAGAAGATGAGGTGGCTAGAGAAGCCCAGAGCCCCAGTCTTCTTAGGCCTACAAAAGCGCTTCCAAGGAAGGGTGCTGGCTAGCAAGAGCTTTCAGTGCTGGCACTTTTCATCTCTGAGCAATTGCTCGACGTTTGCAATTTCTCAGCTCGTGTCTACCGACGGAAAGAGAAGGACAGTGACGTTTGGTGGGTAGAGAAGCGCAAAGCCCCAGTGTTGCTGCGCCTGTGAAAGCGCTACCAAGGAAGGGTGCTGGCTAGCAAGAGCTTTCAGTGCTGGCACTTTTCATCTCTGAGCAATTGCTCGACGTTTGCAATTTCTCACCTGAGCTCTCTTTAGAGTGCGCGAGAGGATGAGCAGAAGATGAGGTGGCTAGAGAAGCCCAGAGCCCCAGTGTTCTTAGGCCTATAAAAGCGCTTCCAAGGAAGGGTGCTGGCTAGCAAGAGCTTTCAGGGCTGGCACTTTTCATCTCTGAGCAATTGCTCGACGTTTGCAATTTCTCCCCTGAGCTCTCTTTAGAGCGCGCGAGTATGAGCAGAAGATGAGGTGGCTAGAGAAGCCCAGAGCCCCAGTGTTCTTAGGCCTATAAAAGCGCTTCCAAGGAAGGGGGCTGGCTAGCAACAGCTTTCAGTGCTGGCACTTTTCATCTCGGAGCAATTGCTCGACGTTTGCAATTTCTCAGCTCGTGTCTACGAGACGGAAAGAGAAGGACCGTGACGTTTGGTGGCTAGAGAAGCACAAAGCCCCAGTGTTGCTGCGCCTGTGAAAGCGCTTCCAAGGAAGGGTGCTGGCTAGCAACAGCTTCCAGTGCTGGCACTTTTCATCTCTGAGCAATTGCTCGACGTTTGCAATTTCTCAGCTCGTGTCTACGAGACGGAAATAGAAGGACCGCGACGTTTGGCGGCTAGAGAAGCGCAAAGCCCCAGTGTTGCTGCGCCTGTGAAAGCGCTTCCAAGGAAGGGTGCTGGCTAGCAACAGCTTTCAGTGCTGGCACTTTTCATCTCTGAGCAATTGCTCGACGTTTGCAATTTCTCACCTGAGCTCTCTTTAGAGTGCGCGAGAGGATGAGCAGAAGATGAGGTGGCTAGAGAAGCCCAGAGCCCCAGTGTTCTTAGGCCTATAAAAGCGCTTCCAAGGAAGGGGGCTGGCTAGCAACAGCTTTCAGTGCTGGCACTTTTCATCTCGGAGCAATTGCTGGACGTTTGCAATTTCTCAGCTCGTGTCTACGAGACGGAAAGAGAATGACCGTGACGTTTGGTGCGTATAGAAGCGCAAAGCCCCAGTGTTGCTGCGCCTGTGAAAGCGCTTCCAAGGAAGGGTGCTGGCTAGCAAGAGCTTTCAGTGCTGGCACTTTTCATCTCTGAGCAATTGCTCGACGTTTGCAATTTCTCACCTGAGCTCTCTTTAGAGTGCGCGAGAGGATGAGCAGAAGATGAGGTGGCTAGAGAAGCCCAGAGCCCCACTGTTCTTAGGCCTACAAAAGCGCTTCCAAGGAAGGGTGCTGGCTAGCAAGAGCTTTCAGTGCTGGCACTTTTCATCTCTGAGCAATTGCTCGACGTTTGCAATTTCTCAGCTCGTGTCTACCGACGGAAAGAGAAGGACCGTGACGTTTGGTGGCTAGAGAAGCGCAAAGCCCCAGTGTTGCTGCGCCTGTGAAAGCGCTTCCAAGGAAGGGTGCTGGCTAGCAAGAGCTTTCAGTGCTGGCACTTTTCATCTCTGAGCAATTGCTCGACGTTTGCAATTTCTCACCTGAGCTCTCTTTAGAGCGCGCGAGTATGAGCAGAAGATGAGGTGGCTAGAGAAGCCCAGAGCCCCAGTGTTCTAAGGGCTACAAAAGCGCTTCCAAGGAAGGGTGCTGGCTAGCAACAGCTTTCAGTGCTGGCACTTTTCATCTCTGAGCAATTGCTCGACGTTTGCAATTTCTCACCTGAGCTCTCTTTAGAGTGCGCGAGAGGATGAGCAGAAGATGAGGTGGCTAGAGAAGCGCAAAGCCCCAGTGTTGCTGCGCCTGTGAAAGCGCTTCCAAGGAAGGGTGCTGGCTAGCAAGAGCTTTCAGTGCTGGCACTTTTCATCTCTGAGCAATTGCTCGACGTTTGCAATTTCTCAGCTCGTGTCTACCGACGGAAAGAGAAGGACTGTGACGTTTGGCGGCTAGAGAAGCGCAAAGCCCCAGTGTTGCTGCGCCTGTGAAAGCGCTTCCAAGGAAGGGTGCTGGCTAGCAAGAGCTTTCAGTGCTGGCACTTTTCATCTCTGAGCAATTGCTCGACGTTTGCAATTTCTCACCTGAGCTCTCTTTAGAGTGCGCGAGAGGATGAGCAGAAGATGAGGTGGCTAGAGAAGCCCAGAGCCCCAGTGTTCTTAGGCCTATAAAAGCGCTTCCAAGGAAGGGTGCTGGCTAGCAAGAGCTTTCAGTGCTGGCACTTTTCATCTCGGAGCAATTGCTCGACGTTTGCAATTTCTCAGCTCGTGTCTACGAGACGGAAAGAGAAGGACCGTGACGTTTGGTGCGTAGAGAAGCGCAAAGCCCCAGTGTTGCTGCGCCTGTGAAAGCGCTTCCAAGGAAGGGTGCTGGCTAGCAAGAGCTTTCAGTGCTGGCACTTTTCATCTCTGAGCAATTGCTCGACGTTTGCAATTTCTCACCTGAGCTCTCTTTAGAGTGCGCGAGAGGATGAGCAGAAGATGAGGTGGCTAGAGAAGCCCAGAGCCCCAGTGTTCTTAGGCCTACAAAAGCGCTTCCAAGGAAGGGTGCTGGCTAGCAAGAGCTTTCAGTGCTGGCACTTTTCATCTCTGAGCAATTGCTTGATGTTTGCAATTTCTCAGCTCGTGTCTACGAGACGGAAAGAGAATGACCGTGACGTTTGGTGGCTAGAGAAGCGCAAAGCCCCAGTGTTGCTGCGCCTGTGAAAGCGCTTCCAAGGAAGGGTGCTGGCTAGCAAGAGCTTTCAGTGCTGGCACTTTTCATCTCTGAGCAATTGCTGGACGTTTGCAATTTCTCAGCTCGTGTCTACGAGACGGAAAGAGAATGACCGTGACGTTTGGTGGCTAGAGAAGCGCAAAGCCCCAGTGTTGCTGCGCCTGTGAAAGCGCTTCCAAGGAAGGGTGCTGGCTAGCAACAGCTTTCAGTGCTGGCACTTTTCATCTCTGAGCAATTGCTCGACGTTTGCACTTTCTCACCTGAGCTCTCTTCAGAGTGCGCGAGAGGATGAGCAGAAGATGAGGTGGCTAGAGAAGCCCAGAGCCCCAGTCTTCTTAGGCCTACAAAAGCGCTTCCAAGGAAGGGTGCTGGCTAGCAAGAGCTTTCAGTGCTGGCACTTTTCATCTCTGAGCAATTGCTCGACGTTTGCAATTTCTCAGCTCGTGTCTACCGACGGAAAGAGAAGGACCGTGACGTTTGGTGGGTAGAGAAGCGCAAAGCCCCAGTGTTGCTGCGCCTGTGAAAGCGCTACCAAGGAAGGGTGCTGGCTAGCAAGAGCTTTCAGTGCTGGCACTTTTCATCTCTGAGCAATTGCTCGACGTTTGCAATTTCTCACCTGAGCTCTCTTTAGAGTGCGCGAGAGGATGAGCAGAAGATGAGGTGGCTAGAGAAGCCCAGAGCCCCAGTGTTCTTAGGCCTATAAAAGCGCTTCCAAGGAAGGGTGCTGGCTAGCAAGAGCTTTCAGGGCTGGCACTTTTCATCTCTGAGCAATTGCTCGACGTTTGCAATTTCTCCCCTGAGCTCTCTTTAGAGCGCGCGAGTATGAGCAGAAGATGAGGTGGCTAGGGAAGCCCAGAGCCCCAGTGTTCTTAGGCCTACAAAAGCGCTTCCAAGGAAGGGTGCTGGCTAGCAACAGCTTTCAGTGCTGGCACTTTTCATCTCTGAGCAATTGCTCGACGTTTGCAATTTCTCAGCTCGTGTCTACGAGACGGAAAGAGAAGGACCGTGACATTTGGTGCGTATAGAAGCGCAAAGCCCCAGTGTTGCTGCGCCTGTGAAAGCGCTTCCAAGGAAGGGTGCTGGCTAGCAAGAGCTTTCAGTGCTGGCACTTTTCATCTCTGAGCAATTGCTCGACGTTTGCAATTTCTCACCTGAGCTCTCTTTAGAGTGCGCGAGAGGATGAGCAGAAGATGAGGTGGCTAGAGAAGCCCAGAGCCCCAGTGTTCTTAGGCCTACAAAAGCGCTTCCAAGGAAGGGGGCTGGCTAGCAACAGCTTTCAGTGCTGGCACTTTTCATCTCTGAGCAATTGCTCGATGTTTGCAATTTCTCAGCTCGTGTCTACGAGACGGAAAGAGAATGACCGTGACGTTTGGTGGGTAGAGAAGCGCAAAGCCCCAGTGTTGCTGCGCCTGTGAAAGCGCTTCCAAGGAAGGGTGCTGGCTAGCAAGAGCCTCCAGTGCTGGCACTTTTCATCTCTGAGCAATTGCTCGACGTTTGCAATTTCTCAGCTCGTGTCTACGAGACGGAAAGAGAATGACTGTGACGTTTGTTGGCTAGAGGAGCGCAAAGCCCCAGTGTTGCTGCGCCTGTGAAAGCGCTTCCAAGGAAGGGTGCTGGCTAGCAAGAGCTTTCAGTGCTGGCACTTTTCATCTCTGAGCAATTGCTCGACGTTTGCAATTTCTCACCTGAGCTCTCTTTAGAGTGCGCGAGAGGATGAGCAGAAGATGAGGTGGCTAGAGAAGCCCAGAGCCCCAGTGTTCTAAGGGCTACAAAAGCGCTTCCAAGGAAGGGGGCTGGCTAGCAACAGCTTTCAGTGCTGGCACTTTTCATCTCGGAGCAATTGCTGGACGTTTGCAATTTCTCACCTGAGCTCTCTTTAGAGTGCGCGAGAGGATGAGCAGAAGATGAGGTGGCTAGAGAAGCCCAGAGCCCCAGTGTTCTTAGGCCTACAAAAGCGCTTCCAAGGAAGGGTGCTGGCTAGCAACAGCTTTCAGTGCTGGCACTTTTCATCTCTGAGCAATTGCTCGACGTTTGCAATTTCTCAGCTCGTGTCTACGAGACGGAAAGAGAAGGACCGTGACGTTTGGTGCGTATAGAAGCGCAAAGCCCCAGTGTTGCTGCGCCTGTGAAAGCGCTTCCAAGGAAGGGTGCTGGCTAGCAAGAGCTTTCAGTGCTGGCACTTTTCATCTCTGAGCAATTGCTCAACGTTTGCAATTTCTCAGCTCGTGTCTACGAGACGGAAAGAGAAGGACCGTGACGTTTGGTGCGTATAGAAGCGCAAAGCCCCAGTGTTGCTGCGCCTGTGAAAGCGCTTCCAAGGAAGGGTGCTGGCTAGCAAGAGCTTTCAGTGCTGGCACTTTTCATCTCTGAGCAATTGCTCGACGTTTGCAATTTCTCAGCTCGTGTCTACGAGACGGAAAGAGAAGGACCGTGACGTTTGGTGCGTAGAGAAGCCCAGAGCCCCAGTGTTCTTAGGCCTACAAAAGCGCTTCCAAGGAAGGGTGCTGGCTAGCAAGAGCTTTCAGTGCTGGCACTTTTCATCTCTGAGCAATTGCTCGACGTTTGCAATTTCTCACCTGAGCTCTCTTTAGAGTGCGCGAGAGGATGAGCAGAAGATGAGGTGGCTAGAGAAGCCCAGAGCCCCACTGTTCTTAGGCCTACAAAAGCGCTTCCAAGGAAGGGTGCTGGCTAGCAAGAGCTTTCAGTGCTGGCACTTTTCATCTCTGAGCAATTGCTCGACGTTTGCAATTTCTCAGCTCGTGTCTACCGACGGAAAGAGAAGGACCGTGACGTTTGGCGGCTAGAGAAGCGCAAAGCCCCAGTGTTGCTGCGCCTGTGAAAGCGCTTCCAAGGAAGGGTGCTGGCTAGCAAGAGCTTTCAGTGCTGGCACTTTTCATCTCTGAGCAATTGCTCGACGTTTGCAATTTCTCACCTGAGCTCTCTTTAGAGTGCGCGAGAGGATGAGCAGAAGATGAGGTGGCTAGAGAAGCCCAGAGCCCCAGTGTTCTTAGGCCTATAAAAGCGCTTCCAAGGAAGGGTGCTGGCTAGCAAGAGCTTTCAGTGCTGGCACTTTTCATCTCGGAGCAATTGCTGGACGTTTGCAATTTCTCAGCTCGTGTCTACGAGACGGAAAGAGAAGGACCGTGACGTTTGGTGGCTAGAGAAGCGCAAAGCCCCAGTGTTGCTGCGCCTGTGAAAGCGCTTCCAAGGAAGGGTGCTGGCTAGCAACAGCTTCCAGTGCTGGCACTTTTCATCTCTGAGCAATTGCTCGACGTTTGCAATTTCTCAGCTCGTGTCTACGAGACGGAAATAGAAGGACCGCGACGTTTGGCGGCTAGAGAAGCGCAAAGCCCCAGTGTTGCTGCGCCTGTGAAAGCGCTTCCAAGGAAGGGTGCTGGCTAGCAACAGCTTTCAGTGCTGGCACTTTTCATCTCTGAGCAATTGCTCGACGTTTGCAATTTCTCACCTGAGCTCTCTTTAGAGTGCGCGAGAGGATGAGCAGAAGATGAGGTGGCTAGAGAAGCCCAGAGCCCCAGTGTTCTTAGGCCTATAAAAGCGCTTCCAAGGAAGGGGGCTGGCTAGCAACAGCTTTCAGTGCTGGCACTTTTCATCTCGGAGCAATTGCTCGACGTTTGCAATTTCTCAGCTCGTGTCTACGAGACGGAAAGAGAATGACCGTGACGTTTGGTGGCTAGAGAAGCGCAAAGCCCCAGTGTTGCTGCGCCTGTGAAAGCGCTTCCAAGGAAGGGTGCTGGCTAGCAACAGCTTTCAGTGCTGGCACTTTTCATCTCGGAGCAATTGCTGGACGTTTGCAATTTCTCAGCTCGTGTCTACCGACGGAAAGAGAAGGACCGTGACGTTTGGTGGCTAGAGAAGCGCAAAGCCCCAGTGTTGCTGCGCCTGTGAAAGCGCTTCCAAGGAAGGGTGCTGGCTAGCAACAGCTTTCAGTGCTGGCACTTTTCATCTCTGAGCAATTGCTCGACGTTTGCAATTTCTCACCTGAGCTCTCTTTAGAGTGCGCGAGAGGATGAGCAGAAGATGAGGTGGCTAGAGAAGCCCAGAGCCCCAGTGTTCTTAGGCCTATAAAAGCGCTTCCAAGGAAGGGTGCTGGCTAGCAAGAGCTTTCAGTGCTGGCACTTTTCATCTCTGAGCAATTGCTCGACGTTTGCAATTTCTCACCTGAGCTCTCTTTAGAGTGCGCGAGAGGATGAGCAGAAGATGAGGTGGCTAGGGAAGCCCAGAGCCCCAGTGTTCTTAGGCCTACAAAAGCGCTTCCAAGGAAGGGTGCTGGCTAGCAAGAGCTTTCAGTGCTGGCACTTTTCATCTCTGAGCAATTGCTCGACGTTTGCAATTTCTCAGCTCGTGTCTACCGACGGAAAGAGAAGGACCGTGACGTTTGGCGGCTAGAGAAGCGCAAAGCCCCAGTGTTGCTGCGCCTGTGAAAGCGCTTCCAAGGAAGGGTGCTGGCTAGCAAGAGCTTTCAGTGCTGGCACTTTTCATCTCTGAGCAATTGCTCGACGTTTGCAATTTCTCACCTGAGCTCTCTTTAGACTGCGCGAGAGGATGAGCAGAAGATGAGGTGGCTAGAGAAGCCCAGAGCCCCAGTGTTCTTAGGCCTATAAAAGCGCTTCCAAGGAAGGGTGCTGGCTAGCAAGAGCTTTCAGTGCTGGCACTTTTCATCTCGGAGCAATTGCTGGACGTTTGCAATTTCTCAGCTCGTGTCTACGAGACGGAAAGAGAAGGACCGTGACGTTTGGTGGCTAGAGAAGCGCAAAGCCCCAGTGTTGCTGCGCCTGTGAAAGCGCTTCCAAGGAAGGGTGCTGGCTAGCAACAGCTTCCAGTGCTGGCACTTTTCATCTCTGAGCAATTGCTCGACGTTTGCAATTTCTCAGCTCGTGTCTACGAGACGGAAATAGAAGGACCGCGACGTTTGGCGGCTAGAGAAGCGCAAAGCCCCAGTGTTGCTGCGCCTGTGAAAGCGCTTCCAAGGAAGGGTGCTGGCTAGCAACAGCTTTCAGTGCTGGCACTTTTCATCTCTGAGCAATTGCTCGACGTTTGCAATTTCTCACCTGAGCTCTCTTTAGAGTGCGCGAGAGGATGAGCAGAAGATGAGGTGGCTAGAGAAGCCCAGAGCCCCAGTGTTCTTAGGCCTATAAAAGCGCTTCCAAGGAAGGGGGCTGGCTAGCAACAGCTTTCAGTGCTGGCACTTTTCATCTCGGAGCAATTGCTGGACGTTTGCAATTTCTCAGCTCGTGTCTACGAGACGGAAAGAGAATGACCGTGACGTTTGGTGGCTAGAGAAGCGCAAAGCCCCAGTGTTGCTGCGCCTGTGAAAGCGCTTCCAAGGAAGGGTGCTGGCTAGCAACAGCTTTCAGTGCTGGCACTTTTCATCTCGGAGCAATTGCTGGACGTTTGCAATTTCTCAGCTCGTGTCTACCGACGGAAAGAGAAGGACCGTGACGTTTGGTGGCTAGAGAAGCGCAAAGCCCCAGTGTTGCTGCGCCTGTGAAAGCGCTTCCAAGGAAGGGTGCTGGCTAGCAACAGCTTTCAGTGCTGGCACTTTTCATCTCTGAGCAATTGCTCGACGTTTGCAATTTCTCACCTGAGCTCTCTTTAGAGTGCGCGAGAGGATGAGCAGAAGATGAGGTGGCTAGAGAAGCCCAGAGCCCCAGTGTTCTTAGGCCTATAAAAGCGCTTCCAAGGAAGGGTGCTGGCTAGCAAGAGCTTTCAGTGCTGGCACTTTTCATCTCTGAGCAATTGCTCGACGTTTGCAATTTCTCACCTGAGCTCTCTTTAGAGTGCGCGAGAGGATGAGCAGAAGATGAGGTGGCTAGGGAAGCCCAGAGCCCCAGTGTTCTTAGGCCTACAAAAGCGCTTCCAAGGAAGGGTGCTGGCTAGCAAGAGCTTTCAGTGCTGGCACTTTTCATCTCTGAGCAATTGCTCGACGTTTGCAATTTCTCAGCTCGTGTCTACCGACGGAAAGAGAAGGACCGTGACGTTTGGCGGCTAGAGAAGCGCAAAGCCCCAGTGTTGCTGCGCCTGTGAAAGCGCTTCCAAGGAAGGGTGCTGGCTAGCAAGAGCTTTCAGTGCTGGCACTTTTCATCTCTGAGCAATTGCTCGACGTTTGCAATTTCTCACCTGAGCTCTCTTTAGACTGCGCGAGAGGATGAGCAGAAGATGAGGTGGCTAGAGAAGCCCAGAGCCCCAGTGTTCTTAGGCCTACAAAAGCGCTTCCAAGGAAGGGGGCTGGCTAGCAAGAGCTTTCAGTGCTGGCACTTTTCATCTCCGAGCAATTGCTCGACGTTTGCAATTTCTCAACTCGTGTCTACGAGACGGAAAGAGAATGACCGTGACGTTTGGTGGCTAGAGAAGCGCAAAGCCCCAGTGTTGCTGCGCCTGTGAAAGCGCTTCCAAGGAAGGGTGCTGGCTAGCAAGAGCTTTCAGTGCTGGCACTTTTCATCTCTGAGCAATTGCTCAACGTTTGCAATTTCTCAGCTCGTGTCTACGAGACGGAAAGAGAAGGGCAGTGACGTTTGGTGCGTAGAGAATTGCAAAGCCCCAGTGTTACTGCGCCTGTGAAAGCGCTTCCAAGGAAGGGTGCTGGCTAGCAAGAGCTTTCAGTTCTGGCACTTTTCATCTCTGAGCAATTGCTCGACGTTTGCAATTTCTCACCTGAGCTCTCTTTAGAGTGCGCGAGAGGATGAGCAGAAGATGAGGTGGCTAGAGAAGCCCAGAGCCCCAGTGTTCTAAGGCCTACAAAAGCGCTTCCAAGGAAGGGTGCTGGCTAGCAAGAGCTTTCAGTGCTGGCACTTTTCATCTCTGAGCAATTGCTCGACGTTTGCAATTTCTCAGCTCGTGTCTACCGACGGAAAGAGAAGGACCGTGACGTTTGGTGGCTAGAGAAGCACAAAGCCCCAGTGTTGCTGCGCCTGTGAAAGCGCTTCCAAGGAAGGGTGCTGGCTAGCAAGAGCTTTCAGTGCTGGCACTTTTCATCTCTGAGCAATTGCTCGACGTTTGCAATTTCTCAGCTCGTGTCTACGAGACGGAAAGAGAAGGACCGTGACGTTTGGTGGGTAGAGAAGCGCAAAGCCCCAGTGTTGCTGCGCCTGTGAAAGCGCTTCCAAGGAAGGGTGCTGGCTAGCAACAGCTTTCAGTGCTGGCACTTTTCATCTCTGAGCAATTGCTCGACGTTTGCAATTTCTCACCTGAGCTCTCTTTAGAGCGCGCGAGTATGAGCAGAAGATGAGGTGGCTAGAGAAGCCCAGAGCCCCAGTGTTCTAAGGGCTACAAAAGCGCTTCCAAGGAAGGGTGCTGGCTAGCAACAGCTTTCAGTGCTGGCACTTTTCATCTCTGAGCAATTGCTCGACGTTTGCAATTTCTCACCTGAGCTCTCTTTAGAGTGCGCGAGAGGATGAGCAGAAGATGAGGTGGCTAGAGAAGCCCAGAGCCTCAGTGTTCTTAGGCCTACAAAAGCGCTTCCAAGGAAGGGTGCTGGCTAGCAAGAGCTTTCAGTGCTGGCACTTTTCATCTCTGAGCAATTGCTCGACGTTTGCAATTTCTCACCTGAGCTCTCTTTAGAGCGCGCGAGTATGAGCAGAAGATGAGGTGGCTAGGGAAGCCCAGAGCCCCAGTGTTCTTAGGCCTACAAAAGCGCTTCCAAGGAAGGGTGCTGGCTGGCAACAGCTTTCAGTGCTGGCACTTTTCATCTCTGAGCAATTGCTCGACGTTTGCAATTTCTCAACTCGTGTCTACGAGACGGAAAGAGAAGGACCGTGACATTTGGTGCGTATAGAAGCGCAAAGCCCCAGTGTTGCTGCGCCTGTGAAAGCGCTTCCAAGGAAGGGTGCTGGCTAGCAAGAGCTTTCAGTGCTGGCACTTTTCATCTCTGAGCAATTGCTCGACGTTTGCAATTTCTCAGCTCATGTCTACCGACGGAAAGAGAAGGACTGTGACGTTTGGCGGCTAGAGAAGCGCAAAGCCCCAGTGTTGCTGCGCCTGTGAAAGCGCTTCCAAGGAAGGGTGCTGGCTAGCAAGAGCTTTCAGTGCTGGCACTTTTCATCTCTGAGCAATTGCTCGACGTTTGCAATTTCTCACCTGAGCTCTCTTTAGAGTGCGCGAGAGGATGAGCAGAAGATGAGGTGGCTAGAGAAGCCCAGAGCCCCAGTGTTCTTAGGCCTATAAAAGCGCTTCCAAGGAAGGGTGCTGGCTAGCAAGAGCTTTCAGTGCTGGCACTTTTCATCTCTGAGCAATTGCTCAACGTTTGCAATTTCTCAGCTCGTGTCTACGAGACGGAAAGAGAAGGACCGTGACGTTTGGTGGCTAGAGAAGCGCAAAGCCCCAGTGTTGCTGCGCCTGTGAAAGCGCTTCCAAGGAAGGGTGCTGGCTAGCAACAGCTTTCAGTGCTGGCACTTTTCATCTCTGAGCAATTGCTCGACGTTTGCAATTTCTCACCTGAGCTCTCTTTAGACTGCGCGAGAGGATGAGCAGAAGATGAGGTGGCTAGAGAAGCCCAGAGCCCCAGTGTTCTTAGGCCTACAAAAGCGCTTCCAAGGAAGGGTGCTGGCTAGCAAGAGCTTTCAGTGCTGGCACTTTTCATCTCTGAGCAATTGCTCGATGTTTGCAATTTCTCAGCTCGTGTCTACGAGACGGAAAGAGAATGACCGTGACGTTTGGTGGCTAGAGAAGCGCAAAGCCCCAGTGTTGCTGCGCCTGTGAAAGCGCTTCCAAGGAAGGGTGCTGGCTAGCAAGAGCTTTCAGTGCTGGCACTTTTCATCTCTGAGCAATTGCTCGACGTTTGCAATTTCTCAGCTCGTGTCTACGAGACGGAAAGAGAATGACCGTGACGTTTGGTGGCTAGAGAAGCGCAAAGCCCCAGTGTTGCTGCGCCTGTGAAAGCGCTTCCAAGGAAGGGTGCTGGCTAGCAACAGCTTTCAGTGCTGGCACTTTTCATCTCTGAGCAATTGCTCGACGTTTGCACTTTCTCACCTGAGCTCTCTTCAGAGTGCGCGAGAGGATGAGCAGAAGATGAGGTGGCTAGAGAAGCCCAGAGCCCCAGTCTTCTTAGGCCTACAAAAGCGCTTCCAAGGAAGGGTGCTGGCTAGCAACAGCTTTCAGTGCTGGCACTTTTCATCTCTGAGCAATTGCTGGACGTTTGCAATTTCTCAGCTCGTGTCTACCGACGGAAAGAGAAGGACCGTGACGTTTGGTGGGTAGAGAAGCGCAAAGCCCCAGTGTTGCTGCGCCTGTGAAAGCGCTACCAAGGAAGGGTGCTGGCTAGCAAGAGCTTTCAGTGCTGGCACTTTTCATCTCTGAGCAATTGCTCGACGTTTGCAATTTCTCACCTGAGCTCTCTTTAGAGTGCGCGAGAGGATGAGCAGAAGATGAGGTGGCTAGAGAAGCCCAGAGCCCCAGTGTTCTTAGGCCTATAAAAGCGCTTCCAAGGAAGGGTGCTGGCTAGCAAGAGCTTTCAGGGCTGGCACTTTTCATCTCTGAGCAATTGCTCGACGTTTGCAATTTCTCCCCTGAGCTCTCTTTAGAGCGCGCGAGTATGAGCAGAAGATGAGGTGGCTAGGGAAGCCCAGAGCCCCAGTGTTCTTAGGCCTACAAAAGCGCTTCCAAGGAAGGGTGCTGGCTAGCAAGAGCTTTCAGTGCTGGCACTTTTCATCTCTGAGCAATTGCTCGACGTTTGCAATTTCTCAGCTCGTGTCTACGAGACGGAAAGTGAAGGACCGTGACATTTGGTGCGTATAGAAGCGCAAAGCCCCAGTGTTGCTGCGCCTGTGAAAGCGCTTCCAAGGAAGGGTGCTGGCTAGCAAGAGCTTTCAGTGCTGGCACTTTTCATCTCTGAGCAATTGCTCGACGTTTGCAATTTCTCACCTGAGCTCTCTTTAGAGTGCGCGAGAGGATGAGCAGAAGATGAGGTGGCTAGAGAAGCCCAGAGCCCCAGTGTTCTTAGGCCTACAAAAGCGCTTCCAAGGAAGGGTGCTGGCTAGCAAGAGCTTTCAGTGCTGGCACTTTTCATCTCTGAGCAATTGCTCGATGTTTGCAATTTCTCAGCTCGTGTCTACGAGACGGAAAGAGAATGACCGTGACGTTTGGTGGGTAGAGAAGCGCAAAGCCCCAGTGTTGCTGCGCCTGTGAAAGCGCTTCCAAGGAAGGGTGCTGGCTAGCAAGAGCTTTCAGTGCTGGCACTTTTCATCTCTGAGCAATTGCTGGACGTTTGCAATTTCTCAGCTGGTGTCTACGAGACGGAAAGAGAATGACCGTGACGTTTGGTGGCTAGAGAAGCGCAAAGCCCCAGTGTTGCTGCGCCTGTGAAAGCGCTTCCAAGGAAGGGTGCTGGCTAGCAAGAGCTTTCAGTGCTGGCACTTTTCATCTCTGAGCAATTGCTCGACGTTTGCACTTTCTCACCTGAGCTCTCTTTAGAGTGCGCGAGAGGATGAGCAGAAGATGAGGTGGCTAGAGAAGCCCAGAGCCCCAGTGTTCTTAGGCCTACAAAAGCGCTTCCAAGGAAGGCTGCTGGCTAGCAACAGCTTTCAGTGCTGGCACTTTTCATCTCTGAGCAATTGCTGGACGTTTGCAATTTCTCAGCTCGTGTCTACCGACGGAAAGAGAAGGACCGTGACGTTTGGTGGGTAGAGAAGCGCAAAGCCCCAGTGTTGCTGCGCCTGTGAAAGCGCTTCCAAGGAAGGGTGCTGGCTAGCAAGAGCTTTCAGTGCTGGCACTTTTCATCTCTGAGCAATTGCTCGACGTTTGCAATTTCTCACCTGAGCTCTCTTTAGAGTGCGCGAGAGGATGAGCAGAAGATGAGGTGTCTAGAGAAGCCCAGAGCCCCAGTGTTCTTAGGCCTATAAAAGCGCTTCCAAGGAAGGGTGCTGGCTAGCAAGAGCTTTCAGTGCTGGCACTTTTCATCTCTGAGCAATTGCTCGACGTTTGCAATTTCTCCCCTGAGCTCTCTTTAGAGCGCGCGAGTATGAGCAGAAGATGAGGTGGCTAGGGAAGCCCAGAGCCCCAGTGTTCTTAGGCCTACAAAAGCGCTTCCAAGGAAGGGTGCTGGCTAGCAAGAGCTTTCAGTGCTGGCACTTTTCATCTCTGAGCAATTGCTCGACGTTTGCAATTTCTCAGCTCGTGTCTACGAGACGGAAAGTGAAGGACCGTGACATTTGGTGCGTATAGAAGCGCAAAGCCCCAGTGTTGCTGCGCCTGTGAAAGCGCTTCCAAGGAAGGGGGCTGGCTAGCAACAGCTTTCAGTGCTGGCACTTTTCATCTCTGAGCAATTGCTCGACGTTTGCAATTTCTCACCTGAGCTCTCTTCAGAGTGCGCGAGAGGATGAGCAGAAGATGAGGTGGCTAGAGAAGCCCAGAGCCCCAGTGTTCTTAGGCCTACAAAAGCGCTTCCAAGGAAGGGTGCTGGCTAGCAAGAGCTTTCAGTGCTGGCACTTTTCATCTCTGAGCAATTGCTGGACGTTTGCAATTTCTCAGCTCGTGTCTAGGAGACGGAAAGAGAAGGACCGTGACGTTTGGTGGCTAGAGAAGCGCAAAGCCCCAGTGTTGCTGCGCCTGTGAAAGCGCTTCCAAGGAAGGGTGCTGGCTAGCAAGAGCTTTCAGTGCTGGCAGTTTTCATCTCTGAGCAATTGCTCGACGTTTGCAATTTCTCACCTGAGCTCTCTTTAGACTGCGTGAGAGGATGAGCAGAAGATGAGGTGGCTAGAGAAGCCCAGAGCCCCACTGTTCTTAGGCCTACAAAAGCGCTTCCAAGGAAGGGTGCTGGCTAGCAACAGCTTTCAGTGCTGGCACTTTTCATCTCCGAGCAATTGCTCGACGTTTGCAATTTCTCAGCTCGTGTCTACGAGACGGAAAGAGAATGACCGTGACGTTTGGTGGCTAGAGAAGCGCAAAGCCCCAGTGTTGCTGCGCCTGTGAAAGCGCTTCCAAGGAAGGGTGCTGGCTAGCAAGAGCTTTCAGTGCTGGCACTTTTCATCTCTGAGCAATTGCTCAACGTTTGCAATTTCTCAGCTCGTGTCTACGAGACGGAAATAGAAGGGCCGTGACGTTTGGTGCGTAGAGAAGCGCAAAGCCCCAGTGTTGCTGCGCCTGTGAAAGCGCTTCCAAGGAAGGGTGCTGGCTAGCAACAGCTTTCAGTTCTGGCACTTTTCATCTCTGAGCAATTGCTCGACGTTTGCAATTTCTCACCTGAGCTCTCTTTAGAGTGCGCGAGAGGATGAGCAGAAGATGAGGTGGCTAGAGAAGCCCAGAGCCCCAGTGTTCTAAGGCCTACAAAAGCGCTTCCAAGGAAGGGTGCTGGCTAGCAAGAGCTTTCAGTGCTGGCACTTTTCATCTCGGAGCAATTGCTGGACGTTTGCAATTTCTCAGCTCGTGTCTACCGACGGAAAGAGAAGGACCGTGACGTTTGGTGGCTAGAGAAGCACAAAGCCCCAGTGTTGCTGCGCCTGTGAAAGCGCTTCCAAGGAAGGGTGCTGGCTAGCAACAGCTTTCAGTGCTGGCACTTTTCATCTCTGAGCAATTGCTCGACGTTTGCAATTTCTCAGCTCGTGTCTACGAGACGGAAAGAGAATGACCGTGACGTTTGGTGGCTAGAGAAGCGCAAAGCCCCAGTGTTGCTGCGCCTGTGAAAGCGCTTCCAAGGAAGGGTGCTGGCTAGCAAGAGCTTTCAGTGCTGGCACTTTTCATCTCTGAGCAATTGCTGGACGTTTGCAATTTCTCAGCTCGTGTCTACGAGACGGAAAGAGAATGACCGTGACGTTTGGTGCGTATAGAAGCGCAAAGCCCCAGTGTTGCTGCGCCTGTGAAAGCGCTTCCAAGGAAGGGTGCTGGCTAGCAAGAGCTTTCAGTGCTGGCACTTTTCATCTCTGAGCAATTGCTCGACGTTTGCACTTTCTCACCTGAGCTCTCTTCAGAGTGCGCGAGAGGATGAGCAGAAGATGAGGTGGCTAGAGAAGCCCAGAGCCCCAGTCTTCTTAGGCCTACAAAAGCGCTTCCAAGGAAGGGTGCTGGCTAGCAAGAGCTTTCAGTGCTGGCACTTTTCATCTCTGAGCAATTGCTGGACGTTTGCAATTTCTCAGCTCGTGTCTACCGACGGAAAGAGAAGGACCGTGACGTTTGGTGGGTAGAGAAGCGCAAAGCCCCAGTGTTGCTGCGCCTGTGAAAGCGCTACCAAGGAAGGGTGCTGGCTAGCAAGAGCTTTCAGTGCTGGCACTTTTCATCTCTGAGCAATTGCTCGACGTTTGCAATTTCTCACCTGAGCTCTCTTTAGAGTGCGCGAGAGGATGAGCAGAAGATGAGGTGGCTAGAGAAGCCCAGAGCCCCAGTGTTCTTAGGCCTATAAAAGCGCTTCCAAGGAAGGGTGCTGGCTAGCAAGAGCTTTCAGGGCTGGCACTTTTCATCTCTGAGCAATTGCTCGACGTTTGCAATTTCTCCCCTGAGCTCTCTTTAGAGCGCGCGAGTATGAGCAGAAGATGAGGTGGCTAGGGAAGCCCAGAGCCCCAGTGTTCTTAGGCCTACAAAAGCGCTTCCAAGGAAGGGTGCTGGCTAGCAAGAGCTTTCAGTGCTGGCACTTTTCATCTCTGAGCAATTGCTCGATGTTTGCAATTTCTCAGCTCGTGTCTACGAGACGGAAAGTGAAGGACCGTGACATTTGGTGCGTATAGAAGCGCAAAGCCCCAGTGTTGCTGCGCCTGTGAAAGCGCTTCCAAGGAAGGGTGCTGGCTAGCAACAGCTTTCAGTGCTGGCACTTTTCATCTCTGAGCAATTGCTCGACGTTTGCAATTTCTCACCTGAGCTCTCTTCAGAGTGCGCGAGAGGATGAGCAGAAGATGAGGTGGCTAGAGAAGCCCAGAGCCCCAGTGTTCTTAGGCCTACAAAAGCGCTTCCAAGGAAGGGTGCTGGCTAGCAAGAGCTTTCAGTGCTGGCACTTTTCATCTCTGAGCAATTGCTGGACGTTTGCAATTTCTCAGCTCGTGTCTACGAGACGGAAAGAGAAGGACCGTGACGTTTGGTGGCTAGAGAAGCGCAAAGCCCCAGTGTTGCTGCGCCTGTGAAAGCGCTTCCAAGGAAGGGTGCTGGCTAGCAACAGCTTTCAGTGCTGGCACTTTTCATCTCTGAGCAATTGCTCGACGTTTGCAATTTCTCACCTGAGCTCTCTTTAGAGTGCGCGAGAGGATGAGCAGAAGATGAGGTGGCTAGAGAAGCCCAGAGCCCCAGTGTTCTTAGGCCTACAAAAGCGCTTCCAAGGAAGGGTGCTGGCTAGCAAGAGCTTTCAGTGCTGGCACTTTTCATCTCGGAGCAATTGCTGGACGTTTGCAATTTCTCAGCTCGTGTCTACCGACGGAAAGAGAAGGACCGTGACGTTTGGTGGCTAGAGAAGCACAAAGCCCCAGTGTTGCTGCGCCTGTGAAAGCGCTTCCAAGGAAGGGTGCTGGCTAGCAACAGCTTTCAGTGCTGGCACTTTTCATCTCTGAGCAATTGCTCGACGTTTGCAATTTCTCAGCTCGTGTCTACGAGACGGAAAGAGAATGACCGTGACGTTTGGTGGCTAGAGAAGCGCAAAGCCCCAGTGTTGCTGCGCCTGTGAAAGCGCTTCCAAGGAAGGGTGCTGGCTAGCAAGAGCTTTCAGTGCTGGCACTTTTCATCTCTGAGCAATTGCTGGACGTTTGCAATTTCTCAGCTCGTGTCTACGAGACGGAAAGAGAATGACCGTGACGTTTGGTGGCTAGAGAAGCGCAAAGCCCCAGTGTTGCTGCGCCTGTGAAAGCGCTTCCAAGGAAGGGTGCTGGCTAGCAAGAGCTTTCAGTGCTGGCACTTTTCATCTCTGAGCAATTGCTCGACGTTTGCACTTTCTCACCTGAGCTCTCTTCAGAGTGCGCGAGAGGATGAGCAGAAGATGAGGTGGCTAGAGAAGCCCAGAGCCCCAGTCTTCTTAGGCCTACAAAAGCGCTTCCAAGGAAGGGTGCTGGCTAGCAAGAGCTTTCAGTGCTGGCACTTTTCATCTCTGAGCAATTGCTGGACGTTTGCAATTTCTCAGCTCGTGTCTACCGACGGAAAGAGAAGGACCGTGACGTTTGGTGGGTAGAGAAGCGCAAAGCCCCAGTGTTGCTGCGCCTGTGAAAGCGCTACCAAGGAAGGGTGCTGGCTAGCAAGAGCTTTCAGTGCTGGCACTTTTCATCTCTGAGCAATTGCTCGACGTTTGCAATTTCTCACCTGAGCTCTCTTTAGAGTGCACGAGAGGATGAGCAGAAGATGAGGTGGCTAGAGAAGCCCAGAGCCCCAGTGTTCTTAGGCCTATAAAAGCGCTTCCAAGGAAGGGTGCTGGCTAGCAAGAGCTTTCAGGGCTGGCACTTTTCATCTCTGAGCAATTGCTCGACGTTTGCAATTTCTCCCCTGAGCTCTCTTTAGAGCGCGCGAGTATGAGCAGAAGATGAGGTGGCTAGAGAAGCCCAGAGCCCCAGTGTTCTTAGGCCTACAAAAGCGCTTCCAAGGAAGGGTGCTGGCTAGCAAGAGGTTTCAGTGCTGGCACTTTTCATCTCTGAGCAATTGCTCGATGTTTGCAATTTCTCAGCTCGTGTCTACGAGACGGAAAGTGAAGGACCGTGACATTTGGTGCGTATAGAAGCGCAAAGCCCCAGTGTTGCTGCGCCTGTGAAAGCGCTTCCAAGGAAGGGTGCTGGCTAGCAACAGCTTTCAGTGCTGGCACTTTTCATCTCTGAGCAATTGCTCGACGTTTGCAATTTCTCACCTGAGCTCTCTTCAGAGTGCGCGAGAGGATGAGCAGAAGATGAGGTGGCTAGAGAAGCCCAGAGCCCCAGTGTTCTTAGGCCTACAAAAGCGCTTCCAAGGAAGGGTGCTGGCTAGCAAGAGCTTTCAGTGCTGGCACTTTTCATCTCTGAGCAATTGCTGGACGTTTGCAATTTCTCAGCTCGTGTCTACGAGACGGAAAGAGAAGGACCGTGACGTTTGGTGGCTAGAGAAGCGCAAAGCCCCAGTGTTGCTGCGCCTGTGAAAGCGCTTCCAAGGAAGGGTGCTGGCTAGCAAGAGCTTTCAGTGCTGGCAGTTTTCATCTCTGAGCAATTGCTGGACGTTTGCAATTTCTCACCTGAGCTCTCTTTAGACTGCGTGAGAGGATGAGCAGAAGATGAGGTGGCTAGAGAAGCCCAGAGCCCCACTGTTCTTAGGCCTACAAAAGCGCTTCCAAGGAAGGGTGCTGGCTAGCAACAGCTTTCAGTGCTGGCACTTTTCATCTCCGAGCAATTGCTCGACGTTTGCAATTTCTCAGCTCGTGTCTACGAGACGGAAAGAGAATGACCGTGACGTTTGGTGGCTAGAGAAGCGCAAAGCCCCAGTGTTGCTGCGCCTGTGAAAGCGCTTCCAAGGAAGGGTGCTGGCTAGCAAGAGCTTTCAGTGCTGGCACTTTTCATCTCTGAGCAATTGCTCAACGTTTGCAATTTCTCAGCTCGTGTCTACGAGACGGAAATAGAAGGGCCGTGACGTTTGGTGCGTAGAGAAGTGCAAAGCCCCAGTGTTGCTGCGCCTGTGAAAGCGCTTCCAAGGAAGGGTGCTGGCTAGCAACAGCTTTCAGTTCTGGCACTTTTCATCTCTGAGCAATTGCTCGACGTTTGCAATTTCTCAGCTCGTGTCTACGAGACGGAAAGAGAATGACCGTGACGTTTGGTGGCTAGAGAAGCGCAAAGCCCCAGTGTTGCTGCGCCTGTGAAAGCGCTTCCAAGGAAGGGTGCTGGCTAGCAACAGCTTTCAGTGCTGGCACTTTTCATCTCTGAGCAATTGCTCGACGTTTGCAATTTCTCAGCTCGTGTCTACGAGACGGAAAGAGAAGGACCGTGACGTTTGGTGGCTAGAGAAGCGCAAAGCCCCAGTGTTGCTGCGCCTGTGAAAGCGCTTCCAAGGAAGGGTGCTGGCTAGCAACAGCTTTCAGTGCTGGCACTTTTCATCTCGGAGCAATTGCTCGACGTTTGCAATTTCTCACCTGAGCTCTCTTTAGAGTGCGCGAGAGGATGAGCAGAAGATGAGGTGGCTAGAGAAGCCCAGAGCCCCAGTCTTCTTAGGCCTACAAAAGCGCTTCCAAGGAAGGGGGCTGGCTAGCAAGAGCTTTCAGTGCTGGCACTTTTCATCTCCGAGCAATTGCTGGACGTTTGCAATTTCTCAGCTCGTGTCTACCGACGGAAAGAGAAGGACCGTGACGTTTGGTGGCTAGAGAAGCGCAAAGCCCCAGTGTTGCTGCGCCTGTGAAAGCGCTTCCAAGGAAGGGTGCTGGCTAGCAAGAGCTTTCAGTGCTGGCACTTTTCATCTCTGAGCAATTGCTCGACGTTTGCAATTTCTCACCTGAGCTCTCTTTAGAGTGCGCGAGAGGATGAGCAGAAGATGAGGTGGCTAGAGAAGCCCAGAGCCCCAGTGTTCTTAGGCCTATAAAAGCGCTTCCAAGGAAGGGTGCTGGCTAGCAAGAGCTTTCAGTGCTGGCACTTTTCATCTCTGAGCAATTGCTCGACGTTTGCGATTTCTCACCTGAGCTCTCTTTAGAGCGCGCGAGTATGAGCAGAAGATGAGGTGGCTAGGGAAGCCCAGAGCCCCAGTGTTCTTAGGCCTACAAAAGCGCTTCCAAGGAAGGGTGCTGGCTAGCAAGAGCTTTCAGTGCTGGCACTTTTCATCTCGGAGCAATTGCTCGACGTTTGCAATTTCTCAGCTCGTGTCTACGAGACGGAAAGTGAAGGACCGTGACATTTGGTGCGTATAGAAGCGCAAAGCCCCAGTGTTGCTGCGCCTGTGAAAGCGCTTCCAAGGAAGGGTGCTGGCTAGCAACAGCTTTCAGTGCTGGCACTTTTCATCTCTGAGCAATTGCTCGACGTTTGCAATTTCTCACCTGAGCTCTCTTCAGAGTGCGCGAGAGGATGAGCAGAAGATGAGGTGGCTAGAGAAGCCCAGAGCCCCAGTGTTCTTAGGCCTACAAAAGCGCTTCCAAGGAAGGGTGCTGGCTAGCAAGAGCTTTCAGTGCTGGCACTTTTCATCTCTGAGCAATTGCTCGACGTTTGCAATTTCTCAGCTCGTGTCTACGAGACGGAAAGAGAAGGACCGTGACGTTTGGTGGGTAGAGAAGCGCAAAGCCCCAGTGTTGCTGCGCCTGTGAAAGCGCTTCCAAGGAAGGGTGCTGGCTAGCAAGAGCTTTCAGTGCTGGCACATTTCATCTCTGAGCAATTGCTCGACGTTTGCAATTTCTCAGCTCGTGTCTACCGACGGAAAGAGAAGGACCGTGACGTTTGGCGGCTAGAGAAGCGCAAAGCCCCAGTGTTGCTGCGCCTGTGAAAGCACTTCCAAGGAAGGGTGCTGGCTAGCAACAGCTTTCAGTGCTGGCACTTTTCATCTCTGAGCAATTGCTCGACGTTTGCAATTTCTCACCTGAGCTCTCTTTAGAGTGCGCGAGAGGATGAGCAGAAGATGAGGTGGCTAGAGAAGCCCAGAGCCCCAGTGTTCTTAGGCCTACAAAAGCGCTTCCAAGGAAGGGGGCTGGCTAGCAACAGCTTTCAGTGCTGGCACTTTTCATCTCCGAGCAATTGCTCGACGTTTGCAATTTCTCAGCTCGTGTCTACGAGACGGAAAGAGAAGGACCGTGACGTTTGGTGGCTAGAGAAGCGCAAAGCCCCAGTGTTGCTGCGCCTGTGAAAGCGCTTCCAAGGAAGGGTGCTGGCTAGCAAGAGCTTTCAGTGCTGGCACTTTTCATCTCTGAGCAATTGCTCGACGTTTGCAATTTCTCAGCTCGTGTCTACGAGACGGAAAGAGAATGACCGTGACGTTTGGTGGCTAGAGAAGCGCAAAGCCCCAGTGTTGCTGCGCCTGTGAAAGCGCTTCCAAGGAAGGGTGCTGGCTAGCAACAGCTTTCAGTGCTGGCACTTTTCATCTCTGAGCAATTGCTCGACGTTTGCAATTTCTCAGCTCGTGTCTACGAGACGGAAAGAGAAGGACCGTGACGTTTGGTGGCTAGAGAAGCGCAAAGCCCCAGTGTTGCTGCGCCTGTGAAAGCGCTTCCAAGGAAGGGTGCTGGCTAGCAAGAGCTTTCAGTGCTGGCACTTTTCATCTCTGAGCAATTGCTCGACGTTTGCAATTTCTCACCTGAGCTCTCTTTAGAGTGCGCGAGAGGATGAGCAGAAGATGAGGTGGCTAGAGAAGCCCAGAGCCCCAGTGTTCTTAGGCCTACAAAAGCGCTTCCAAGGAAGGGTGCTGGCTAGCAAGAGCTTTCAGTGCTGGCACTTTTCATCTCTGAGCAATTGCTCGACGTTTGCAATTTCTCAGCTCGTGTCTACCGACGGAAAGAGAAGGACCGTGACGTTTGGTGGCTAGAGAAGCGCAAAGCCCCAGTGTTGCTGCGCCTGTGAAAGCGCTTCCAAGGAAGGGTGCTGGCTAGCAAGAGCTTTCAGTGCTGGCACTTTTCATCTCTGAGCAATTGCTCGACGTTTGCAATTTCTCACCTGAGCTCTCTTTAGAGTGCGCGAGAGGATGAGCAGAAGATGAGGTGGCTAGAGAAGCCCAGAGCCCCAGTGTTCTTAGGCCTATAAAAGCGCTTCCAAGGAAGGGTGCTGGCTAGCAAGAGCTTTCAGTGCTGGCACTTTTCATCTCTGAGCAATTGCTCGACGTTTGCAATTTCTCACCTGAGCTCTCTTTAGAGCGCGCGAGTATGAGCAGAAGATGAGGTGGCTAGGGAAGCCCAGAGCCCCAGTGTTCTTAGGCCTACAAAAGCGCTTCCAAGGAAGGGTGCTGGCTAGCAACAGCTTTCAGTGCTGGCACTTTTCATCTCTGAGCAATTGCTCGACGTTTGCAATTTCTCAGCTCGTGTCTACGAGACGGAAAGTGAAGGACCGTGACATTTGGTGCGTAGAGAAGCGCAAAGCCCCAGTGTTGCTGCGCCTGTGAAAGCGCTTCCAAGGAAGGGTGCTGGCTAGCAACAGCTTTCAGTGCTGGCACTTTTCATCTCTGAGCAATTGCTCGACGTTTGCAATTTCTCACCTGAGCTCTCTTCAGAGTGCGCGAGAGGATGAGCAGAAGATTAGGTGGCTAGAGAAGCCCAGAGCCCCAGTGTTCTTAGGCCTACAAAAGCGCTTCCAAGGAAGGGTGCTGGCTAGCAAGAGCTTTCAGTGCTGGCACTTTTCATCTCTGAGCAATTGCTCGACGTTTGCAATTTCTCAGCTCGTGTCTACGAGACGGAAAGAGAAGGACCGTGACGTTTGGTGGGTAGAGAAGCGCAAAGCCCCAGTGTTGCTGCGCCTGTGAAAGCGCTTCCAAGGAAGGGTGCTGGCTAGCAACAGCTTTCAGTGCTGGCACTTTTCATCTCTGAGCAATTGCTCGACGTTTGCAATTTCTCACCTGAGCTCTCTTCAGAGTGCGCGAGAGGATGAGCAGAAGATGAGGTGGCTAGAGAAGCCCAGAGCCCCAGTGTTCTTAGGCCTACAAAAGCGCTTCCAAGGAAGGGTGCTGGCTAGCAAGAGCTTTCAGTGCTGGCACTTTTCATCTCTGAGCAATTGCTCGACGTTTGCAATTTCTCAGCTCGTGTCTACGAGACGGAAAGAGAAGGACCGTGACGTTTGGTGGGTAGAGAAGCGCAAAGCCCCAGTGTTGCTGCGCCTGTGAAAGCGCTTCCAAGGAAGGGTGCTGGCTAGCAAGAGCTTTCAGTGCTGGCACATTTCATCTCTGAGCAATTGCTCGACGTTTGCAATTTCTCAGCTCGTGTCTACCGACGGAAAGAGAAGGACCGTGACGTTTGGCGGCTAGAGAAGCGCAAAGCCCCAGTGTTGCTGCGCCTGTGAAAGCACTTCCAAGGAAGGGTGCTGGCTAGCAACAGCTTTCAGTGCTGGCACTTTTCATCTCTGAGCAATTGCTCGACGTTTGCAATTTCTCACCTGAGCTCTCTTTAGAGTGCGCGAGAGGATGAGCAGAAGATGAGGTGGCTAGAGAAGCCCAGAGCCCCAGTGTTCTTAGGCCTACAAAAGCGCTTCCAAGGAAGGGGGCTGGCTAGCAACAGCTTTCAGTGCTGGCACTTTTCATCTCCGAGCAATTGCTCGACGTTTGCAATTTCTCAGCTCGTGTCTACGAGACGGAAAGAGAAGGACCGTGACGTTTGGTGGCTAGAGAAGCGCAAAGCCCCAGTGTTGCTGCGCCTGTGAAAGCGCTTCCAAGGAAGGGTGCTGGCTAGCAAGAGCTTTCAGTGCTGGCACTTTTCATCTCTGAGCAATTGCTCGACGTTTGCAATTTCTCAGCTCGTGTCTACGAGACGGAAAGAGAATGACCGTGACGTTTGGTGGCTAGAGAAGCGCAAAGCCCCAGTGTTGCTGCGCCTGTGAAAGCGCTTCCAAGGAAGGGTGCTGGCTAGCAACAGCTTTCAGTGCTGGCACTTTTCATCTCTGAGCAATTGCTCGACGTTTGCAATTTCTCAGCTCGTGTCTACGAGACGGAAAGAGAAGGACCGTGACGTTTGGTGGCTAGAGAAGCGCAAAGCCCCAGTGTTGCTGCGCCTGTGAAAGCGCTTCCAAGGAAGGGTGCTGGCTAGCAAGAGCTTTCAGTGCTGGCACTTTTCATCTCTGAGCAATTGCTCGACGTTTGCAATTTCTCACCTGAGCTCTCTTTAGAGTGCACGAGAGGATGAGCAGAAGATGAGGTGGCTAGAGAAGCCCAGAGCCCCAGTGTTCTTAGGCCTACAAAAGCGCTTCCAAGGAAGGGTGCTGGCTAGCAAGAGCTTTCAGTGCTGGCACTTTTCATCTCTGAGCAATTGCTCGACGTTTGCAATTTCTCAGCTCGTGTCTACCGACGGAAAGAGAAGGACCGTGACGTTTGGTGGCTAGAGAAGCGCAAAGCCCCAGTGTTGCTGCGCCTGTGAAAGCGCTTCCAAGGAAGGGTGCTGGCTAGCAAGAGCTTTCAGTGCTGGCACTTTTCATCTCTGAGCAATTGCTCGACGTTTGCAATTTCTCACCTGAGCTCTCTTTAGAGTGCGCGAGAGGATGAGCAGAAGATGAGGTGGCTAGAGAAGCCCAGAGCCCCAGTGTTCTTAGGCCTATAAAAGCGCTTCCAAGGAAGGGTGCTGGCTAGCAAGAGCTTTCAGTGCTGGCACTTTTCATCTCTGAGCAATTGCTCGACGTTTGCAATTTCTCACCTGAGCTCTCTTTAGAGCGCGCGAGTATGAGCAGAAGATGAGGTGGCTAGGGAAGCCCAGAGCCCCAGTGTTCTTAGGCCTACAAAAGCGCTTCCAAGGAAGGGTGCTGGCTAGCAACAGCTTTCAGTGCTGGCACTTTTCATCTCTGAGCAATTGCTCGACGTTTGCAATTTCTCAGCTCGTGTCTACGAGACGGAAAGTGAAGGACCGTGACATTTGGTGCGTAGAGAAGCGCAAAGCCCCAGTGTTGCTGCGCCTGTGAAAGCGCTTCCAAGGAAGGGTGCTGGCTAGCAACAGCTTTCAGTGCTGGCACTTTTCATCTCTGAGCAATTGCTCGACGTTTGCAATTTCTCACCTGAGCTCTCTTCAGAGTGCGCGAGAGGATGAGCAGAAGATTAGGTGGCTAGAGAAGCCCAGAGCCCCAGTGTTCTTAGGCCTACAAAAGCGCTTCCAAGGAAGGGTGCTGGCTAGCAAGAGCTTTCAGTGCTGGCACTTTTCATCTCTGAGCAATTGCTCGACGTTTGCAATTTCTCAGCTCGTGTCTACGAGACGGAAAGAGAAGGACCGTGACGTTTGGTGGGTAGAGAAGCGCAAAGCCCCAGTGTTGCTGCGCCTGTGAAAGCGCTTCCAAGGAAGGGTGCTGGCTAGCAAGAGCTTTCAGTGCTGGCACTTTTCATCTCTGAGCAATTGCTCGACGTTTGCAATTTCTCAGCTCGTGTCTACCGACGGAAAGAGAAGGACCGTGACGTTTGGCGGCTAGAGAAGCGCAAAGCCCCAGTGTTGCTGCGCCTGTGAAAGCGCTTCCAAGGAAGGGTGCTGGCTAGCAAGAGCTTTCAGTGCTGGCACTTTTCATCTCTGAGCAATTGCTCGACATTTGCAATTTCTCACCTGAGCTCTCTTTAGACTGCGTGAGAGGATGAGCAGAAGATGAGGTGGCTAGAGAAGCCCAGAGCCCCAGTGTTCTTAGGCCTACAAAAGCGCTTCCAAGGAAGGGGGCTGGCTAGCAACAGCTTTCAGTGCTGGCACTTTTCATCTCCGAGCAATTGCTCGACGTTTGCAATTTCTCAGCTCGTGTCTACGAGACGGAAAGAGAAGGACCGTGACGTTTGGTGGCTAGAGAAGCGCAAAGCCCCAGTGTTGCTGCGCCTGTGAAAGCGCTTCCAAGGAAGGGGGCTGGCTAGCAAGAGCTTTCAGTGCTGGCACTTTTCATCTCTGAGCAATTGCTCGACGTTTGCAATTTCTCAGCTCGTGTCTACGAGACGGAAAGAGAAGGACCGTGACGTTTGGTGGGTAGAGAAGCGCAAAGCCCCGGTGTTGCTGCACCTGTGAAAGCGCTTCCAAGGAAGGGTGCTGGCTAGCAAGAGCTTTCAGTGCTGGCACTTTTCATCTCTGAGCAATTGCTCGACGTTTGCAATTTCTCACCTGAGCTCTCTTTAGAGTGCGCGAGAGGATGAGCAGAAGATGAGGTGGCTAGAGAAGCCCAGAGCCCCAGTGTTCTAAGGGCTACAAAAGCGCTTCCAAGGAAGGGGGCTGGCTAGCAACAGCTTTCAGTGCTGGCACTTTTCATCTCTGAGCAATTGCTCGACGTTTGCAATTTCTCACCTGAGCTCTCTTTAGAGTGCGCGAGAGGATGAGCAGAAGATGAGGTGGCTAGAGAAGCCCAGAGCCCCAGTGTTCTTAGGCCTACAAAAGCGCTTCCAAGGAAGGGTGCTGGCTAGCAACAGCTTTCAGTGCTGGCACTTTTCATCTCTGAGCAATTGCTCGACGTTTGCAATTTCTCAGCTCGTGTCTACCGACGGAAAGAGAAGGACCGTGGCTTTTGGTGGGTAGAGAAGCGCAAAGCCCCAGTGTTGCTGCGCCTGTGAAAGCGCTTCCAAGGAAGGGTGCTGGCTAGCAAGAGCTTTCAGTGCTGGCACTTTTCATCTCGGAGCAATTGCTGGACGTTTGCAATTTCTCAGCTCGTGTCTACCGACGGAAAGAGAAGGACCGTGACGTTTGGTGGCTAGAGAAGCGCAAAGCCCCAGTGTTGCTGCGCCTGTGAAAGCGCTTCCAAGGAAGGGTGCTGGCTAGCAAGAGCTTTCAGTGCTGGCACTTTTCATCTCTGAGCAATTGCTCGACGTTTGCAATTTCTCAGCTCGTGTCTACGAGACGGAAAGAGAAGGACCGTGACATTTGGTGCGTATAGAAGCGCAAAGCCCCAGTGTTGCTGCGCCTGTGAAAGCACTTCCAAGGAAGGGTGCTGGCTAGCAAGAGCTTTCAGTGCTGGCACTTTTCATCTCTGAGCAATTGCTCGACGTTTGCAATTTCTCACCTGAGCTCTCTTTAGAGTGCGCGAGAGGATGAGCAGAAGATGAGGTGGCTAGAGAAGCCCAGAGCCCCAGTGTTCTAAGGGCTACAAAAGCGCTTCCAAGGAAGGGTGCTGGCTAGCAACAGCTTTCAGTGCTGGCACTTTTCATCTCGGAGCAATTGCTCGACGTTTGCAATTTCTCAGCTCGTGTCTATGAGACGGAAAGAGAATGACCGTGACTTTTGGTGGCTAGAGAAGCGCAAAGCCCCAGTGTTGCTGCGCCTGTGAAAGCGCTTCCAAGGAAGGGTGCTGGCTAGCAACAGCTTTCAGTGCTGGCACTTTTCATCTCTGAGCAATTGCTCGACGTTTGCAATTTCTCAGCTCGTGTCTACGAGACGGAAAGAGAAGGACCGTGACGTTTGGCGGCTAGAGAAGCGCAAAGCCCCAGTGTTGCTGCGCCTACAAAAGCGCTTCCAAGGAAGGGTGCTGGCTAGCAACAGCTTTCAGTGCTGGCACTTTTCATCTCTGAGCAATTGCTCGATATTTGCAATTTCTCACCTGAGCTCTCTTTAGAGTGCGCGAGAGGATGAGCAGAAGATGAGGTGGCTAGAGAAGCCCAGAGCCCCAGTGTTCTTAGGCCTATAAAAGCGCTTCCAAGGAAGGGTGCTGGCTAGCAACAGCTTTCAGTGCTGGCACTTTTCATCTCGGAGCAATTGCTGGACGTTTGCAATTTCTCAGCTCGTGTCTACCGACGGAAAGAGAAGGACCGTGACGTTTGGTGGGTAGAGAAGCGCAAAGCCCCAGTGTTGCTGCGCCTGTGAAAGTGCTTCCAAGGAAGGGTGCTGGCTAGCAAGAGCTTTCAGTGCTGGCACTTTTCATCTCTGAGCAATTGCTGGACGTTTGCAATTTCTCAGCTCGTGTCTACGAGACGGAAAGAGAAGGACCGTGACGTTTGGCGGCTAGAGAAGCGCAAAGCCCCAGTGTTGCTGCGCCTGTGAAAGCGCTTCCAAGGAAGGGTGCTGGCTAGCAACAGCTTTCAGTGCTGGCACTTTTCATCTCTGAGCAATTGCTCGACGTTTGCAATTTCTCACCTGAGCTCTCTTCAGAGTGCGCGAGAGGATGAGCAGAAGATGAGGTGGCTAGAGAAGCCCAGAGCCCCACTGTTCTTAGGCCTATAAAAGCGCTTCCAAGGAAGGGTGCTGGCTAGCAACAGCTTTCAGTGCTGGCACTTTTCATCTCGGAGCAATTGCTCGACGTTTGCAATTTCTCAGCTCGTGTCTACGAGATGGAAAGAGAAGGACCGTGACATTTGGTGGGTAGAGAAGCGCAAAGCCCCAGTGTTGCTGCGCCTGTGAAAGCGCTTCCAAGGAAGGGTGCTGGCTAGCAAGAGCTTTCAGTGCTGGCACTTTTCATCTCTGAGCAATTGCTGGACGTTTGCAATTTCTCAGCTCGTGTCTACGAGACGGAAAGAGAAGGACCGTGACGTTTGGTGCGTATAGAAGCGCAAAGCCCCAGTGTTGCTGTGCCTGTGAAAGCGCTTCCAAGGAAGGGTGCTGGCTAGCAACAGCTTTCAGTGCTGGCACTTTTCATCTCTGAGCAATTGCTCGACGTTTGCAATTTCTCACCTGAGCTCTCTTTAGAGTGCGCGAGAGGATGAGCAGAAGATGAGGTGGCTAGAGAAGCCCAGAGCCCCACTGTTCTTAGGCCTACAAAAGCGCTTCCAAGGAAGGGTGCTGGCTAGCAAGAGCTTTCAGTGCTGGCACTTTTCATCTCTGAGCAATTGCTCGACGTTTGCAATTTCTCACCTGAGCTCTCTTTAGAGCGCGCGAGTATGAGCAGAAGATGAGGTGGCTAGGGAAGCCCAGAGCCCCAGTGTTCTTAGGCCTACAAAAGCGCTTCCAAGGAAGGGTGCTGGCTAGCAACAGCTTTCAGTGCTGGCACTTTTCATCTCTGAGCAATTGCTCGACGTTTGCAATTTCTCACCTGAGCTCTCTTTAGACTGCGCGAGAGGATGAGCAGAAGATGAGGTGGCTAGAGAAGCCCAGAGCCCCAGTGTTCTTAGGCCTATAAAAGCGCTTCCAAGGAAGGGGGCTGGCTAGCAAGAGCTTTCAGTGCTGGCACTTTTCATCTCTGAGCAATTGCTCGACGTTTGCAATTTCTCCCCTGAGCTCTCTTTAGAGCGCGCGAGTATGAGCAGAAGATGAGGTGGCTAGGGAAGCCCAGAGCCCCAGTGTTCTTAGGCCTACAAAAGCGCTTCCAAGGAAGGGTGCTGGCTAGCAAGAGCTTTCAGTGCTGGCACTTTTCATCTCTGAGCAATTGCTCGACGTTTGCAATTTCTCAGCTCGTGTCTACGAGACGGAAAGTGAAGGACCGTGACATTTGGTGCGTATAGAAGCGCAAAGCCCCAGTGTTGCTGCGCCTGTGAAAGCGCTTCCAAGGAAGGGTGCTGGCTAGCAACAGCTTTCAGTGCTGGCACTTTTCATCTCTGAGCAATTGCTCGACGTTTGCAATTTCTCACCTGAGCTCTCTTCAGAGTGCGCGAGAGGATGAGCAGAAGATGAGGTGGCTAGAGAAGCCCAGAGCCCCAGTGTTCTTAGGCCTACAAAAGCGCTTCCAAGGAAGGGTGCTGGCTAGCAACAGCTTTCAGTGCTGGCACTTTTCATCTCTGAGCAATTGCTGGACGTTTGCAATTTCTCAGCTCGTGTCTACGAGACGGAAAGAGAAGGACCGTGACGTTTGGTGGCTAGAGAAGCGCAAAGCCCCAGTGTTGCTGCGCCTGTGAAAGCGCTTCCAAGGAAGGGTGCTGGCTAGCAAGAGCTTTCAGTGCTGGCACTTTTCATCTCTGAGCAATTGCTCGACGTTTGCAATTTCTCAGCTCGTGTCTACCGACGGAAAGAGAAGGACCGTGACGTTTGGCGGCTAGAGAAGCGCAAAGCCCCAGTGTTGCTGCGCCTGTGAAAGCGCTTCCAAGGAAGGGTGCTGGCTAGCAAGAGCTTTCAGTGCTGGCACTTTTCATCTCTGAGCAATTGCTCGACGTTTGCAATTTCTCACCTGAGCTCTCTTTAGAGTGCGCAAGAGGATGAGCAGAAGATGAGGTGGCTAGAGAAGCCCAGAGCCCCAGTGTTCTTAGGCCTACAAAAGCGCTTCCAAGGAAGGGGGCTGGCTAGCAACAGCTTTCAGTGCTGGCACTTTTCATCTCTGAGCAATTGCTCGACGTTTGCATTTTCTCAGCTCGTGTCTACGAGACCGAAAGAGAATGACCGTGACGTTTGGTGGCTAGAGAAGCGCAAAGCCCCAGTGTTGCTGCGCCTGTGAAAGCGCTTCCAAGGAAGGGTGCTGGCTAGCAAGAGCTTTCAGTGCTGGCACTTTTCATCTCTGAGCAATTGCTCGACGTTTGCAATTTCTCAGCTCGTGTCTACGAGACGGAAAGAGAAGGGCCGTGACGTTTGGTGCGTAGAGAAGTGCAAAGCCCCAGTGTTGCTGCGCCTGTGAAAGCGCTTCCAAGGAAGGGTGCTGGCTAGCAAGAGCTTTCAGTTCTGGCACTTTTCATCTCTGAGCAATTGCTCGACGTTTGCAATTTCTCACCTGAGCTCTCTTTAGAGTGCGCGAGAGGATGAGCAGAAGATGAGGTGGCTAGAGAAGCCCAGAGCCCCAGTGTTCTAAGGCCTACAAAAGCGCTTCCAAGGAAGGGTGCTGGCTAGCAACAGCTTCCAGTGCTGGCACTTTTCATCTCGGAGCAATTGCTCGACGTTTGCAATTTCTCAGCTCGTGTCTACGAGACGGAAAGAGAAGGACCGTGACATTTGGTGCGTATAGAAGCGCAAAGCCCCAGTGTTGCTGCGCCTGTGAAAGCGCTTCCAAGGAAGGGTGCTGGCTAGCAAGAGCTTTCAGTGCTGGCACTTTTCATCTCTGAGCAATTGCTCGACGTTTGCAATTTCTCAGCTCGTGTCTACCGACGGAAAGAGAAGGACCGTGACGTTTGGCGGCTAGAGAAGCGCAAAGCCCCAGTGTTGCTGCGCCTGTGAAAGCGCTTCCAAGGAAGGGTGCTGGCTAGCAACAGCTTTCAGTGCTGGCACTTTTCATCTCTGAGCAATTGCTCGACGTTTGCAATTTCTCACCTGAGCTCTCTTTAGAGTGCGCGAGAGGATGAGCAGAAGATGAGGTGGCTAGAGAAGCCCAGAGCCCCAGTGTTCTTAGGCCTATAAAAGCGCTTCCAAGGAAGGGTGCTGGCTAGCAACAGCTTTCAGTGCTGGCACTTTTCATCTCGGAGCAATTGCTGGACGTTTGCAATTTCTCAGCTCGTGTCTACGAGACGGAAAGAGAAGGACCGTGACGTTTGGTGGCTAGAGAAGCGCAAAGCCCCAGTGTTGCTGCGCCTGTGAAAGCGCTTCCAAGGAAGGGTGCTGGCTAGCAAGAGCTTTCAGTGCTGGCACTTTTCATCTCTGAGCAATTGCTCGACGTTTGCAATTTCTCAGCTCGTGTCTACGAGACGGAAAGAGAAGGACCGTGACGTTTGGTGGCTAGAGAAGCGCAAAGCCCCAGTGTTGCTGTGCCTGTGAAAGCGCTTCCAAGGAAGGGTGCTGGCTAGCAACAGCTTTCAGTGCTGGCACTTTTCATCTCTGAGCAATTGCTCGACGTTTGCAATTTCTCACCTGAGCTCTCTTTAGAGTGCGCGAGAGGATGAGCAGAAGATGAGGTGGCTAGAGAAGCCCAGAGCCCCACTGTTCTTAGGCCTACAAAAGCGCTTCCAAGGAAGGGTGCTGGCTAGCAAGAGCTTTCAGTGCTGGCACTTTTCATCTCTGAGCAATTGCTCGACGTTTGCAATTTCTCACCTGAGCTCTCTTTAGAGCGCGCGAGTATGAGCAGAAGATGAGGTGGCTAGGGAAGCCCAGAGCCCCAGTGTTCTTAGGCCTACAAAAGCGCTTCCAAGGAAGGGTGCTGGCTAGCAAGAGCTTTCAGTGCTGGCACTTTTCATCTCTGAGCAATTGCTCGACGTTTGCAATTTCTCAGCTCGTGTCTACGAGACGGAAAGTGAAGGACCGTGACATTTGGTGCGTATAGAAGCGCAAAGCCCCAGTGTTGCTGCGCCTGTGAAAGCGCTTCCAAGGAAGGGTGCTGGCTAGCAAGAGCTTTCAGTGCTGGCACTTTTCATCTCTGAGCAATTGCTCGACGTTTGCAATTTCTCACCTGAGCTCTCTTCAGAGTGCGCGAGAGGATGAGCAGAAGATGAGGTGGCTAGAGAAGCCCAGAGCCCCAGTGTTCTTAGGCCTACAAAAGCGCTTCCAAGGAAGGGTGCTGGCTAGCAACAGCTTTCAGTGCTGGCACTTTTCATCTCTGAGCAATTGCTCGACGTTTGCAATTTCTCACCTGAGCTCTCTTTAGAGTGCGCGAGAGGATGAGCAGAAGATGAGGTGGCTAGAGAAGCCCAGAGCCCCACTGTTCTTAGGCCTATAAAAGCGCTTCCAAGGAAGGGGGCTGGCTAGCAAGAGCTTTCAGTGCTGGCACTTTTCATCTCTGAGCAATTGCTCGACGTTTGCAATTTCTCACCTGAGCTCTCTTTAGAGCGCGCGAGTATGAGCAGAAGATGAGGTGGCTAGGGAAGCCCAGAGCCCCACTGTTCTTAGGCCTACAAAAGCGCTTCCAAGGAAGGGTGCTGGCTAGCAACAGCTTTCAGTGCTGGCACTTTTCATCTCTGAGCAATTGCTCGACGTTTGCAATTTCTCAGCTCGTGTCTACGAGACGGAAAGAGAATGACCGTGACATTTGGTGCGTATAGAAGCGCAAAGCCCCAGTGTTGCTGCGCCTGTGAAAGCGCTTCCAAGGAAGGGTGCTGGCTAGCAACAGCTTTCAGTGCTGGCACTTTTCATCTCTGAGCAATTGCTCGACGTTTGCAATTTCTCACCTGAGCTCTCTTCAGAGTGCGCGAGAGGATGAGCAGAAGATGAGGTGGCTAGAGAAGCCCAGAGCCCCAGTGTTCTTAGGCCTACAAAAGCGCTTCCAAGGAAGGGTGCTGGCTAGCAAGAGCTTTCAGTGCTGGCACTTTTCATCTCTGAGCAATTGCTGGACGTTTGCAATTTCTCAGCTCGTGTCTACGAGACGGAAAGAGAAGGACCGTGACGTTTGGTGGCTAGAGAAGCGCAAAGCCCCAGTGTTGCTGCGCCTGTGAAAGCGCTTCCAAGGAAGGGGGCTGGCTAGCAAGAGCTTTCAGTGCTGGCACTTTTCATCTCTGAGCAATTGCTCGACGTTTGCAATTTCTCAGCTCGTGTCTACCGACGGAAAGAGAAGGACCGTGACGTATGGCGGCTAGAGAAGCGCAAAGCCCCAGTGTTGCTGCGCCTGTGAAAGCGCTTCCAAGGAAGGGTGCTGGCTAGCAAGAGCTTTCAGTGCTGGCACTTTTCATCTCTGAGCAATTGTTCGACGTTTGCAATTTCTCACCTGAGCTCTCTTTAGACTGCGCGAGAGGATGAGCAGAAGATGAGGTGGCTAGAGAAGCCCAGAGCCCCAGTGTTCTTAGGCCTATAAAAGCGCTTCCAAGGAAGGGTGCTGGCTAGCAACAGCTTTCAGTGCTGGCACTTTTCATCTCGGAGCAATTGCTGGACGTTTGCAATTTCTCAGCTCGTGTCTACCGACGGAAAGAGAAGGACCGTGACGTTTGGTGGGTAGAGAAGCGCAAAGCCCCAGTGTTGCTGCGCCTGTGAAAGCGCTTCCAAGGAAGGGTGCTGGCTAGCAAGAGCTTTCAGTGCTGGCACTTTTCATCTCTGAGCAATTGCTGGACGTTTGCAATTTCTCAGCTCGTGTCTACGAGACGGAAAGAGAAGGACCGTGACGTTTGGCGGCTAGAGAAGCGCAAAGCCCCAGTGTTGCTGCGCCTGTGAAAGCGCTTCCAAGGAAGGGTGCTGGCTAGCAACAGCTTTCAGTGCTGGCACTTTTCATCTCTGAGCAATTGCTCGACGTTTGCAATTTCTCACCTGAGCTCTCTTTAGAGTGCGCAAGAGGATGAGCAGAAGATGAGGTGGCTAGAGAAGCCCAGAGCCCCAGTGTTCTTAGGCCTATAAAAGCGCTTCCAAGGAAGGGTGCTGGCTAGCAACAGCTTTCAGTGCTGGCACTTTTCATCTCTGAGCAATTGCTGGACGTTTGCAATTTCTCAGCTCGTGTCTACGAGACGGAAAGAGAATGACCGTGACATTTGGTGGGTAGAGAAGCGCAAAGCCCCAGTGTTGCTGCGCCTGTGAAAGCGCTTCCAAGGAAGGGTGCTGGCTAGCAAGAGCTTTCAGTGCTGGCACTTTTCATCTCTGAGCAATTGCTGGACGTTTGCAATTTCTCAGCTCGTGTCTACGAGACGGAAAGAGAAGGACCGTGACGTTTGGTGGCTAGAGAAGCGCAAAGCCCCAGTGTTGCTGTGCCTGTGAAAGCGCTTCCAAGGAAGGGTGCTGGCTAGCAACAGCTTTCAGTGCTGGCACTTTTCATCTCTGAGCAATTGCTCGACGTTTGCAATTTCTCACCTGAGCTCTCTTTAGAGTGCGCGAGAGGATGAGCAGAAGATGAGGTGGCTAGAGAAGCCCAGAGCCCCAGTGTTCTTAGGCCTACAAAAGCGCTTCCAAGGAAGGGTGCTGGCTAGCAACAGCTTTCAGTGCTGGCACTTTTCATCTCTGAGCAATTGCTCGACGTTTGCAATTTCTCACCTGAGCTCTCTTTAGAGTGCGCGAGTATGAGCAGAAGATGAGGTGGCTAGGGAAGCCCAGAGCCCCAGTGTTCTTAGGCCTACAAAAGCGCTTCCAAGGAAGGGTGCTGGCTAGCAACAGCTTTCAGTGCTGGCACTTTTCATCTCTGAGCAATTGCTCGACGTTTGCAATTTCTCAGCTCGTGTCTACGAGACGGAAAGTGAAGGACCGTGACATTTGGTGCGTATAGAAGCGCAAAGCTTCAGTGTTGCTGCGCCTGTGAAAGCGCTTCCAAGGAAGGGTGCTGGCTAGCAAGAGCTTTCAGTGCTGGCACTTTTCATCTCTGAGCAATTGCTCGACGTTTGCAATTTCTCACCTGAGCTCTCTTCAGAGTGCGCGAGAGGATGAGCAGAAGATGAGGTGGCTAGAGAAGCCCAGAGCCCCAGTGTTCTTAGGCCTACAAAAGCGCTTCCAAGGAAGGGTGCTGGCTAGCAACAGCTTTCAGTGCTGGCACTTTTCATCTCTGAGCAATTGCTCGACGTTTGCAATTTCTCACCTGAGCTCTCTTTAGACTGCGCGAGAGGATGAGCAGAAGATTAGGTGGCTAGAGAAGCCCAGAGCCCCAGTGTTCTTAGGCCTATAAAAGCGCTTCCAAGGAAGGGTGCTGGCTAGCAAGAGCTTTCAGTGCTGGCACTTTTCATCTCTGAGCAATTGCTCGACGTTTGCAATTTCTCACCTGAGCTCTCTTTAGAGCGCGCGAGTATGAGCAGAAGATGAGGTGGCTAGGGAAGCCCAGAGCCCCAGTGTTCTTAGGCCTACAAAAGCGCTTCCAAGGAAGGGTGCTGGCTAGCAAGAGCTTTCAGTGCTGGCACTTTTCATCTCTGAGCAATTGCTCGACGTTTGCAATTTCTCAGCTCGTGTCTACGAGACGGAAAGAGAATGACCGTGACATTTGGTGCGTATAGAAGCGCAAAGCCCCAGTGTTGCTGCGCCTGTGAAAGCGCTTCCAAGGAAGGGTGCTGGCTAGCAAGAGCTTTCAGTGCTGGCACTTTTCATCTCTGAGCAATTGCTCGACGTTTGCAATTTCTCACCTGAGCTCTCTTCAGAGTGCGCGAGAGGATGAGCAGAAGATGAGGTGGCTAGAGAAGCCCAGAGCCCCAGTGTTCTTAGGCCTACAAAAGCGCTTCCAAGGAAGGGTGCTGGCTAGCAAGAGCTTTCAGTGCTGGCACTTTTCATCTCTGAGCAATTGCTGGACGTTTGCAATTTCTCAGCTCGTGTCTACGAGACGGAAAGAGAAGGACCGTGACGTTTGGTGGCTAGAGAAGCGCAAAGCCCCAGTGTTGCTGCGCCTGTGAAAGCGCTTCCAAGGAAGGGTGCTGGCTAGCAAGAGCTTTCAGTGCTGGCACTTTTCATCTCTGAGCAATTGCTCGACGTTTGCAATTTCTCAGCTCGTGTCTACCGACGGAAAGAGAAGGACCGTGACGTTTGGCGGCTAGAGAAGCGCAAAGCCCCAGTGTTGCTGCGCCTGTGAAAGCGCTTCCAAGGAAGGGTGCTGGCTAGCAACAGCTTTCAGTGCTGGCACTTTTCATCTCTGAGCAATTGCTCGACGTTTGCAATTTCTCACCTGAGCTCTCTTTAGAGTGCGTGAGAGGATGAGCAGAAGATGAGGTGGCTAGAGAAGCCCAGAGCCCCAGTGTTCTTAGGCCTACAAAAGCGCTTCCAAGGAAGGGTGCTGGCTAGCAACAGCTTTCAGTGCTGGCACTTTTCATCTCCGAGCAATTGCTGGACGTTTGCAATTTCTCAGCTCGTGTCTACGAGACGGAAAGAGAAGGACCGTGACGTTTGGTGGCTAGAGAAGCGCAAAGCCCCAGTGTTGCTGCGCCTGTGAAAGCGCTTCCAAGGAAGGGTGCTGGCTAGCAAGAGCTTTCAGTGCTGGCACTTTTCATCTCTGAGCAATTGCTCGACGTTTGCAATTTCTCAGCTCGTGTCTACCGACGGAAAGAGAAGGACCGTGACGTTTCGTGGCTAGAGAAGCGCAAAGCCCCAGTGTTGCTGCGCCTGTGAAAGCGCTTCCAAGGAAGGGTGCTGGCTAGCAAGAGCTTTCAGTGCTGGCACTTTTCATCTCTGAGCAATTGCTCGACGTTTGCAATTTCTCACCTGAGCTCTCTTTAGAGTGCGCGAGAGGATGAGCAGAAGATGAGGTGGCTAGAGAAGCCCAGAGCCCCAGTGTTCTAAGGGCTACAAAAGCGCTTCCAAGGAAGGGTGCTGCCTAGCAAGAGCTTTCAGTGCTGGCACTTTTCATCTCTGAGCAATTGCTGGACGTTTGCAATTTCTCACCTGAGCTCTCTTTAGAGTGCGCGAGAGGATGAGCAGAAGATGAGGTGGCTAGAGAAGCCCAGAGCCCCAGTGTTCTAAGGGCTACAAAACCGCTTCCAAGGAAGGGTGCTGGCTAGCAACAGCTTTCAGTGCTGGCACTTTTCATCTCTGAGCAATTGCTCGACGTTTGCAATTTCTCAGCTCGTGTCTACGAGACGGAAAGAGAATGACCGTGACGTTTGGTGCGTATAGAAGCGCAAAGCCCCAGTGTTGCTGCGCCTGTGAAAGCGCTTCCAAGGAAGGGTGCTGGCTAGCAACAGCTTTCAGTGCTGGCACTTTTCATCTCTGAGCAATTGCTCGACGTTTGCAATTTCTCAGCTCGTGTCTACCGACGGAAAGAGAAGGACCGTGACGTTTGTTGGCTAGAGGAGCGCAAAGCCCCAGTGTTGCTGTGCCTGTGAAAGCGCTTCCAAGGAAGGGTGCTGGCTAGCAAGAGCTTTCAGTGCTGGCACTTTTCATCTCTGAGCAATTGCTCGACATTTGCAATTTCTCACCTGAGCTCTCTTTAGAGTGCGCGAGAGGATGAGCAGAAGATGAGGTGGCTAGAGAAGCCCAGAGCCCCAGTGTTCTAAGGGCTACAAAAGCGCTTCCAAGGAAGGGGGCTGGCTAGCAACAGCTTTCAGTGCTGGCACTTTTCATCTCTGAGCAATTGCTCGACGTTTGCAATTTCTCACCTGAGCTCTCTTTAGAGTGCGCGAGAGGATGAGCAGAAGATGAGGTGGCTAGAGAAGCCCAGAGCCCCAGTGTTCTTAGGCCTACAAAAGCGCTTCCAAGGAAGGGTGCTGGCTAGCAACAGCTTTCAGTGCTGGCACTTTTCATCTCTGAGCAATTGCTCGACGTTTGCAATTTCTCAGCTCGTGTCTACCGACGGAAAGAGAAGGACCGTGACGTTTGGCGGCTAGAGAAGCGCAAAGCCCCAGTGTTGCTGCGCCTGTGAAAGCGCTTCCAAGGAAGGGTGCTGGCTAGCAAGAGCTTTCAGTGCTGGCACTTTTCATCTCTGAGCAATTGCTCGACGTTTGCAATTTCTCAGCTCGTGTCTACCGACGGAAAGAGAAGGACCGTGACGTTTGGCGGCTAGAGAAGCGCAAAGCCCCAGTGTTGCTGCGCCTACAAAAGCGCTTCCAAGGAAGGGTGCTGGCTAGCAAGAGCTTTCAGTGCTGGCACTTTTCATCTCTGAGCAATTGCTCGACGTTTGCAATTTCTCACCTGAGCTCTCTTTAGAGTGCGCGAGAGGATGAGCAGAAGATGAGGTGGCTAGAGAAGCCCAGAGCCCCAGTGTTCTTAGGCCTATAAAAGCGCTTCCAAGGAAGGGTGCTGGCTAGCAACAGCTTTCAGTGCTGGCACTTTTCATCTCTGAGCAATTGCTCGACGTTTGCAATTTCTCAGCTCGTGTCTACGAGACGGAAAGAGAAGGACCGTGACATTTGGTGGGTAGAGAAGCGCAAAGCCCCAGTGTTGCTGCGCCTGTGAAAGCGCTTCCAAGGAAGGGTGCTGGCTAGCAAGAGCTTTCAGTGCTGGCACTTTTCATCTCTGAGCAATTGCTGGACGTTTGCAATTTCTCAGCTCGTGTCTACGAGACGGAAAGAGAAGGACCGTGACGTTTGGTGGCTAGAGAAGCGCAGAGCCCCAGTGTTGCTGTGCCTGTGAAAGCGCTTCCAAGGAAGGGTGCTGGCTAGCAACAGCTTTCAGTGCTGGCACTTTTCATCTCTGAGCAATTGCTCGACGTTTGCAATTTCTCACCTGAGCTCTCTTTAGAGTGCGCGAGAGGATGAGCAGAAGATGAGGTGGCTAGAGAAGCCCAGAGCCCCACTGTTCTTAGGCCTACAAAAGCGCTTCCAAGGAAGGGTGCTGGCTAGCAACAGCTTTCAGTGCTGGCACTTTTCATCTCTGAGCAATTGCTCGACGTTTGCAATTTCTCACCTGAGCTCTCTTTAGAGCGCGCGAGTATGAGCAGAAGATGAGGTGGCTAGGGAAGCCCAGAGCCCCAGTGTTCTTAGGCCTACAAAAGCGCTTCCAAGGAAGGGTGCTGGCTAGCAACAGCTTTCAGTGCTGGCACTTTTCATCTCTGAGCAATTGCTCGACGTTTGCAATTTCTCAGCTCGTGTCTACGAGACGGAAAGTGAAGGACCGTGACATTTGGTGCGTATAGAAGCGCAAAGCCCCAGTGTTGCTGCGCCTGTGAAAGCGCTTCCAAGGAAGGGTGCTGGCTAGCAACAGCTTTCAGTGCTGGCACTTTTCATCTCTGAGCAATTGCTCGACGTTTGCAATTTCTCACCTGAGCTCTCTTCAGAGTGCGCGAGAGGATGAGCAGAAGATGAGGTGGCTAGAGAAGCCCAGAGCCCCAGTGTTCTTAGGCCTACAAAAGCGCTTCCAAGGAAGGGTGCTGGCTAGCAAGAGCTTTCAGTGCTGGCACTTTTCATCTCTGAGCAATTGCTCGACGTTTGCAATTTCTCACCTGAGCTCTCTTTAGAGTGCGCGAGAGGATGAGCAGAAGATGAGGTGGCTAGAGAAGCCCAGAGCCCCAGTGTTCTTAGGCCTATAAAAGCGCTTCCAAGGAAGGGGGCTGGCTAGCAAGAGCTTTCAGTGCTGGCACTTTTCATCTCTGAGCAATTGCTCGACGTTTGCAATTTCTCACCTGAGCTCTCTTTAGAGCGCGCGAGTATGAGCAGAAGATGAGGTGGCTAGGGAAGCCCAGAGCCCCAGTGTTCTTAGGCCTACAAAAGCGCTTCCAAGGAAGGGTGCTGGCTAGCAACAGCTTTCAGTGCTGGCACTTTTCATCTCTGAGCAATTGCTCGACGTTTGCAATTTCTCAGCTCGTGTCTACGAGACGGAAAGAGTATGACCGTGACATTTGGTGCGTATAGAAGCGCAAAGCCCCAGTGTTGCTGCGCCTGTGAAAGCGCTTCCAAGGAAGGGTGCTGGCTAGCAAGAGCTTTCAGTGCTGGCACTTTTCATCTCTGAGCAATTGCTCGACGTTTGCAATTTCTCACCTGAGCTCTCTTCAGAGTGCGCGAGAGGATGAGCAGAAGATGAGGTGGCTAGAGAAGCCCAGAGCCCCAGTGTTCTTAGGCCTACAAAAGCGCTTCCAAGGAAGGGTGCTGGCTAGCAAGAGCTTTCAGTGCTGGCACTTTTCATCTCTGAGCAATTGCTGGACGTTTGCAATTTCTCAGCTCGTGTCTACGAGACGGAAAGAGAAGGACCGTGACGTTTGGTGGCTAGAGAAGCGCAAAGCCCCAGTGTTGCTGCGCCTGTGAAAGCGCTTCCAAGGAAGGGTGCTGGCTAGCAAGAGCTTTCAGTGCTGGCACTTTTCATCTCTGAGCAATTGCTCGACGTTTGCAATTTCTCAGCTCGTGTCTACGAGACGGAAAGAGAAGGGCCGTGACGTTTGGTGCGTAGAGAAGTGCAAAGCCCCAGTGTTACTGCGCCTGTGAAAGCGCTTCCAAGGAAGGGTGCTGGCTAGCAAGAGCTTTCAGTTCTGGCACTTTTCATCTCTGAGCAATTGCTCGACGTTTGCAATTTCTCACCTGAGCTCTCTTTAGAGTGCGCGAGAGGATGAGCAGAAGATGAGGTGGCTAGAGAAGCCCAGAGCCCCAGTGTTCTAAGGCCTACAAAAGCGCTTCCAAGGAAGGGGGCTGGCTAGCAACAGCTTCCAGTGCTGGCACTTTTCATCTCTGAGCAATTGCTCGACGTTTGCAATTTCTCAGCTCGTGTCTACGAGACGGAAAGAGAAGGACCGTGACATTTGGTGCGTATAGAAGCGCAAAGCCCCAGTGTTGCTGCGCCTGTGAAAGCGCTTCCAAGGAAGGGTGCTGGCTAGCAAGAGCTTTCAGTTCTGGCACTTTTCATCTCTGAGCAATTGCTCGACGTTTGCAATTTCTCAGCTCGTGTCTACCGACGGAAAGAGAAGGACCGTGACGTTTGGCGGCTAGAGAAGCGCAAAGCCCCAGTGTTGCTGCGCCTGTGAAAGCGCTACCAAGGAAGGGTGCTGGCTAGCAACAGCTTTCAGTGCTGGCACTTTTCATCTCTGAGCAATTGCTGGACGTTTGCAATTTCTCACCTGAGCTCTCTTTAGAGTGCGCGAGAGGATGAGCAGAAGATGAGGTGGCTAGAGAAGCCCAGAGCCCCAGTGTTCTTAGGCCTATAAAAGCGCTTCCAAGGAAGGGTGCTGGCTAGCAACAGCTTTCAGTGCTGGCACTTTTCATCTCGGAGCAATTGCTGGACGTTTGCAATTTCTCAGCTCGTGTCTACGAGACGGAAAGAGAAGGACCGTGACGTTTGGTGGCTAGAGAAGCGCAAAGCCCCAGTGTTGCTGCGCCTGTGAAAGCGCTTCCAAGGAAGGGTGCTGGCTAGCAACAGCTTCCAGTGCTGGCACTTTTCATCTCTGAGCAATTGCTCGACGTTTGCAATTTCTCACCTGAGCTCTCTTTAGAGTGCGCGAGAGGATGAGCAGAAGATGAGGTGGCTAGAGAAGCCCAGAGCCCCAGTGTTCTTAGGCCTATAAAAGCGCTTCCAAGAAAGGGTGCTGGCTAGCAACAGCTTTCAGTGCTGGCACTTTTCATCTCGGAGCAATTGCTCGACGTTTGCAATTTCTCAGCTCGTGTCTACGAGACGGAAAGAGAATGACCGTGACATTTGGTGCGTATACAAGCGCAAAGCCCCAGTGTTGCTGCGCCTGTGAAAGCGCTTCCAAGGAAGGGTGCTGGCTAGCAAGAGCTTTCAGTGCTGGCACTTTTCATCTCTGAGCAATTGCTCGACGTTTGCAATTTCTCAGCTCGTGTCTACGAGACGGAAAGAGAATGACCGTGACGTTTGGTGGCTAGAGAAGCGCAAAGCCCCAGTGTTGCTGTGCCTGTGAAAGCACTTCCAAGGAAGGGTGCTGGCTAGCAAGAGCTTTCAGTGCTGGCACTTTTCATCTCTGAGCAATTGCTCGACGTTTGCAATTTCTCACCTGAGCTCTCTTTAGAGTGCGCGAGAGGATGAGCAGAAGATGAGGTGGCTAGAGAAGCCCAGAGCCCCACTGTTCTTAGGCCTACAAAAGCGCTTCCAAGGAAGGGTGCTGGCTAGCAAGAGCTTTCAGTGCTGGCACTTTTCATCTCTGAGCAATTGCTCGACGTTTGCAATTTCTCACCTGAGCTCTCTTTAGAGCGCGCGAGTATGAGCAGAAGATGAGGTGGCTAGGGAAGCCCAGAGCCCCAGTGTTCTTAGGCCTACAAAAGCGCTTCCAAGGAAGGGTGCTGGCTAGCAACAGCTTTCAGTGCTGGCACTTTTCATCTCTGAGCAATTGCTCGACGTTTGCAATTTCTCAGCTCGTGTCTACGAGACGGAAAGTGAAGGACCGTGACATTTGGTGCGTATAGAAGCGCAAAGCCCCAGTGTTGCTGCGCCTGTGAAAGCGCTTCCAAGGAAGGGTGCTGGCTAGCAACAGCTTTCAGTGCTGGCACTTTTCATCTCTGAGCAATTGCTCGACGTTTGCAATTTCTCACCTGAGCTCTCTTCAGAGTGCGCGAGAGGATGAGCAGAAGATGAGGTGGCTAGAGAAGCCCAGAGCCCCAGTGTTCTTAGGCCTACAAAAGCGCTTCCAAGGAAGGGTGCTGGCTAGCAAGAGCTTTCAGTGCTGGCACTTTTCATCTCTGAGCAATTGCTCGACGTTTGCAATTTCTCACCTGAGCTCTCTTTAGAGTGCGCGAGAGGATGAGCAGAAGATTAGGTGGCTAGAGAAGCCCAGAGCCCCAGTGTTCTTAGGCCTACAAAAGCGCTTCCAAGGAAGGGTGCTGGCTAGCAACAGCTTTCAGTGCTGGCACTTTTCATCTCTGAGCAATTGCTCGACGTTTGCAATTTCTCAGCTCGTGTCTACGAGACGGAAAGAGAATGACCGTGACATTTGGTGCGTATAGAAGCGCAAAGCCCCAGTGTTGCTGCGCCTGTGAAAGCGCTTCCAAGGAAGGGTGCTGGCTAGCAACAGCTTTCAGTGCTGGCACTTTTCATCTCTGAGCAATTGCTCGACGTTTGCAATTTCTCACCTGAGCTCTCTTTAGAGTGCGCGAGAGGATGAGCAGAAGATTAGGTGGCTAGAGAAGCCCAGAGCCCCAGTGTTCTAAGGGCTACAAAAGCGCTTCCAAGGAAGGGTGCTGGCTAGCAAGAGCTTTCAGTGCTGGCACTTTTCATCTCTGAGCAATTGCTCGACGTTTGCAATTTCTCAGCTCGTGTCTACGAGACGGAAAGAGAAGGACCGTGACGTTTGGTGGCTAGAGAAGCGCAAAGCCCCAGTGTTGCTGCGCCTGTGAAAGCGCTTCCAAGGAAGGGTGCTGGCTAGCAAGAGCTTTCAGTGCTGGCACTTTTCATCTCTGAGCAATTGCTCGACGTTTGCAATTTCTCAGCTCGTGTCTACCGACGGAAAGAGAAGGACCGTGACGTTTGGCGGCTAGAGAAGCGCAAAGCTTCAGTGTTGCTGCGCCTGTGAAAGCGCTACCAAGGAAGGGTGCTGGCTAGCAACAGCTTTCAGTGCTGGCACTTTTCATCTCTGAGCAATTGCTCGACGTTTGCAATTTCTCACCTGAGCTCTCTTTAGAGTGCGCGAGAGGATGAGCAGAAGATGAGGTGGCTAGAGAAGCCCAGAGCCCCAGTGTTCTTAGGCCTACAAAAGCGCTTCCAAGGATGGGGGCTGGCTAGCAACAGCTTTCAGTGCTGGCACTTTTCATCTCGGAGCAATTGCTCGACGTTTGCAATTTCTCAGCTCGTGTCTACGAGACCGAAAGAGAATGACCGTGACGTTTGGTGGGTAGAGAAGCGCAAAGCCCCAGTGTTGCTGCGCCTGTGAAAGCGCTTCCAAGGAAGGGTGCTGGCTAGCAAGAGCTTTCAGTGCTGGCACTTTTCATCTCTGAGCAATTGCTCGACGTTTGCAATTTCTCAGCTCGTGTCTACGAGACGGAAAGAGAAGGGCCGTGACGTTTCGTGGCTAGAGAAGTGCAAAGCCCCAGTGTTACTGCGCCTGTGAAAGCGCTTCCAAGGAAGGGTGCTGGCTAGCAAGAGCTTTCAGTTCTGGCACTTTTCATCTCTGAGCAATTGCTCGACGTTTGCAATTTCTCACCTGAGCTCTCTTTAGAGTGCGCGAGAGGATGAGCAGAAGATGAGGTGGCTAGAGAAGCCCAGAGCCCCAGTGTTCTTAGGCCTACAAAAGAGCTTCCAAGGAAGGGTGCTGGCTAGCAACAGCTTCCAGTGCTGGCACTTTTCATCTCTGAGCAATTGCTCGACGTTTGCAATTTCTCAGCTCGTGTCTACGAGACGGAAAGAGAAGGACCGTGACATTTGGTGCGTATAGAAGCGCAAAGCCCCAGTGTTGCTGCGCCTGTGAAAGCGCTTCCAAGGAAGGGTGCTGGCTAGCAAGAGCTTTCAGTGCTGGCACTTTTCATCTCTGAGCAATTGCTCGACGTTTGCAATTTCTCAGCTCGTGTCTACGAGACGGAAAGAGAAGGACCGTGACGTTTGGTGCGTATAGAAGCGCAAAGCCCCAGTGTTGCTGCGCCTGTGAAAGCGCTACCAAGGAAGGGTGCTGGCTAGCAACAGCTTTCAGTGCTGGCACTTTTCATCTCTGAGCAATTGCTGGACGTTTGCAATTTCTCACCTGAGCTCTCTTTAGAGTGCGCGAGAGGATGAGCAGAAGATGAGGTGGCTAGAGAAGCCCAGAGCCCCAGTGTTCTAAGGGCTACAAAAGCGCTTCCAAGGAAGGGTGCTGGCTAGCAAGAGCTTTCAGTGCTGGCACTTTTCATCTCTGAGCAATTGCTCGACGTTTGCAATTTCTCAGCTCGTGTCTACGAGACGGAAAGAGAAGGACCGTGACATTTGGTGCGTATAGAAGCGCAAAGCCCCAGTGTTGCTGCGCCTGTGAAAGCGCTTCCAAGGAAGGGTGCTGGCTAGCAAGAGCTTTCAGTGCTGGCACTTTTCATCTCTGAGCAATTGCTCGACGTTTGCAATTTCTCAGCTCGTGTCTACGAGACGGAAAGAGAAGGACCGTGACGTTTGGTGCGTATAGAAGCGCAAAGCCCCAGTGTTGCTGCGCCTGTGAAAGCGCTACCAAGGAAGGGTGCTGGCTAGCAACAGCTTTCAGTGCTGGCACTTTTCATCTCTGAGCAATTGCTGGACGTTTGCAATTTCTCACCTGAGCTCTCTTTAGAGTGCGCGAGAGGATGAGCAGAAGATTAGGTGGCTAGAGAAGCCCAGAGCCCCAGTGTTCTTAGGCCTACAAAAGCGCTTCCAAGGAAGGGTGCTGGCTAGCAAGAGCTTCCAGTGCTGGCACTTTTCATCTCTGAGCAATTGCTCGACGTTTGCAATTTCTCAGCTCGTGTCTACGAGACGGAAAGAGAAGGACCGTGACATTTGGTGCGTATAGAAGCGCAAAGCCCCAGTGTTGCTGCGCCTGTGAAAGCGCTTCCAAGGAAGGCTGCTGGCTAGCAAGAGCTTTCAGTGCTGGCACTTTTCATCTCTGAGCAATTGCTCGACGTTTGCAATTTCTCAGCTCGTGTCTACCGACGGAAAGAGAAGGACCGTGATGTTTGTTGGCTAGAGGAGCGCAAAGCCCCAGTGTTGCTGCGCCTGTGAAAGCGCTTCCAAGGAAGGGTGCTGGCTAGCAACAGCTTTCAGTGCTGGCACTTTTCATCTCTGAGCAATTGCTCGACGTTTGCAATTTCTCACCTGAGCTCTCTTTAGAGTGCGCGAGAGGATGAGCAGAAGATGAGGTGGCTAGAGAAGCCCAGAGCCCCAGTGTTCTAAGGGCTACAAAAGCGCTTCCAAGGAAGGGGGCTGGCTAGCAACAGCTTTCAGTGCTGGCACTTTTCATCTCTGAGCAATTGCTCGACGTTTGCAATTTCTCAGCTCGTGTCTACCGACGGAAAGAGAAGGACCGTGACGTTTGGCGGCTAGAGAAGCGCAAAGCCCCAGTGTTGCTGCGCCTGTGAAAGCGCTTCCAAGGAAGGGTGCTGGCTAGCAAGAGCTTTCAGTGCTGGCACTTTTCATCTCTGAGCAATTGCTCGACGTTTGCAATTTCTCACCTGAGCTCTCTTTAGAGTGCGCGAGAGGATGAGCAGAAGATGAGGTGGCTAGAGAAGCCCAGAGCCCCAGTGTTCTTAGGCCTATAAAAGCGCTTCCAAGGAAGGGTGCTGGCTAGCAAGAGCTTTCAGTGCTGGCACTTTTCATCTCTGAGCAATTGCTCGACGTTTGCAATTTCTCAGCTCGTGTCTACGAGACGGAAAGAGAATGACCGTGACTTTTGGTGCGTATAGAAGCGCAAAGCCCCAGTGTTGCTGCGCCTGTGAAAGCGCTTCCAAGGAAGGGTGCTGGCTAGCAAGAGCTTTCAGTGCTGGCACTTTTCATCTCTGAGCAATTGCTCGACGTTTGCAATTTCTCAGCTCGTGTCTACGAGACGGAAAGAGAAGGACCGTGACGTTTGGTGGCTAGAGAAGCGCAAAGCCCCAGTGTTACTGCGCCTGTGAAAGCGCTTCCAAGGAAGGGTGCTGGCTAGCAACAGCTTTCAGTTCTGGCACTTTTCATCTCTGAGCAATTGCTCGACGTTTGCAATTTCTCACCTGAGCTCTCTTTAGAGTGCGCGAGAGGATGAGCAGAAGATGAGGTGGCTAGAGAAGCCCAGAGCCCCAGTGTTCTTATGCCTACAAAAGCGCTTCCAAGGAAGGGTGCTGGCTAGCAAGAGCTTTCAGTGCTGGCACTTTTCATCTCTGAGCAATTGCTCGACGTTTGCAATTTCTCAGCTCGTGTCTACCGACGGAAAGAGAAGGACCGTGACGTTTGGTGGGTAGAGAAGCGCAAAGCCCCAGTGTTGCTGCGCCTGTGAAAGCGCTTCCAAGGAAGGGTGCTGGCTAGCAAGAGCTTTCAGTGCTGGCACTTTTCATCTCTGAGCAATTGCTCGACGTTTGCAATTTCTCAGCTCGTGTCTACGAGACGGAAAGAGAAGGACCGTGACGTTTGGTGGGTAGAGAAGCGCAAAGCCCCAGTGTTGCTGCGCCTGTGAAAGCGCTTCCAAGGAAGGGTGCTGGCTAGCAACAGCTTTCAGTGCTGGCACTTTTCATCTCTGAGCAATTGCTCGACGTTTGCAATTTCTCAGCTCGTGTCTAGGAGACAGAAAGAGAAGGACCGTGACGTTTGGTGGCTAGAGAAGCGCAAAGCCCCAGTGTTGCTGCGCCTGTGAAAGCGCTTCCAAGGAAGGGTGCTGGCTAGCAACAGCTTTCAGTGCTGGCACTTTTCATCTCTGAGCAATTGCTCGACGTTTGCAATTTCTCACCTGAGCTCTCTTTAGACTGCGCGAGAGGATGAGCAGAAGATTAGGTGGCTAGAGAAGCCCAGAGCCCCAGTGTTCTTAGGCCTACAAAAGCGCTTCCAAGGAAGGGGGCTGGCTAGCAACACCTTTCAGTGCTGGCACTTTTCATCTCGGAGCAATTGCTCGACGTTTGCAATTTCTCAGCTCGTGTCTACGAGACGGAAAGAGAAGGACCGTGACGTTTGGTGGCTAGAGAAGCGCAAAGCCCCAGTGTTGCTGCGCCTGTGAAAGCGCTTCCAAGGAAGGGTGCTGGCTAGCAACAGCTTTCAGTGCTGGCACTTTTCATCTCTGAGCAATTGCTCGACGTTTGCAATTTCTCACCTGAGCTCTCTTTAGAGTGCGCGAGAGGATGAGCAGAAGATGAGGTGGCTAAAGAAGCCCAGAGCCCCAGTGTTCTAAGGGCTACAAAAGCGCTTCCAAGGAAGGGTGCTGGCTAGCAACAGCTTTCAGTGCTGGCACTTTTCATCTCTGAGCAATTGCTCGACGTTTGCAATTTCTCACCTGAGCTCTCTTTAGAGTGCGCGAGAGGATGAGCAGAAGATGAGGTGTCTAGAGAAGCCCAGAGCCCCAGTGTTCTTAGGCCTATAAAAGCGCTTCCAAGGAAGGGGGCTGGCTAGCAACAGCTTTCAGTGCTGGCACTTTTCATCTCTGAGCAATTGCTCGACGTTTGCAATTTCTCAGCTCGTGTCTACGAGACGGAAAGAGAAGGACCGTGGCTTTTGATGGGTAGAGAAGCGCAAAGCCCCAGTGTTGCTGCGCCTGTGAAAGCGCTTCCAAGGAAGGGTGCTGGCTAGCAAGAGCCTCCAGTGCTGGCACTTTTCATCTCTGAGCAATTGCTCGACGTTTGCAATTTCTCAGCTCGTGTCTACGAGACGGAAAGAGAAGGACCGTGACTTTTGGTGGGTAGAGAAGCGCAAAGCCCCAGTGTTGCTGCGCCTGTGAAAGCGCTTCCAAGGAAGGGTGCTGGCTAGCAAGAGCTTTCAGTGCTGGCACTTTTCATCTCTGAGCAATTGCTCGACGTTTGCAGTTTCTCACCTGAGCTCTCTTTAGAGTGCGCGAGAGGATGAGCAGAAGATGAGGTGGCTAGAGAAGCCCAGAGCCCCAGTGTTCTAAGGGCTACAAAAGCGCTTCCAAGGAAGGGGGCTGGCTAGCAAGAGCTTTCAGTGCTGGCACTTTTCATCTCGGAGCAATTGCTGGACGTTTGCAATTTCTCACCTGAGCTCTCTTTAGAGTGCACGAGAGGATGAGCAGAAGATGAGGTGGCTAGAGAAGCCCAGAGCCCCAGTGTTCTTAGGCCTACAAAAGCGCTTCCAAGGAAGGGTGCTGGCTAGCAAGAGCTTTCAGTGCTGGCACTTTTCATCTCTGAGCAATTGCTCGACGTTTGCAATTTCTCAGCTCGTGTCTACGAGACGGAAAGAGAATGACCGTGGCTTTTGTTGGGTAGAGAAGCGCAAAGCCCCAGTGTTGCTGCGCCTGTGAAAGCGCTTCCAAGGAAGGGTGCTGGCTAGCAAGAGCCTCCAGTGCTGGCACTTTTCATCTCTGAGCAATTGCTCGACGTTTGCAATTTCTCAGCTCGTGTCTACGAGACGGAAAGAGAAGGACTGTGACGTTTGTTGGCTAGAGGAGCGCAAAGCCCCAGTGTTGCTGCGCCTGTGAAAGCGCTTCCAAGGAAGGGTGCTGGCTAGCAAGAGCTTTCAGTGCTGGCACTTTTCATCTCTGAGCAATTGCTCGACGTTTGCAATTTCTCACCTGAGCTCTCTTTAGAGTGCGCGAGAGGATGAGCAGAAGATGAGGTGGCTAGAGAAGCCCAGAGCCCCAGTGTTCTAAGGGCTACAAAAGCGCTTCCAAGGAAGGGGGCTGGCTAGCAAGAGCTTTCAGTGCTGGCACTTTTCATCTCTGAGCAATTGCTCGACGTTTGCAATTTCTCACCTGAGCTCTCTTTAGACTGCGCGAGAGGATGAGCAGAAGATGAGGTGGCTAGAGAAGCCCAGAGCCCCAGTGTTCTTAGGCCTACAAAAGCGCTTCCAAGGAAGGGTGCTGGCTAGCAAGAGCTTTCAGTGCTGGCACTTTTCATCTCTGAGCAATTGCTCGACGTTTGCAATTTCTCAGCTCGTGTCTACGAGACGGAAAGAGAATGACCGTGACTTTTGGTGGGTAGAGAAGCGCAAAGCCCCAGTGTTGCTGCGCCTGTGAAAGCGCTTCCAAGGAAGGGTGCTGGCTAGCAAGAGCTTTCAGTGCTGGCACTTTTCATCTCTGAGCAATTGCTGGACGTTTGCAATTTCTCAGCTCGTGTCTACGAGACGGAAAGAGAAGGACCGTGACGTTTGGTGCGTATAGAAGCGCAAAGCCCCAGTGTTGCTGCGCCTGTGAAAGCGCTTCCAAGGAAGGGTGCTGGCTAGCAAGAGCTTTCAGTGCTGGCACTTTTCATCTCTGAGCAATTGCTCGACGTTTGCAATTTCTCAGCTCGTGTCTACGAGACGGAAAGAGAAGGACCGTGACGTTTCGTGGCTAGAGAAGCCCAGAGCCCCAGTGTTCTAAGGGCTACAAAAGCGCTTCCAAGGAAGGGTGCTGGCTAGCAAGAGCTTTCAGTGCTGGCACTTTTCATCTCTGAGCAATTGCTCGACGTTTGCAATTTCTCACCTGAGCTCTCTTTAGAGTGCGCGAGAGGATGAGCAGAAGATGAGGTGGCTAGAGAAGCCCAGAGCCCCACTGTTCTTAGGCCTATAAAAGCGCTTCCAAGGAAGGGGGCTGGCTAGCAACAGCTTTCAGTGCTGGCACTTTTCATCTCGGAGCAATTGCTGGACGTTTGCAATTTCTCAGCTCGTGTCTACGAGACGGAAAGAGAAGGACCGTGACGTTTGGTGGCTAGAGAAGCGCAAAGCCCCAGTGTTGCTGCGCCTGTGAAAGCGCTTCCAAGGAAGGGTGCTGGCTAGCAAGAGCTTTCAGTGCTGGCACTTTTCATCTCTGAGCAATTGCTCGACGTTTGCAATTTCTCACCTGAGCTCTCTTTAGACTGCGCGAGAGGATGAGCAGAAGATGAGGTGGCTAGAGAAGCCCAGAGCCCCAGTGTTCTTAGGCCTACAAAAGCGCTTCCAAGGAAGGGTGCTGGCTAGCAACAGCTTCCAGTGCTGGCACTTTTCATCTCTGAGCAATTGCTCGACGTTTGCAATTTCTCAGCTCGTGTCTAGAAGACGGAAAGAGAAGGACCGTGACGTTTGGTGGGTAGAGAAGCGCAAAGCCCCAGTGTTGCTGCACCTGTGAAAGCGCTTCCAAGGAAGGGTGCTGGCTAGCAAGAGCTTTCAGTGCTGGCACTTTTCATCTCTGAGCAATTGCTCGACGTTTGCAATTTCTCAGCTCGTGTCTAGGAGACGGAAAGAGAAGGACCGTGACATTTGGTGCGTATAGAAGCGCAAAGCCCCAGTGTTGCTGCGCCTGTGAAAGCGCTTCCAAGGAAGGGTGCTGGCTAGCAAGAGCTTTCAGTGCTGGCACTTTTCATCTCTGAGCAATTGCTCGACGTTTGCAATTTCTCAGCTCGTGTCTAGGAGACAGAAAGAGAAGGACCGTGACGTTTGGTGGCTAGAGAAGCGCAAAGCCCCAGTGTTGCTGCGCCTGTGAAAGCGCTTCCAAGGAAGGGTGCTGGCTAGCAACAGCTTTCAGTGCTGGCACTTTTCATCTCTGAGCAATTGCTCGACGTTTGCAATTTCTCACCTGAGCTCTCTTTAGACTGCGCGAGAGGATGAGCAGAAGATTAGGTGGCTAGAGAAGCCCAGAGCCCCAGTGTTCTTAGGCCTACAAAAGCGCTTCCAAGGAAGGGGGCTGGCTAGCAACAGCTTTCAGTGCTGGCACTTTTCATCTCGGAGCAATTGCTCGACGTTTGCAATTTCTCAGCTCGTGTCTACGAGACGGAAAGAGAAGGACCGTGACGTTTGGTGGCTAGAGAAGCGCAAAGCCCCAGTGTTGCTGCGCCTGTGAAAGCGCTTCCAAGGAAGGGTGCTGGCTAGCAAGAGCTTTCAGTGCTGGCACTTTTCATCTCTGAGCAATTGCTCGACGTTTGCAATTTCTCACCTGAGCTCTCTTTAGAGTGCGCGAGAGGATGAGCAGAAGATGAGGTGGCTAAAGAAGCCCAGAGCCCCAGTGTTCTAAGGGCTACAAAAGCGCTTCCAAGGAAGGGTGCTGGCTAGCAACAGCTTTCAGTGCTGGCACTTTTCATCTCTGAGCAATTGCTCGACGTTTGCAATTTCTCACCTGAGCTCTCTTTAGAGTGCGCGAGAGGATGAGCAGAAGATGAGGTGTCTAGAGAAGCCCAGAGCCCCAGTGTTCTTAGGCCTATAAAAGCGCTTCCAAGGAAGGGGGCTGGCTAGCAACAGCTTTCAGTGCTGGCACTTTTCATCTCTGAGCAATTGCTCGACGTTTGCAATTTCTCAGCTCGTGTCTACGAGACGGAAAGAGAATGACCGTGACGTTTGGTGGCTAGAGAAGCGCAAAGCCCCAGTGTTGCTGCGCCTGTGAAAGCGCTTCCAAGGAAGGGTGCTGGCTAGCAAGAGCCTCCAGTGCTGGCACTTTTCATCTCTGAGCAATTGCTCGACGTTTGCAATTTCTCAGCTCGTGTCTACGAGACGGAAAGAGAAGGACTGTGACGTTTGTTGGCTAGAGGAGCGCAAAGCCCCAGTGTTGCTGCGCCTGTGAAAGCGCTTCCAAGGAAGGGTGCTGGCTAGCAAGAGCTTTCAGTGCTGGCACTTTTCATCTCTGAGCAATTGCTCGACGTTTGCAATTTCTCACCTGAGCTCTCTTTAGAGTGCGCGAGAGGATGAGCAGAAGATGAGGTGGCTAGAGAAGCCCAGAGCCCCAGTGTTCTAAGGGCTACAAAAGCGCTTCCAAGGAAGGGTGCTGGCTAGCAACAGCTTTCAGTGCTGGCACTTTTCATCTCGGAGCAATTGCTGGACGTTTGCAATTTCTCACCTGAGCTCTCTTTAGACTGCGCGAGAGGATGAGCAGAAGATGAGGTGGCTAGAGAAGCCCAGAGCCCCAGTGTTCTTAGGCCTACAAAAGCGCTTCCAAGGAAGGGTGCTGGCTAGCAAGAGCTTTCAGTGCTGGCACTTTTCATCTCTGAGCAATTGCTCGACGTTTGCAATTTCTCAGCTCGTGTCTACGAGACGGAAAGAGAAGGACCGTGCCGTTTGGTGCGTATAGAAGCGCAAAGCCCCAGTGTTGCTGCGCCTGTGAAAGCGCTTCCAAGGAAGGGTGCTGGCTAGCAAGAGCTTTCAGTGCTGGCACTTTTCATCTCTGAGCAATTGCTCAACGTTTGCAATTTCTCAGCTCGTGTCTACGAGACGGAAAGAGAAGGACTGTGACGTTTGGTGCGTATAGAAGCGCAAAGCCCCAGTGTTGCTGCGCCTGTGAAAGCGCTTCCAAGGAAGGGTGCTGGCTAGCAAGAGCTTTCAGTGCTGGCACTTTTCATCTCTGAGCAATTGCTCGACGTTTGCAATTTCTCAGCTCGTGTCTACGAGACGGAAAGAGAAGGACCGTGACGTTTGGTGCGTAGAGAAGCCCAGAGCCCCAGTGTTCTTAGGCCTACAAAAGCGCTTCCAAGGAAGGGTGCTGGCTAGCAACAGCTTTCAGTGCTGGCACTTTTCATCTCTGAGCAATTGCTCGACGTTTGCAATTTCTCACCTGAGCTCTCTTTAGAGTGCGCGAGAGGATGAGCAGAAGATGAGGTGGCTAGAGAAGCCCAGAGCCCCACTGTTCTTAGGCCTACAAAAGCGCTTCCAAGGAAGGGTGCTGGCTAGCAAGAGCTTTCAGTGCTGGCACTTTTCATCTCTGAGCAATTGCTCGACGTTTGCAATTTCTCAGCTCGTGTCTACCGACGGAAAGAGAAGGACCGTGACGTTTGGCGGCTAGAGAAGCGCAAAGCCCCAGTGTTGCTGCGCCTGTGAAAGCGCTTCCAAGGAAGGGTGCTGGCTAGCAAGAGCTTTCAGTGCTGGCACTTTTCATCTCTGAGCAATTGCTCGACGTTTGCAATTTCTCACCTGAGCTCTCTTTAGAGTGCGCGAGAGGATGAGCAGAAGATGAGGTGGCTAGAGAAGCCCAGAGCCCCAGTGTTCTTAGGCCTATAAAAGCGCTTCCAAGGAAGGGTGCTGGCTAGCAACAGCTTTCAGTGCTGGCACTTTTCATCTCGGAGCAATTGCTGGACGTTTGCAATTTCTCAGCTCGTGTCTACGAGACGGAAAGAGAAGGACCGTGACGTTTGGCGGCTAGAGAAGCGCAAAGCCCCAGTGTTGCTGCGCCTGTGAAAGCGCTTCCAAGGAAGGGTGCTGGCTAGCAACAGCTTTCAGTGCTGGCACTTTTCATCTCTGAGCAATTGCTCGACGTTTGCAATTTCTCACCTGAGCTCTCTTTAGAGTGCGCGAGAGGATGAGCAGAAGATGAGGTGGCTAGAGAAGCCCAGAGCCCCAGTGTTCTTAGGCCTATAAAAGCGCTTCCAAGGAAGGGTGCTGGCTAGCAACAGCTTTCAGTGCTGGCACTTTTCATCTCTGAGCAATTGCTCGACGTTTGCAATTTCTCAGCTCGTGTCTACGAGACGGAAAGAGAAGGACCGTGACGTTTGGTGCGTATAGAAGCGCAAAGCCCCAGTGTTGCTGCGCCTGTGAAAGCGCTTCCAAGGAAGGGTGCTGGCTAGCAACAGCTTTCAGTGCTGGCACTTTTCATCTCTGAGCAATTGCTCGACGTTTGCAATTTCTCACCTGAGCTCTCTTTAGAGTGCGCGAGAGGATGAGCAGAAGATGAGGTGGCTAGAGAAGCCCAGAGCCCCAGTGTTCTTAGGCCTATAAAAGCGCTTCCAAGGAAGGGGGCTGGCTAGCAACAGCTTTCAGTGCTGGCACTTTTCATCTCGGAGCAATTGCTGGACGTTTGCAATTTCTCAGCTCGTGTCTACGAGACGGAAAGAGAATGACCGTGACGTTTGGTGCGTATAGAAGCGCAAAGCCCCAGTGTTGCTGCGCCTGTGAAAGCGCTTCCAAGGAAGGGTGCTGGCTAGCAAGAGCTTTCAGTGCTGGCACTTTTCATCTCTGAGCAATTGCTCGACGTTTGCAATTTCTCACCTGAGCTCTCTTTAGAGTGCGCGAGAGGATGAGCAGAAGATGAGGTGGCTAGAGAAGCCCAGAGCCCCACTGTTCTTAGGCCTACAAAAGCGCTTCCAAGGAAGGGTGCTGGCTAGCAAGAGCTTTCAGTGCTGGCACTTTTCATCTCTGAGCAATTGCTCGACGTTTGCAATTTCTCAGCTCGTGTGTACCGACGGAAAGAAAAGGACCGTGACGTTTGGTGGCTAGAGAAGCGCAAAGCCCCAGTGTTGCTGCGCCTGTGAAAGCGCTTCCAAGGAAGGGTGCTGGCTAGCAAGAGCTTTCAGTGCTGGCACTTTTCATCTCTGAGCAATTGCTCGACGTTTGCAATTTCTCACCTGAGCTCTCTTTAGAGTGCGCGAGAGGATGAGCAGAAGATGAGGTGGCTAGAGAAGCCCAGAGCCCCAGTGTTCTTAGGCCTATAAAAGCGCTTCCAAGGAAGGGTGCTGGCTAGCAAGAGCTTTCAGTGCTGGCACTTTTCATCTCGGAGCAATTGCTGGACGTTTGCAATTTCTCACCTGAGCTCTCTTTAGAGCGCGAGAGGATGAGCAGAAGATGAGGTGGCTAGGGAAGCCCAGAGCCCCAGTGTTCTTAGGCCTACAAAAGCGCTTCCAAGGAAGGGTGCTGGCTAGCAAGAGCTTTCAGTGCTGGCACTTTTCATCTCTGAGCAATTGCTCGACGTTTGCAATTTCTCAGCTCGTGTCTACCGACGGAAAGAGAAGGACCATGACGTTTGGTGCGTAGAGAAGTGCAAAGCCCCAGTGTTGCTGCGCCTGTGAAAGCGCTTCCAAGGAAGGGTGCTGGCTAGCAAGAGCTTTCAGTGCTGGCACTTTTCATCTCTGAGCAATTGCTCGACGTTTGCAATTTCTCACCTGAGCTCTCTTTAGACTGCGCGAGAGGATGAGCAGAAGATGAGGTGGCTAGAGAAGCCCAGAGCCCCAGTGTTCTTAGGCCTACAAAAGCGCTTCCAAGGAAGGGGGCTGGCTAGCAACAGCTTTCAGTGCTGGCACTTTTCATCTCCGAGCAATTGCTCGACGTTTGCAATTTCTCAGCTCGTGTCTACGAGACGGAAAGAGAATGACCGTGACGTTTGGTGGCTAGAGAAGCGCAAAGCCCCAGTGTTGCTGCGCCTGTGAAAGCGCTTCCAAGGAAGGGTGCTGGCTAGCAAGAGCTTTCAGTGCTGGCACTTTTCATCTCTGAGCAATTGCTCAACGTTTGCAATTTCTCAGCTCGTGTCTACGAGACGGAAAGAGAAGGGCCGTGACGTTTGGTGCGTAGAGAAGTGCAAAGCCCCAGTGTTACTGCGCCTGTGAAAGCGCTTCCAAGGAAGGGTGCTGGCTAGCAAGAGCTTTCAGTTCTGGCACTTTTCATCTCTGAGCAATTGCTCGACGTTTGCAATTTCTCACCTGAGCTCTCTTTAGAGTGCGCGAGAGGATGAGCAGAAGATGAGGTGGCTAGAGAAGCCCAGAGCCCCAGTGTTCTAAGGCCTACAAAAGCGCTTCCAAGGAAGGGGGCTGGCTAGCAACAGCTTCCAGTGCTGGCACTTTTCATCTCTGAGCAATTGCTCGACGTTTGCAATTTCTCAGCTCGTGTCTACCGACGGAAAGAGAAGGACCGTGACGTTTGGTGGCTAGAGAAGCACAAAGCCCCAGTGTTGCTGCGCCTGTGAAAGCGCTTCCAAGGAAGGGTGCTGGCTAGCAAGAGCTTTCAGTGCTGGCACTTTTCATCTCTGAGCAATTGCTCGACGTTTGCAATTTCTCAGCTCGTGTCTAGGAGACGGAAAGAGAAGGACCGTGACGTTTGGTGGCTAGAGAAGCGCAAAGCCCCAGTGTTGCTGCGCCTGTGAAAGCGCTTCCAAGGAAGGGTGCTGGCTAGCAAGAGCTTTCAGTGCTGGCACTTTTCATCTCTGAGCAATTGCTCGACGTTTGCAATTTCTCAGCTCGTGTCTACGAGACGGAAAGAGAATGACCGTGACGTTTGGTGCGTATAGAAGCGCAAAGCCCCAGTGTTGCTGCGCCTGTGAAAGCGCTTCCAAGGAAGGGTGCTGGCTAGCAAGAGCTTTCAGTGCTGGCACTTTTCATCTCTGAGCAATTGCTGGACGTTTGCAATTTCTCAGCTCGTGTCTACGAGACGGAAAGAGAAGGACCGTGACGTTTGGTGGCTAGAGAAGCGCAAAGCCCCAGTGTTGCTGCGCCTGTGAAAGCGCTTCCAAGGAAGGGTGCTGGCTAGCAAGAGCTTTCAGTGCTGGCACTTTTCATCTCTGAGCAATTGCTCAACGTTTGCAATTTCTCACCTGAGCTCTCTTTAGAGTGCGCGAGAGGATGAGCAGAAGATGAGGTGGCTAGAGAAGCCCAGAGCCCCAGTCTTCTTAGGCCTACAAAAGCGCTTCCAAGGAAGGGTGCTGGCTAGCAAGAGCTTTCAGTGCTGGCACTTTTCATCTCGGAGCAATTGCTGGACGTTTGCAATTTCTCAGCTCGTGTCTACGAGACGGAAAGAGAAGGACCGTGACGTTTGGTGGGTAGAGAAGCGCAAAGCCCCAGTGTTGCTGCGCCTGTGAAAGCGCTTCCAAGGAAGGGTGCTGGCTAGCAAGAGCTTTCAGTGCTGGCACTTTTCATCTCTGAGCAATTGCTCGACGTTTGCAATTTCTCAGCTCGTGTCTACCGACGGAAAGAGAAGGACCGTGACGTTTGGTGGCTAGAGAAGCGCAAAGCCCCAGTGTTGCTGCGCCTGTGAAAGCGCTTCCAAGGAAGGGTGCTGGCTAGCAAGAGCTTTCAGTGCTGGCACTTTTCATCTCTGAGCAATTGCTCGACGTTTGCAATTTCTCACCTGAGCTCTCTTTAGAGTGCGCGAGAGGATGAGCAGAAGATGAGGTGGCTAGAGAAGCCCAGAGCCCCACTGTTCTTAGGCCTACAAAAGCGCTTCCAAGGAAGGGTGCTGGCTAGCAACAGCTTTCAGTGCTGGCACTTTTCATCTCTGAGCAATTGCTCGACGTTTGCAATTTCTCACCTGAGCTCTCTTTAGAGCGCGCGAGTATGAGCAGAAGATGAGGTGGCTAGAGAAGCCCAGAGCCCCAGTGTTCTAAGGGCTACAAAAGCGCTTCCAAGGAAGGGTGCTGGCTAGCAACAGCTTTCAGTGCTGGCACTTTTCATCTCTGAGCAATTGCTCGACGTTTGCAATTTCTCACCTGAGCTCTCTTTAGAGTGCGCGAGAGGATGAGCAGAAGATGAGGTGGCTAGAGAAGCCCAGAGCCCCAGTGTTCTTAGGCCTACAAAAGCGCTTCCAAGGAAGGGTGCTGGCTAGCAAGAGCTTTCAGTGCTGGCACTTTTCATCTCTGAGCAATTGCTCGACGTTTGCAATTTCTCACCTGAGCTCTCTTTAGAGCGCGCGAGTATGAGCAGAAGATGAGGTGGCTAGGGAAGCCCAGAGCCCCAGTGTTCTTAGGCCTACAAAAGCGCTTCCAAGGAAGGGTGCTGGCTGGCAACAGCTTTCAGTGCTGGCACTTTTCATCTCTGAGCAATTGCTCGACGTTTGCAATTTCTCAACTCGTGTCTACGAGACGGAAAGAGAAGGACCGTGACGTTTGGTGCGTATAGAAGCGCAAAGCCCCAGTGTTGCTGCGCCTGTGAAAGCGCTTCCAAGGAAGGGTGCTGGCTAGCAAGAGCTTTCAGTGCTGGCACTTTTCATCTCTGAGCAATTGCTCGACGTTTGCAATTTCTCAGCTCGTGTCTACCGACGGAAAGAGAAGGACTGTGACGTTTGGCGGCTAGAGAAGCGCAAAGCCCCAGTGTTGCTGCGCCTGTGAAAGCGCTTCCAAGGAAGGGTGCTGGCTAGCAAGAGCTTTCAGTGCTGGCACTTTTCATCTCTGAGCAATTGCTCGACGTTTGCAATTTCTCACCTGAGCTCTCTTTAGAGTGCGCGAGAGGATGAGCAGAAGATGAGGTGGCTAGAGAAGCCCAGAGCCCCAGTGTTCTTAGGCCTATAAAAGCGCTTCCAAGGAAGGGTGCTGGCTAGCAAGAGCTTTCAGTGCTGGCACTTTTCATCTCGGAGCAATTGCTGGACGTTTGCAATTTCTCAGCTCGTGTCTACGAGACGGAAAGAGAAGGACCGTGACGTTTGGTGCGTAGAGAAGCGCAAAGCCCCAGTGTTGCTGCGCCTGTGAAAGCGCTTCCAAGGAAGGGTGCTGGCTAGCAACAGCTTTCAGTGCTGGCACTTTTCATCTCTGAGCAATTGCTCGACGTTTGCAATTTCTCACCTGAGCTCTCTTTAGAGTGCGCGAGAGGATGAGCAGAAGATGAGGTGGCTAGAGAAGCCCAGAGCCCCAGTGTTCTTAGGCCTACAAAAGCGCTTCCAAGGAAGGGTGCTGGCTAGCAAGAGCTTTCAGTGCTGGCACTTTTCATCTCTGAGCAATTGCTCGATGTTTGCAATTTCTCAGCTCGTGTCTACGAGACGGAAAGAGAATGACCGTGACGTTTGGTGGCTAGAGAAGCGCAAAGCCCCAGTGTTGCTGCGCCTGTGAAAGCGCTTCCAAGGAAGGGTGCTGGCTAGCAAGAGCTTTCAGTGCTGGCACTTTTCATCTCTGAGCAATTGCTGGACGTTTGCAATTTCTCAGCTCGTGTCTACGAGACGGAAAGAGAAGGACCGTGACGTTTGGTGGCTAGAGAAGCGCAAAGCCCCAGTGTTGCTGCGCCTGTGAAAGCGCTTCCAAGGAAGGGTGCTGGCTAGCAACAGCTTCCAGTGCTGGCACTTTTCATCTCTGAGCAATTGCTCGACGTTTGCAATTTCTCAGCTCGTGTCTACGAGACGGAAAGAGAAGGACCGTGACGTTTGGTGCGTATAGAAGCGCAAAGCCCCAGTGTTGCTGCGCCTGTGAAAGCGCTTCCAAGGAAGGGTGCTGGCTAGCAAGAGCTTTCAGTGCTGGCACTTTTCATCTCTGAGCAATTGCTCGACGTTTGCAATTTCTCACCTGAGCTCTCTTTAGAGTGCGCGAGAGGATGAGCAGAAGATGAGGTGGCTAGAGAAGCCCAGAGCCCCAGTCTTCTTAGGCCTACAAAAGCGCTTCCAAGGAAGGGTGCTGGCTAGCAACAGCTTTCAGTGCTGGCACTTTTCATCTCTGAGCAATTGCTGGACGTTTGCAATTTCTCAGCTCGTGTCTACGAGACGGAAAGAGAAGGACCGTGACGTTTGGTGGGTAGAGAAGCGCAAAGCCCCAGTGTTGCTGCGCCTGTGAAAGCGCTTCCAAGGAAGGGTGCTGGCTAGCAAGAGCTTTCAGTGCTGGCACTTTTCATCTCTGAGCAATTGCTCGACGTTTGCAATTTCTCAGCTCGTGTCTACCGACGGAAAGAGAAGGACCGTGACGTTTGGTGGCTAGAGAAGCGCAAAGCCCCAGTGTTGCTGCGCCTACAAAAGCGCTTCCAAGGAAGGGTGCTGGCTAGCAAGAGCTTTCAGTGCTGGCACTTTTCATCTCTGAGCAATTGCTCGACGTTTGCAATTTCTCACCTGAGCTCTCTTTAGAGTGCGCGAGAGGATGAGCAGAAGATGAGGTGGCTAGAGAAGCCCAGAGCCCCACTGTTCTTAGGCCTACAAAAGCGCTTCCAAGGAAGGGTGCTGGCTAGCAACAGCTTTCAGTGCTGGCACTTTTCATCTCTGAGCAATTGCTCGACGTTTGCAATTTCTCACCTGAGCTCTCTTTAGAGCGCGCGAGTATGAGCAGAAGATGAGGTGGCTAGAGAAGCCCAGAGCCCCAGTGTTCTAAGGGCTACAAAAGCGCTTCCAAGGAAGGGTGCTGGCTAGCAACAGCTTTCAGTGCTGGCACTTTTCATCTCTGAGCAATTGCTCGACGTTTGCAATTTCTCACCTGAGCTCTCTTTAGAGTGCGCGAGAGGATGAGCAGAAGATGAGGTGGCTAGAGAAGCCCAGAGCCCCAGTGTTCTTAGGCCTACAAAAGCGCTTCCAAGGAAGGGTGCTGGCTAGCAAGAGCTTTCAGTGCTGGCACTTTTCATCTCTGAGCAATTGCTGGACGTTTGCAATTTCTCACCTGAGCTCTCTTTAGAGCGCGCGAGTATGAGCAGAAGATGAGGTGGCTAGGGAAGCCCAGAGCCCCAGTGTTCTTAGGCCTACAAAAGCGCTTCCAAGGAAGGGTGCTGGCTGGCAACAGCTTTCAGTGCTGGCACTTTTCATCTCTGAGCAATTGCTCGACGTTTGCAATTTCTCAACTCGTGTCTACGAGACGGAAAGAGAATGACCGTGACGTTTGGTGCGTATAGAAGCGCAAAGCCCCAGTGTTGCTGCGCCTGTGAAAGCGCTTCCAAGGAAGGGTGCTGGCTAGCAAGAGCTTTCAGTGCTGGCACTTTTCATCTCTGAGCATATGCTGGACGTTTGCAATTTCTCAGCTCGTGTCTACCGACGGAAAGAGAAGGACTGTGACGTTTGGCGGCTAGAGAAGCGCAAAGCCCCAGTGTTGCTGCGCCTGTGAAAGCGCTTCCAAGGAAGGGTGCTGGCTAGCAAGAGCTTTCAGTGCTGGCACTTTTCATCTCTGAGCAATTGCTCGACGTTTGCAATTTCTCACCTGAGCTCTCTTTAGAGTGCGCGAGAGGATGAGCAGAAGATGAGGTGGCTAGAGAAGCCCAGAGCCCCAGTGTTCTTAGGCCTATAAAAGCGCTTCCAAGGAAGGGTGCTGGCTAGCAAGAGCTTTCAGTGCTGGCACTTTTCATCTCGGAGCAATTGCTGGACGTTTGCAATTTCTCAGCTCGTGTCTACGAGACGGAAAGAGAAGGACCGTGACGTTTGGTGTGTAGAGAAGCGCAAAGCCCCAGTGTTGCTGCGCCTGTGAAAGCGCTTCCAAGGAAGGGTGCTGTCTAGCAAGAGCTTTCAGTGCTGGCACTTTTCATCTCTGAGCAATTGCTCGACGTTTGCAATTTCTCACCTGAGCTCTCTTTAGAGTGCGCGAGAGGATGAGCAGAAGATGAGGTGGCTAGAGAAGCCCAGAGCCCCAGTGTTCTTAGGCCTACAAAAGCGCTTCCAAGGAAGGGTGCTGGCTAGCAAGAGCTTTCAGTGCTGGCACTTTTCATCTCCGAGCAATTGCTCGATGTTTGCAATTTCTCAGCTCGTGTCTACGAGACGGAAAGAGAATGACCGTGACGTTTGGTGGCTAGAGAAGCGCAAAGCCCCAGTGTTGCTGCGCCTGTGAAAGCGCTTCCAAGGAAGGGTGCTGGCTAGCAAGAGCTTTCAGTGCTGGCACTTTTCATCTCTGAGCAATTGCTGGACGTTTGCAATTTCTCAGCTCGTGTCTACGAGACGGAAAGAGAATGACCGTGACGTTTGGTGGCTAGAGAAGCGCAAAGCCCCAGTGTTGCTGCGCCTGTGAAAGCTCTTCCAAGGAAGGGTGCTGGCTAGCAACAGCTTTCAGTGCTGGCACTTTTCATCTCTGAGCAATTGCTCGACGTTTGCACTTTCTCACCTGAGCTCTCTTCAGAGTGCGCGAGAGGATGAGCAGAAGATGAGGTGGCTAGAGAAGCCCAGAGCCCCAGTCTTCTTAGGCCTACAAAAGCGCTTCCAAGGAAGGGTGCTGGCTAGCAACAGCTTTCAGTGCTGGCACTTTTCATCTCTGAGCAATTGCTGGACGTTTGCAATTTCTCAGCTCGTGTCTACCGACGGAAAGAGAAGGACCGTGACGTTTGGTGGGTAGAGAAGCGCAAAGCCCCAGTGTTGCTGCGCCTGTGAAAGCGCTACCAAGGAAGGGTGCTGGCTAGCAAGAGCTTTCAGTGCTGGCACTTTTCATCTCTGAGCAATTGCTCGACGTTTGCAATTTCTCACCTGAGCTCTCTTTAGAGTGCGCGAGAGGATGAGCAGAAGATGAGGTGGCTAGAGAAGCCCAGAGCCCCAGTGTTCTTAGGCCTATAAAAGCGCTTCCAAGGAAGGGTGCTGGCTAGCAAGAGCTTTCAGGGCTGGCACTTTTCATCTCTGAGCAATTGCTCGACGTTTGCAATTTCTCCCCTGAGCTCTCTTTAGAGCGCGCGAGTATGAGCAGAAGATGAGGTGGCTAGGGAAGCCCAGAGCCCCAGTGTTCTTAGGCCTACAAAAGCGCTTCCAAGGAAGGGTGCTGGCTAGCAAGAGCTTTCAGTGCTGGCACTTTTCATCTCTGAGCAATTGCTCGACGTTTGCAATTTCTCAGCTCGTGTCTACGAGACGGAAAGTGAAGGACCGTGACATTTGGTGCGTATAGAAGCGCAAAGCCCCAGTGTTGCTGCGCCTGTGAAAGCGCTTCCAAGGAAGGGTGCTGGCTAGCAACAGCTTTCAGTGCTGGCACTTTTCATCTCTGAGCAATTGCTCGACGTTTGCAATTTCTCACCTGAGCTCTCTTTAGAGTGCGCGAGAGGATGAGCAGAAGATGAGGTGGCTAGAGAAGCCCAGAGCCCCAGTGTTCTTAGGCCTACAAAAGCGCTTCCAAGGAAGGGTGCTGGCTAGCAAGAGCTTTCAGTGCTGGCACTTTTCATCTCTGAGCAATTGCTCGATGTTTGCAATTTCTCAGCTCGTGTCTACGAGACGGAAAGAGAATGACCGTGACGTTTGGTGGGTAGAGAAGCGCAAAGCCCCAGTGTTGCTGCGCCTGTGAAAGCGCTTCCAAGGAAGGGTGCTGGCTAGCAACAGCTTTCAGTGCTGGCACTTTTCATCTCTGAGCAATTGCTCGACGTTTGCAATTTCTCAGCTCGTGTCTACGAGACGGAAAGAGAAGGACCGTGACGTTTGGTGGGTAGAGAAGCGCAAAGCCCCAGTGTTGCTGCGCCTGTGAAAGCGCTTCCAAGGAAGGGTGCTGGCTAGCAAGAGCTTTCAGTTCTGGCACTTTTCATCTCTGAGCAATTGCTCGACGTTTGCACTTTCTCACCTGAGCTCTCTTTAGAGTGCGCGAGAGGATGAGCAGAAGATGAGGTGGCTAGAGAAGCCCAGAGCCCCAGTGTTCTTAGGCCTACAAAAGCGCTTCCAAGGAAGGCTGCTGGCTAGCAACAGCTTTCAGTGCTGGCACTTTTCATCTCTGAGCAATTGCTGGACGTTTGCAATTTCTCAGCTCGTGTCTACCGACGGAAAGAGAAGGACCGTGACGTTTGGTGGGTAGAGAAGCGCAAAGCCCCAGTGTTGCTGCGCCTGTGAAAGCGCTTCCAAGGAAGGGTGCTGGCTAGCAAGAGCTTTCAGTGCTGGCACTTTTCATCTCTGAGCAATTGCTCGACGTTTGCAATTTCTCACCTGAGCTCTCTTTAGAGTGCGCGAGAGGATGAGCAGAAGATGAGGTGGCTAGAGAAGCCCAGAGCCCCAGTGTTCTTAGGCCTATAAAAGCGCTTCCAAGGAAGGGTGCTGGCTAGCAAGAGCTTTCAGTGCTGGCACTTTTCATCTCTGAGCAATTGCTCGACGTTTGCAATTTCTCACCTGAGCTCTCTTTAGAGCGCGCGAGTATGAGCAGAAGATGAGGTGGCTAGGGAAGCCCAGAGCCCCAGTGTTCTTAGGCCTACAAAAGCGCTTCCAAGGAAGGGTGCTGGCTAGCAAGAGCTTTCAGTGCTGGCACTTTTCATCTCTGAGCAATTGCTCGACGTTTGCAATTTCTCAGCTCGTGTCTACGAGACGGAAAGTGAAGGACCGTGACATTTGGTGCGTATAGAAGCGCAAAGCCCCAGTGTTGCTGCGCCTGTGAAAGCGCTTCCAAGGAAGGGTGCTGGCTAGCAACAGCTTTCAGTGCTGGCACTTTTCATCTCTGAGCAATTGCTCGACGTTTGCAATTTCTCACCTGAGCTCTCTTCAGAGTGCGCGAGAGGATGAGCAGAAGATGAGGTGGCTAGAGAAGCCCAGAGCCCCAGTGTTCTTAGGCCTACAAAAGCGCTTCCAAGGAAGGGTGCTGGCTAGCAAGAGCTTTCAGTGCTGGCACTTTTCATCTCTGAGCAATTGCTGGACGTTTGCAATTTCTCAGCTCGTGTCTACGAGACGGAAAGAGAATGACCGTGACGTTTGGTGGGTAGAGAAGCGCAAAGCCCCAGTGTTGCTGCGCCTGTGAAAGCGCTTCCAAGGAAGGGTGCTGGCTAGCAAGAGCTTTCAGTGCTGGCACTTTTCATCTCTGAGCAATTGCTCGACGTTTGCAATTTCTCACCTGAGCTCTCTTTAGACTGCGTGAGAGGATGAGCAGAAGATGAGGTGGCTAGAGAAGCCCAGAGCCCCACTGTTCTTAGGCCTACAAAAGCGCTTCCAAGGAAGGGTGCTGGCTAGCAACAGCTTTCAGTGCTGGCACTTTTCATCTCCGAGCAATTGCTCGACGTTTGCAATTTCTCAGCTCGTGTCTACGAGACGGAAAGAGAAGGACCGTGACGTTTGGTGGCTAGAGAAGCGCAAAGCCCCAGTGTTGCTGCGCCTGTGAAAGCGCTTCCAAGGAAGGGTGCTGGCTAGCAAGAGCTTTCAGTGCTGGCACTTTTCATCTCTGAGCAATTGCTCAACGTTTGCAATTTCTCAGCTCGTGTCTACGAGACGGAAATAGAAGGGCCGTGACGTTTGGTGCGTAGAGAAGTGCAAAGCCCCAGTGTTGCTGCGCCTGTGAAAGCGCTTCCAAGGAAGGGTGCTGGCTAGCAACAGCTTTCACTTCTGGCACTTTTCATCTCTGAGCAATTGCTCGACGTTTGCAATTTCTCACCTGAGCTCTCTTTAGAGTGCGCGAGAGGATGAGCAGAAGATGAGGTGGCTAGAGAAGCCCAGAGCCCCAGTGTTCTAAGGCCTACAAAAGCGCTTCCAAGGAAGGGTGCTGGCTAGCAAGAGCTTTCAGTGCTGGCACTTTTCATCTCGGAGCAATTGCTGGACGTTTGCAATTTCTCAGCTCGTGTCTACCGACGGAAAGAGAAGGACCGTGACTTTTGGTGGCTAGAGAAGCACAAAGCCCCAGTGTTGCTGCGCCTGTGAAAGCGCTTCCAAGGAAGGGTGCTGGCTAGCAACAGCTTTCAGTGCTGGCACTTTTCATCTCTGAGCAATTGCTCGACGTTTGCAATTTCTCAGCTCGTGTCTACGAGACGGAAAGAGAAGGACCGTGACGTTTGGTGGCTAGAGAAGCGCAAAGCCCCAGTGTTGCTGCGCCTGTGAAAGCGCTTCCAAGGAAGGGTGCTGGCTAGCAACAGCTTTCAGTGCTGGCACTTTTCATCTCTGAGCAATTGCTCGACGTTTGCAATTTCTCACCTGAGCTCTCTTTAGAGTGCGCGAGAGGATGAGCAGAAGATGAGGTGGCTAGAGAAGCCCAGAGCCCCACTGTTCTTAGGCCTATAAAAGCGCTTCCAAGGAAGGGTGCTGGCTAGCAAGAGCTTTCAGTGCTGGCACTTTTCATCTCTGAGCAATTGCTCGACGTTTGCGATTTCTCACCTGAGCTCTCTTTAGAGCGCGCGAGTATGAGCAGAAGATGAGGTGGCTAGGGAAGCCCAGAGCCCCAGTGTTCTTAGGCCTACAAAAGCGCTTCCAAGGAAGGGTGCTGGCTAGCAAGAGCTTTCAGTGCTGGCACTTTTCATCTCTGAGCAATTGCTCGACGTTTGCAATTTCTCAGCTCGTGTCTACGAGACGGAAAGTGAAGGACCGTGACATTTGGTGCGTATAGAAGCGCAAAGCCCCAGTGTTGCTGCGCCTGTGAAAGCGCTTCCAAGGAAGGGTGCTGGCTAGCAACAGCTTTCAGTGCTGGCACTTTTCATCTCTGAGCAATTGCTCGACGTTTGCAATTTCTCACCTGAGCTCTCTTCAGAGTGCGCGAGAGGATGAGCAGAAGATGAGGTGGCTAGAGAAGCCCAGAGCCCCAGTGTTCTTAGGCCTACAAAAGCGCTTCCAAGGAAGGGTGCTGGCTAGCAAGAGCTTTCAGTGCTGGCACTTTTCATCTCTGAGCAATTGCTGGACGTTTGCAATTTCTCAGCTCGTGTCTACGAGACGGAAAGAGAAGGACCGTGACGTTTGGTGGCTAGAGAAGCGCAAAGCCCCAGTGTTGCTGCGCCTGTGAAAGCGCTTCCAAGGAAGGGTGCTGGCTAGCAAGAGCTTTCAGTGCTGGCACTTTTCATCTCTGAGCAATTGCTCGACGTTTGCAATTTCTCAGCTCGTGTCTACCGACGGAAAGAGAAGGACCGTGACGTTTGGTGGCTAGAGAAGCGCAAAGCCCCAGTGTTGCTGCGCCTGTGAAAGCGCTTCCAAGGAAGGGTGCTGGCTAGCAACAGCTTTCAGTGCTGGCACTTTTCATCTCTGAGCAATTGCTCGACGTTTGCAATTTCTCACCTGAGCTCTCTTTAGAGTGCGCGAGAGGATGAGCAGAAGATGAGGTGGCTAGAGAAGCCCAGAGCCCCAGTGTTCTTAGGCCTACAAAAGCGCTTCCAAGGAAGGGGGCTGGCTAGCAACAGCTTTCAGTGCTGGCACTTTTCATCTCCGAGCAATTGCTCGACGTTTGCAATTTCTCAGCTCGTGTCTACGAGACGGAAAGAGAAGGACCGTGACGTTTGGTGGCTAGAGAAGCGCAAAGCCCCAGTGTTGCTGCGCCTGTGAAAGCGCTTCCAAGGAAGGGTGCTGGCTAGCAAGAGCTTTCAGTGCTGGCACTTTTCATCTCTGAGCAATTGCTCGACGTTTGCAATTTCTCAGCTCGTGTCTACGAGACGGAAAGAGAATGACCGTAACGTTTGGTGGCTAGAGAAGCGCAAAGCCCCAGTGTTGCTGCGCCTGTGAAAGCGCTTCCAAGGAAGGGTGCTGGCTAGCAACAGCTTTCAGTGCTGGCACTTTTCATCTCTGAGCAATTGCTCGACGTTTGCAATTTCTCAGCTCGTGTCTACGAGACGGAAAGAGAAGGACCGTGACGTTTGGTGGCTAGAGAAGCGCAAAGCCCCAGTGTTGCTGCGCCTGTGAAAGCGCTTCCAAGGAAGGGTGCTGGCTAGCAACAGCTTTCAGTGCTGGCACTTTTCATCTCTGAGCAATTGCTCGACGTTTGCAATTTCTCACCTGAGCTCTCTTTAGAGTGCGAGAGAGGATGAGCAGAAGATGAGGTGGCTAGAGAAGCCCAGAGCCCCAGTGTGCTTAGGCCTACAAAAGCGCTTCCAAGGAAGGGGGCTGGCTAGCAACAGCTTTCAGTGCTGGCACTTTTCATCTCTGAGCAATTGCTCGACGTTTGCAATTTCTCAGCTCGTGTCTACCGACGGAAAGAGAAGGACCGTGACGTTTGGTGGCTAGAGAAGCGCAAAGCCCCAGTGTTGCTGCGCCTGTGAAAGCGCTTCCAAGGAAGGGTGCTGGCTAGCAAGAGCTTTCAGTGCTGGCACTTTTCATCTCTGAGCAATTGCTCGACGTTTGCAATTTCTCACCTGAGCTCTCTTTAGAGTGCGCGAGAGGATGAGCAGAAGATGAGGTGGCTAGAGAAGCCCAGAGCCCCAGTGTTCTTAGGCCTATAAAAGCGCTTCCAAGGAAGGGTGCTGGCTAGCAAGAGCTTTCAGTGCTGGCACTTTTCATCTCTGAGCAATTGCTCGACGTTTGCAATTTCTCACCTGAGCTCTCTTTAGAGCGTGCGAGTATGAGCAGAAGATGAGGTGGCTAGGGAAGCCCAGAGCCCCAGTGTTCTTAGGCCTACAAAAGCGCTTCCAAGGAAGGGTGCTGGCTAGCAACAGCTTTCAGTGCTGGCACTTTTCATCTCTGAGCAATTGCTCGACGTTTGCAATTTCTCAGCTCGTGTCTACGAGACGGAAAGTGAAGGACCGTGACATTTGGTGCGTATAGAAGCGCAAAGCCCCAGTGTTGCTGCGCCTGTGAAAGCGCTTCCAAGGAAGGGTGCTGGCTAGCAAGAGCTTTCAGTGCTGGCACTTTTCATCTCTGAGCAATTGCTCGACGTTTGCAATTTCTCACCTGAGCTCTCTTCAGAGTGCGCGAGAGGATGAGCAGAAGATGAGGTGGCTAGAGAAGCCCAGAGCCCCAGTGTTCTTAGGCCTACAAAAGCGCTTCCAAGGAAGGGTGCTGGCTAGCAAGAGCTTTCAGTGCTGGCACTTTTCATCTCTGAGCAATTGCTCGACGTTTGCAATTTCTCAGCTCGTGTCTACGAGACGGAAAGAGAAGGACCGTGACGTTTGGTGGGTAGAGAAGCGCAAAGCCCCAGTGTTGCTGCGCCTGTGAAAGCGCTTCCAAGGAAGGGTGCTGGCTAGCAAGAGCTTTCAGTGCTGGCACTTTTCATCTCTGAGCAATTGCTCGACGTTTGCAATTTCTCAGCTCGTGTCTACCGACGGAAAGAGAAGGACCGTGACGTTTGGCGGCTAGAGAAGCGCAAAGCCCCAGTGTTGCTGCGCCTGTGAAAGCGCCTCCAAGGAAGGGTGCTGGCTAGCAACAGCTTTCAGTGCTGGCACTTTTCATCTCTGAGCAATTGCTCGACGTTTGCAATTTCTCACCTGAGCTCTCTTTAGACTGCGTGAGAGGATGAGCAGAAGATGAGGTGGCTAGAGAAGCCCAGAGCCCCAGTGTTCTTAGGCCTACAAAAGCGCTTCCAAGGAAGGGGGCTGGCTAGCAACAGCTTTCAGTGCTGGCACTTTTCATCTCCGAGCAATTGCTCGACGTTTGCAATTTCTCAGCTCGTGTCTACGAGACGGAAAGAGAATGACCGTGACGTTTGGTGGGTAGAGAAGCGCAAAGCCCCAGTGTTGCTGCGCCTGTGAAAGCGCTTCCAAGGAAGGGGGCTGGCTAGCAAGAGCTTTCAGTGCTGGCACTTTTCATCTCTGAGCAATTGCTCGACGTTTGCAATTTCTCAGCTCGTGTCTACCGACGGAAAGAGAAGGACCGTGACGTTTGGCGGCTAGAGAAGCGCAAAGCCCCGGTGTTGCTGCACCTGTGAAAGCGCTTCCAAGGAAGGGTGCTGGCTAGCAAGAGCTTTCAGTGCTGGCACTTTTCATCTCTGAGCAATTGCTCGACGTTTGCAATTTCTCACCTGAGCTCTCTTTAGAGTGCGCGAGAGGATGAGCAGAAGATGAGGTGGCTAGAGAAGCCCAGAGCCCCACTGTTCTAAGGGCTACAAAAGCGCTTCCAAGGAAGGGTGCTGGCTAGCAACAGCTTTCAGTGCTGGCACTTTTCATCTCTGAGCAATTGCTGGACGTTTGCAATTTCTCACCTGAGCTCTCTTTAGAGTTCGCGAGAGGATGAGCAGAAGATGAGGTGGCTAGAGAAGCCCAGAGCCCCAGTGTTCTAAGGGCTACAAAACCGCTTCCAAGGAAGGGTGCTGGCTAGCAACAGCTTTCAGTGCTGGCACTTTTCATCTCTGAGCAATTGCTGGACGTTTGCAATTTCTCATCTCGTGTCTACGAGACGGAAAGAGAAGGACCATGACGTTTGGTGCGTATAGAAGCGCAAAGCCCCAGTGTTGCTGCGCCTGTGAAAGCGCTTCCAAGGAAGGGTGCTGGCTAGCAAGAGCTTTCAGTGCTGGCACTTTTCATCTCTGAGCAATTGCTCGACGTTTGCAATTTCTCAGCTCGTGTCTACGAGACGGAAAGAGAAGGACCGTGACGTTTGTTGGCTAGAGGAGCGCAAAGCCCCAGTGTTGCTGTGCCTGTGAAAGCGCTTCCAAGGAAGGGTGCTGGCTAGCAACAGCTTTCAGTGCTGGCACTTTTCATCTCTGAGCAATTGCTCGACATTTGCAATTTCTCACCTGAGCTCTCTTTAGAGTGCGCGAGAGGATGAGCAGAAGATGAGGTGGCTAGAGAAGCCCAGAGCCCCAGTGTTCTAAGGGCTACAAAAGCGCTTCCAAGGAAGGGGGCTGGCTAGCAACAGCTTTCAGTGCTGGCACTTTTCATCTCTGAGCAATTGCTCGACGTTTGCAATTTCTCACCTGAGCTCTCTTTAGAGTGCGCGAGAGGATGAGCAGAAGATGAGGTGGCTAGAGAAGCCCAGAGCCCCAGTGTTCTTAGGCCTACAAAAGCGCTTCCAAGGAAGGGTGCTGGCTAGCAACAGCTTTCAGTGCTGGCACTTTTCATCTCTGAGCAATTGCTCGACGTTTGCAATTTCTCAGCTCGTATCTACCGACGGAAAGAGAAGGACCGTGACGTTTGGCGGCTAGAGAAGCGCAAAGCCCCAGTGTTGCTGCGCCTGTGAAAGCGCTTCCAAGGAAGGGTGCTGGCTAGCAAGAGCTTTCAGTGCTGGCACTTTTCATCTCTGAGCAATTGCTGGACGTTTGCAATTTCTCAGCTCGTGTCTACCGACGGAAAGAGAAGGACCGTGACGTTTGGTGGCTAGAGAAGCGCAAAGCCCCAGTGTTGCTGCGCCTGTGAAAGCGCTTCCAAGGAATGGTGCTGGCTAGCAAGAGCTTTCAGTGCTGGCACTTTTCATCTCTGAGCAATTGCTCGACGTTTGCAATTTCTCAGCTCGTGTCTACGAGACGGAAAGAGAAGGACCGTGACATTTGGTGCGTATAGAAGCGCAAAGCCCCAGTGTTGCTGCGCCTGTGAAAGCACTTCCAAGGAAGGGTGCTGGCTAGCAAGAGCTTTCAGTGCTGGCACTTTTCATCTCTGAGCAATTGCTCGACGTTTGCAATTTCTCACCTGAGCTCTCTTTAGAGTGCGCGAGAGGATGAGCAGAAGATGAGGTGGCTAGAGAAGCCCAGAGCCCCACTGTTCTAAGGGCTACAAAAGCGCTTCCAAGGAAGGGTGCTGGCTAGCAACAGCTTTCAGTGCTGGCACTTTTCATCTCGGAGCAATTGCTCGACGTTTGCAATTTCTCAGCTCGTGTCTACGAGACGGAAAGAGAAGGACCGTGACTTTTGGTGGCTAGAGAAGCGCAAAGCCCCAGTGTTGCTGCGCCTGTGAAAGCGCTTCCAAGGAAGGGTGCTGGCTAGCAACAGCTTTCAGTGCTGGCACTTTTCATCTCTGAGCAATTGCTCGACGTTTGCAATTTCTCAGCTCGTGTCTACGAGACGGAAAGTGAAGGACCGTGACATTTGGTGCGTATAGAAGCGCAAAGCCCCAGTGTTGCTGCGCCTGTGAAAGCGCTTCCAAGGAAGGGTGCTGGCTAGCAAGAGCTTTCAGGGCTGGCACTTTTCATCTCTGAGCAATTGCTCGACGTTTGCAATTTCTCACCTGAGCTCTCTTCAGAGTGCGCGAGAGGATGAGCAGAAGATGAGGTGGCTAGAGAAGCCCAGAGCCCCAGTGTTCTTAGGCCTACAAAAGCGCTTCCAAGGAAGGGTGCTGGCTAGCAAGAGCTTTCAGTGCTGGCACTTTTCATCTCTGAGCAATTGCTCGACGTTTGCAATTTCTCAGCTCGTGTCTACGAGACGGAAAGAGAAGGACCGTGACGTTTGGTGGGTAGAGAAGCGCAAAGCCCCAGTGTTGCTGCGCCTGTGAAAGCGCTTCCAAGGAAGGGTGCTGGCTAGCAAGAGCTTTCAGTGCTGGCACTTTTCATCTCTGAGCAATTGCTCGACGTTTGCAATTTCTCAGCTCGTGTCTACCGACGGAAAGAGAAGGACCGTGACGTTTGGCGGCTAGAGAAGCGCAAAGCCCCAGTGTTGCTGCGCCTGTGAAAGCGCTTCCAAGGAAGGGTGCTGGCTAGCAACAGCTTTCAGTGCTGGCACTTTTCATCTCTGAGCAATTGCTCGACGTTTGCAATTTCTCACCTGAGCTCTCTTTAGACTGCGTGAGAGGATGAGCAGAAGATGAGGTGGCTAGAGAAGCCCAGAGCCCCAGTGTTCTTAGGCCTACAAAAGCGCTTCCAAGGAAGGGGGCTGGCTAGCAACAGCTTTCAGTGCTGGCACTTTTCATCTCCGAGCAATTGCTCGACGTTTGCAATTTCTCAGCTCGTGTCTACGAGACGGAAAGAGAATGACCGTGACGTTTGGTGGGTAGAGAAGCGCAAAGCCCCAGTGTTGCTGCGCCTGTGAAAGCGCTTCCAAGGAAGGGGGCTGGCTAGCAAGAGCTTTCAGTGCTGGCACTTTTCATCTCTGAGCAATTGCTCGACGTTTGCAATTTCTCAGCTCGTGTCTACCGACGGAAAGAGAAGGACCGTGACGTTTGGTGGCTAGAGAAGCGCAAAGCCCCGGTGTTGCTGCACCTGTGAAAGCGCTTCCAAGGAAGGGTGCTGGCTAGCAAGAGCTTTCAGTGCTGGCACTTTTCATCTCTGAGCAATTGCTCGACGTTTGCAATTTCTCACCTGAGCTCTCTTTAGAGTGCGCGAGAGGATGAGCAGAAGATGAGGTGGCTAGAGAAGCCCAGAGCCCCACTGTTCTAAGGGCTACAAAAGCGCTTCCAAGGAAGGGTGCTGGCTAGCAACAGCTTTCAGTGCTGGCACTTTTCATCTCTGAGCAATTGCTGGACGTTTGCAATTTCTCACCTGAGCTCTCTTTAGAGTTCGCGAGAGGATGAGCAGAAGATGAGGTGGCTAGAGAAGCCCAGAGCCCCAGTGTTCTAAGGGCTACAAAACCGCTTCCAAGGAAGGGTGCTGGCTAGCAACAGCTTTCAGTGCTGGCACTTTTCATCTCTGAGCAATTGCTGGACGTTTGCAATTTCTCATCTCGTGTCTACGAGACGGAAAGAGAAGGACCATGACGTTTGGTGCGTATAGAAGCGCAAAGCCCCAGTGTTGCTGCGCCTGTGAAAGCGCTTCCAAGGAAGGGTGCTGGCTAGCAAGAGCTTTCAGTGCTGGCACTTTTCATCTCTGAGCAATTGCTCGACGTTTGCAATTTCTCAGCTCGTGTCTACGAGACGGAAAGAGAAGGACCGTGACGTTTGTTGGCTAGAGGAGCGCAAAGCCCCAGTGTTGCTGTGCCTGTGAAAGCGCTTCCAAGGAAGGGTGCTGGCTAGCAACAGCTTTCAGTGCTGGCACTTTTCATCTCTGAGCAATTGCTCGACATTTGCAATTTCTCACCTGAGCTCTCTTTAGAGTGCGCGAGAGGATGAGCAGAAGATGAGGTGGCTAGAGAAGCCCAGAGCCCCAGTGTTCTAAGGGCTACAAAAGCGCTTCCAAGGAAGGGGGCTGGCTAGCAACAGCTTTCAGTGCTGGCACTTTTCATCTCTGAGCAATTGCTCGACGTTTGCAATTTCTCACCTGAGCTCTCTTTAGAGTGCGCGAGAGGATGAGCAGAAGATGAGGTGGCTAGAGAAGCCCAGAGCCCCAGTGTTCTTAGGCCTACAAAAGCGCTTCCAAGGAAGGGTGCTGGCTAGCAACAGCTTTCAGTGCTGGCACTTTTCATCTCTGAGCAATTGCTCGACGTTTGCAATTTCTCAGCTCGTATCTACCGACGGAAAGAGAAGGACCGTGACGTTTGGCGGCTAGAGAAGCGCAAAGCCCCAGTGTTGCTGCGCCTGTGAAAGCGCTTCCAAGGAAGGGTGCTGGCTAGCAAGAGCTTTCAGTGCTGGCACTTTTCATCTCTGAGCAATTGCTGGACGTTTGCAATTTCTCAGCTCGTGTCTACCGACGGAAAGAGAAGGACCGTGACGTTTGGTGGCTAGAGAAGCGCAAAGCCCCAGTGTTGCTGCGCCTGTGAAAGCGCTTCCAAGGAATGGTGCTGGCTAGCAAGAGCTTTCAGTGCTGGCACTTTTCATCTCTGAGCAATTGCTCGACGTTTGCAATTTCTCAGCTCGTGTCTACGAGACGGAAAGAGAAGGACCGTGACATTTGGTGCGTATAGAAGCGCAAAGCCCCAGTGTTGCTGCGCCTGTGAAAGCACTTCCAAGGAAGGGTGCTGGCTAGCAAGAGCTTTCAGTGCTGGCACTTTTCATCTCTGAGCAATTGCTCGACGTTTGCAATTTCTCACCTGAGCTCTCTTTAGAGTGCGCGAGAGGATGAGCAGAAGATGAGGTGGCTAGAGAAGCCCAGAGCCCCACTGTTCTAAGGGCTACAAAAGCGCTTCCAAGGAAGGGTGCTGGCTAGCAACAGCTTTCAGTGCTGGCACTTTTCATCTCGGAGCAATTGCTCGACGTTTGCAATTTCTCAGCTCGTGTCTACGAGACGGAAAGAGAAGGACCGTGACTTTTGGTGGCTAGAGAAGCGCAAAGCCCCAGTGTTGCTGCGCCTGTGAAAGCGCTTCCAAGGAAGGGTGCTGGCTAGCAACAGCTTTCAGTGCTGGCACTTTTCATCTCTGAGCAATTGCTCGACGTTTGCAATTTCTCAGCTCGTGTCTACCGACGGAAAGAGAAGGACCGTGACGTTTGGTGGCTAGAGAAGCGCAAAGCCCCAGTGTTGCTGCGCCTACAAAAGCGCTTCCAAGGAAGGGTGCTGGCTAGCAAGAGCTTTCAGTGCTGGCACTTTTCATCTCTGAGCAATTGCTCGACATTTGCAATTTCTCACCTGAGCTCTCTTTAGAGTGCGCGAGAGGATGAGCAGAAGATGAGGTGGCTAGAGAAGCCCAGAGCCCCAGTGTTCTTAGGCCTATAAAAGCGCTTCCAAGGAAGGGTGCTGGCTAGCAACAGCTTTCAGTGCTGGCACTTTTCATCTCGGAGCAATTGCTGGACGTTTGCAATTTCTCAGCTCGTGTCTACCGACGGAAAGAGAAGGACCGTGACGTTTGGTGGGTAGAGAAGCGCAAAGCCCCAGTGTTGCTGCGCCTGTGAAAGCGCTTCCAAGGAAGGGTGCTGGCTAGCAAGAGCTTTCAGTGCTGGCACTTTTCATCTCTGAGCAATTGCTGGACGTTTGCAATTTCTCAGCTCGTGTCTACGAGACGGAAAGAGAAGGACCGTGACGTTTGGCGGCTAGAGAAGCGCAAAGCCCCAGTGTTGCTGCGCCTGTGAAAGCGCTTCCAAGGAAGGGGGCTGGCTAGCAACAGCTTTCAGTGCTGGCACTTTTCATCTCTGAGCAATTGCTCGACGTTTGCAATTTCTCACCTGAGCTCTCTTTAGAGTGCGCGAGAGGATGAGCAGAAGATGAGGTGGCTAGAGAAGCCCAGAGCCCCACTGTTCTTAGGCCTATAAAAGCGCTTCCAAGGAAGGGTGCTGGCTAGCAACAGCTTTCAGTGCTGGCACTTTTCATCTCTGAGCAATTGCTCGACGTTTGCAATTTCTCAGCTCGTGTCTACGAGATGGAAAGAGAAGGACCGTGACATTTGGTGGGTAGAGAAGCGCAAAGCCCCAGTGTTGCTGCGCCTGTGAAAGCGCTTCCAAGGAAGGGTGCTGGCTAGCAAGAGCTTTCAGTGCTGGCACTTTTCATCTCTGAGCAATTGCTGGACGTTTGCAATTTCTCAGCTCGTGTCTACGAGACGGAAAGAGAAGGACCGTGACGTTTGGTGGCTAGAGAAGCGCAAAGCCCCAGTGTTGCTGTGCCTGTGAAAGCGCTTCCAAGGAAGGGTGCTGGCTAGCAACAGCTTTCAGTGCTGGCACTTTTCATCTCTGAGCAATTGCTCGACGTTTGCAATTTCTCACCTGAGCTCTCTTTAGAGTGCGCGAGAGGATGAGCAGAAGATGAGGTGGCTAGAGAAGCCCAGAGCCCCACTGTTCTTAGGCCTACAAAAGCGCTTCCAAGGAAGGGTGCTGGCTAGCAAGAGCTTTCAGTGCTGGCACTTTTCATCTCTGAGCAATTGCTCGACGTTTGCAATTTCTCACCTGAGCTCTCTTTAGACTGCGCGAGAGGATGAGCAGAAGATTAGGTGGCTAGAGAAGCCCAGAGCCCCAGTGTTCTTAGGCCTACAAAAGCGCTTCCAAGGAAGGGTGCTGGCTAGCAAGAGCTTTCAGTGCTGGCACTTTTCATCTCTGAGCAATTGCTCGACGTTTGCAATTTCTCAGCTCGTGTCTACGAGACGGAAAGTGAAGGACCGTGACATTTGGTGCGTATAGAAGCGCAAAGCCCCAGTGTTGCTGCGCCTGTGAAAGCGCTTCCAAGGAAGGGTGCTGGCTAGCAACAGCTTTCAGTGCTGGCACTTTTCATCTCTGAGCAATTGCTCGACGTTTGCAATTTCTCACCTGAGCTCTCTTCAGAGTGCGCGAGAGGATGAGCAGAAGATGAGGTGGCTAGAGAAGCCCAGAGCCCCAGTGTTCTTAGGCCTACAAAAGCGCTTCCAAGGAAGGGGGCTGGCTAGCAAGAGCTTTCAGTGCTGGCACTTTTCATCTCTGAGCAATTGCTCGACGTTTGCAATTTCTCACCTGAGCTCTCTTTAGAGTGCGCGAGAGGATGAGCAGAAGATGAGGTGGCTAGAGAAGCCCAGAGCCCCACTGTTCTTAGGCCTATAAAAGCGCTTCCAAGGAAGGGGGCTGGCTAGCAAGAGCTTTCAGTGCTGGCACTTTTCATCTCTGAGCAATTGCTCGACGTTTGCAATTTCTCACCTGAGCTCTCTTTAGAGCGCGCGAGTATGAGCAGAAGATGAGGTGGCTAGGGAAGCCCAGAGCCCCAGTGTTCTTAGGCCTACAAAAGCGCTTCCAAGGAAGGGTGCTGGCTAGCAAGAGCTTTCAGTGCTGGCACTTTTCATCTCTGAGCAATTGCTCGACGTTTGCAATTTCTCAGCTCGTGTCTACGAGACGGAAAGAGAATGACCGTGACGTTTGGTGGCTAGAGAAGCGCAAAGCCCCAGTGTTGCTGCGCCTGTGAAAGCGCTTCCAAGGAAGGGTGCTGGCTAGCAACAGCTTTCAGTGCTGGCACTTTTCATCTCTGAGCAATTGCTCGACGTTTGCAATTTCTCACCTGAGCTCTCTTCAGAGTGCGCGAGAGGATGAGCAGAAGATGAGGTGGCTAGAGAAGCCCAGAGCCCCAGTGTTCTTAGGCCTACAAAAGCGCTTCCAAGGAAGGGTGCTGGCTAGCAAGAGCTTTCAGTGCTGGCACTTTTCATCTCTGAGCAATTGCTGGACGTTTGCAATTTCTCAGCTCGTGTCTACGAGACGGAAAGAGAAGGACCGTGACGTTTGGTGGCTAGAGAAGCGCAAAGCCCCAGTGTTGCTGCGCCTGTGAAAGCGCTTCCAAGGAAGGGTGCTGGCTAGCAAGAGCTTTCAGTGCTGGCACTTTTCATCTCTGAGCAATTGCTCGACGTTTGCAATTTCTCAGCTCGTGTCTACCGACGGAAAGAGAAGGACCGTGACGTTTGGCGGCTAGAGAAGCGCAAAGCCCCAGTGTTGCTGCGCCTGTGAAAGCGCTTCCAAGGAAGGGTGCTGGCTAGCAAGAGCTTTCAGTGCTGGCACTTTTCATCTCTGAGCAATTGCTCGACGTTTGCAATTTCTCACCTGAGCTCTCTTTAGACTGCGTGAGAGGATGAGCAGAAGATGAGGTGGCTAGAGAAGCCCAGAGCCCCAGTGTTCTTAGGCCTACAAAAGCGCTTCCAAGGAAGGGGGCTGGCTAGCAACAGCTTTCAGTGCTGGCACTTTTCATCTCCGAGCAATTGCTCGACGTTTGCAATTTCTCAGCTCGTGTCTACGAGACGGAAAGAGAAGGACCGTGACGTTTGGTGGGTAGAGAAGCGCAAAGCCCCAGTGTTGCTGCGCCTGTGAAAGCGCTTCCAAGGAAGGGTGCTGGCTAGCAAGAGCTTTCAGTGCTGGCACTTTTCATCTCTGAGCAATTGCTCGACGTTTGCAATTTCTCAGCTCGTGTCTACCGACGGAAAGAGAAGGACCGTGACGTTTGGTGGCTAGAGAAGCGCAAAGCCCCAGTGTTGCTGCGCCTGTGAAAGCGCTTCCAAGGAAGGGTGCTGGCTAGCAAGAGCTTTCAGTGCTGGCACTTTTCATCTCTGAGCAATTGCTCGACGTTTGCAATTTCTCACCTGAGCTCTCTTTAGAGTGCGCGAGAGGATGAGCAGAAGATGAGGTGGCTAGAGAAGCCCAGAGCCCCAGTGTTCTAAGGGCTACAAAAGCGCTTCCAAGGAAGGGTGCTGGCTAGCAAGAGCTTTCAGTGCTGGCACTTTTCATCTCTGAGCAATTGCTGGACGTTTGCAATTTCTCACCTGAGCTCTCTTTAGAGTGCGCGAGAGGATGAGCAGAAGATGAGGTGGCTAGAGAAGCCCAGAGCCCCAGTGTTCTAAGGGCTACAAAACCGCTTCCAAGGAAGGGTGCTGGCTAGCAAGAGCTTTCAGTGCTGGCACTTTTCATCTCTGAGCAATTGCTCGACGTTTGCAATTTCTCAGCTCGTGTCTACGAGACGGAAAGAGAATGACCGTGACGTTTGGTGCGTATAGAAGCGCAAAGCCCCAGTGTTGCTGCGCCTGTGAAAGCGCTTCCAAGGAAGGGTGCTGGCTAGCAAGAGCTTTCAGTGCTGGCACTTTTCATCTCTGAGCAATTGCTCGACGTTTGCAATTTCTCAGCTCGTGTCTACCGACGGAAAGAGAAGGACCGTGACGTTTGTTGGCTAGAGGAGCGCAAAGCCCCAGTGTTGCTGTGCCTGTGAAAGCGCTTCCAAGGAAGGGTGCTGGCTAGCAAGAGCTTTCAGTGCTGGCACTTTTCATCTCTGAGCAATTGCTCGACATTTGCAATTTCTCACCTGAGCTCTCTTTAGAGTGCGCGAGAGGATGAGCAGAAGATGAGGTGGCTAGAGAAGCCCAGAGCCCCAGTGTTCTAAGGGCTACAAAAGCGCTTCCAAGGAAGGGGGCTGGCTAGCAACAGCTTTCAGTGCTGGCACTTTTCATCTCTGAGCAATTGCTCGACGTTTGCAATTTCTCACCTGAGCTCTCTTTAGAGTGCGCGAGAGGATGAGCAGAAGATGAGGTGGCTAGAGAAGCCCAGAGCCCCAGTGTTCTTAGGCCTACAAAAGCGCTTCCAAGGAAGGGGGCTGGCTAGCAAGAGCTTTCAGTGCTGGCACTTTTCATCTCTGAGCAATTGCTCGACGTTTGCAATTTCTCAGCTCGTGTCTACCGACGGAAAGAGAAGGACCGTGACGTTTGGCGGCTAGAGAAGCGCAAAGCCCCAGTGTTGCTGCGCCTGTGAAAGCGCTTCCAAGGAAGGGTGCTGGCTAGCAAGAGCTTTCAGTGCTGGCACTTTTCATCTCTGAGCAATTGCTCGACGTTTGCAATTTCTCAGCTCGTGTCTACCGACGGAAAGAGAAGGACCGTGACGTTTGGCGGCTAGAGAAGCGCAAAGCCCCAGTGTTGCTGCGCCTGTGAAAGCGCTTCCAAGGAAGGGTGCTGGCTAGCAAGAGCTTTCAGTGCTGGCACTTTTCATCTCTGAGCAATTGCTCGACGTTTGCAATTTCTCACCTGAGCTCTCTTTAGAGTGCGCGAGAGGATGAGCAGAAGATGAGGTGGCTAGAGAAGCCCAGAGCCCCAGTGTTCTTAGGCCTATAAAAGCGCTTCCAAGGAAGGGTGCTGGCTAGCAACAGCTTTCAGTGCTGGCACTTTTCATCTCGGAGCAATTGCTGGACGTTTGCAATTTCTCAGCTCGTGTCTACGAGACGGAAAGAGAAGGACCGTGACGTTTGGTGGCTAGAGAAGCGCAAAGCCCCAGTGTTGCTGCGCCTGTGAAAGCGCTTCCAAGGAAGGGTGCTGGCTAGCAACAGCTTTCAGTGCTGGCACTTTTCATCTCTGAGCAATTGCTCGACGTTTGCAATTTCTCAGCTCGTGTCTAGGAGACGGAAAGAGAAGGACCGTGACGTTTGGCGGCTAGAGAAGCGCAAAGCCCCAGTGTTGCTGCGCCTGTGAAAGCGCTTCCAAGGAAGGGTGCTGGCTAGCAACAGCTTTCAGTGCTGGCACTTTTCATCTCTGAGCAATTGCTCGACGTTTGCAATTTCTCACCTGACCTCTCTTTAGAGCGCGCGAGTATGAGCAGAAGATGAGGTGGCTAGGGAAGCCCAGAGCCCCAGTGTTCTTAGGCCTACAAAAGCGCTTCCAAGGAAGGGTGCTGGCTAGCAACAGCTTCCAGTGCTGGCACTTTTCATCTCTGAGCAATTGCTCGACGTTTGCAATTTCTCAGCTCGTGTCTACGAGACGGAAAGAGAAGGGCCGTGACATTTGGTGCGTATAGAAGCGCAAAGCCCCAGTGTTGCTGCGCCTGTGAAAGCGCTTCCAAGGAAGGGTGCTGGCTAGCAAGAGCTTTCAGTGCTGGCACTTTTCATCTCTGAGCAATTGCTCGACGTTTGCAATTTCTCACCTGAGCTCTCTTCAGAGTGCGCGAGAGGATGAGCAGAAGATGAGGTGGCTAGAGAAGCCCAGAGCCCCAGTGTTCTTAGGCCTACAAAAGCGCTTCCAAGGAAGGGTGCTGGCTAGCAAGAGCTTTCAGTGCTGGCACTTTTCATCTCTGAGCAATTGCTCGACGTTTGCAATTTCTCACCTGAGCTCTCTTTAGAGTGCGCGAGAGGATGAGCAGAAGATGAGGTGGCTAGAGAAGCCCAGAGCCCCAGTGTTCTTAGGCCTATAAAAGCGCTTCCAAGGAAGGGTGCTGGCTAGCAAGAGCTTTCAGTGCTGGCACTTTTCATCTCTGAGCAATTGCTCGACGTTTGCAATTTCTCACCTGAGCTCTCTTTAGAGCGCGCGAGTATGAGCAGAAGATGAGGTGGCTAGGGAAGCCCAGAGCCCCAGTGTTCTTAGGCCTACAAAAGCGCTTCCAAGGAAGGGTGCTGGCTAGCAAGAGCTTTCAGTGCTGGCACTTTTCATCTCTGAGCAATTGCTCGACGTTTGCAATTTCTCAGCTCGTGTCTACGAGACGGAAAGAGTATGACCGTGACATTTGGTGCGTATAGAAGCGCAAAGCCCCAGTGTTGCTGCGCCTGTGAAAGCGCTTCCAAGGAAGGGTGCTGGCTAGCAACAGCTTTCAGTGCTGGCACTTTTCATCTCTGAGCAATTGCTCGACGTTTGCAATTTCTCACCTGAGCTCTCTTCAGAGTGCGCGAGAGGATGAGCAGAAGATGAGGTGGCTAGAGAAGCCCAGAGCCCCAGTGTTCTTAGGCCTACAAAAGCGCTTCCAAGGAAGGGTGCTGGCTAGCAAGAGCTTTCAGTGCTGGCACTTTTCATCTCTGAGCAATTGCTCGACGTTTGCAATTTCTCAGCTCGTGTCTACGAGACGGAAAGAGAATGACCGTGACGTTTGGTGGCTAGAGAAGCGCAAAGCCCCAGTGTTGCTGCGCCTGTGAAAGCGCTTCCAAGGAAGGGTGCTGGCTAGCAAGAGCTTTCAGTGCTGGCACTTTTCATCTCTGAGCAATTGCTCGACGTTTGCAATTTCTCAGCTCGTGTCTACCGACGGAAAGAGAAGGACCGTGACGTTTGGCGGCTAGAGAAGTGCAAAGCCCCAGTGTTGCTGCGCCTGTGAAAGCGCTTCCAAGGAAGGGTGCTGGCTAGCAAGAGCTTTCAGTGCTGGCACTTTTCATCTCTGAGCAATTGCTCGACGTTTGCAATTTCTCACCTGAGCTCTCTTTAGAGTGCGCGAGAGGATGAGCAGAAGATGAGGTGGCTAGAGAAGCCCAGAGCCCCAGTGTTCTTAGGCCTACAAAAGCGCTTCCAAGGAAGGGGGCTGGCTAGCAACAGCTTTCAGTGCTGGCACTTTTCATCTCTGAGCAATTGCTCGACGTTTGCATTTTCTCAGCTCGTGTCTACGAGACCGAAAGAGAATGACCGTGACGTTTGGTGGGTAGAGAAGCGCAAAGCCCCAGTGTTGCTGCGCCTGTGAAAGCGCTTCCAAGGAAGGGTGCTGGCTAGCAAGAGCTTTCAGTGCTGGCACTTTTCATCTCTGAGCAATTGCTCAACGTTTGCAATTTCTCAGCTCGTGTCTACGAGACGGAAAGAGAAGGGCCGTGACGTTTGGTGCGTAGAGAAGTGCAAAGCCCCAGTGTTACTGCGCCTGTGAAAGCGCTTCCAAGGAAGGGTGCTGGCTAGCAAGAGCTTTCAGTTCTGGCACTTTTCATCTCTGAGCAATTGCTCGACGTTTGCAATTTCTCACCTGAGCTCTCTTTAGAGTGCGCGAGAGGATGAGCAGAAGATGAGGTGGCTAGAGAAGCCCAGAGCCCCAGTGTTCTAAGGCCTACAAAAGCGCTTCCAAGGAAGGGTGCTGGCTAGCAACAGCTTCCAGTGCTGGCACTTTTCATCTCTGAGCAATTGCTCGACGTTTGCAATTTCTCAGCTCGTGTCTACGAGACGGAAAGAGAAGGACCGTGACATTTGGTGCGTATAGAAGCGCAAAGCCCCAGTGTTGCTGCGCCTGTGAAAGCGCTTCCAAGGAAGGGTGCTGGCTAGCAAGAGCTTTCAGTGCTGGCACTTTTCATCTCTGAGCAATTGCTCGACGTTTGCAATTTCTCAGCTCGTGTCTACCGACGGAAAGAGAAGGACCGTGACGTTTGGCGGCTAGAGAAGCGCAAAGCCCCAGTGTTGCTGCGCCTACAAAAGCGCTTCCAAGGAAGGGTGCTGGCTAGCAACAGCTTTCAGTGCTGGCACTTTTCATCTCTGAGCAATTGCTCGACGTTTGCAATTTCTCAGCTCGTGTCTACGAGACGGAAAGAGAAGGACCGTGACGTTTGGCGGCTAGAGAAGCGCAAAGCCCCAGTGTTGCTGCGCCTGTGAAAGCGCTTCCAAGGAAGGGTGCTGGCTAGCAACAGCTTTCAGTGCTGGCACTTTTCATCTCTGAGCAATTGCTCGATGTTTGCAATTTCTCACCTGAGCTCTCTTTAGAGCGCGCGAGTATGAGCAGAAGATGAGGTGGCTAGGGAAGCCCAGAGCCCCAGTGTTCTTAGGCCTACAAAAGCGCTTCCAAGGAAGGGTGCTGGCTAGCAACAGCTTCCAGTGCTGGCACTTTTCATCTCTGAGCAATTGCTCGACGTTTGCAATTTCTCAGCTCGTGTCTACGAGACGGAAAGTGAAGGACCGTGACATTTGGTGCGTATAGAAGCGCAAAGCCCCAGTGTTGCTGCGCCTGTGAAAGCGCTTCCAAGGAAGGGTGCTGGCTAGCAAGAGCTTTCAGTGCTGGCACTTTTCATCTCTGAGCAATTGCTCGACGTTTGCAATTTCTCACCTGAGCTCTCTTCAGAGTGCGCGAGAGGATGAGCAGAAGATGAGGTGGCTAGAGAAGCCCAGAGCCCCAGTGTTCTTAGGCCTACAAAAGCGCTTCCAAGGAAGGGTGCTGGCTAGCAAGAGCTTTCAGTGCTGGCACTTTTCATCTCTGAGCAATTGCTGGACGTTTGCAATTTCTCACCTGAGCTCTCTTTAGAGTGCGCGAGAGGATGAGCAGAAGATGAGGTGGCTAGAGAAGCCCAGAGCCCCAGTGTTCTTAGGCCTATAAAAGCGCTTCCAAGGAAGGGGGCTGGCTAGCAAGAGCTTTCAGTGCTGGCACTTTTCATCTCTGAGCAATTGCTCGACGTTTGCAATTTCTCACCTGAGCTCTCTTTAGAGCGCGCGAGTATGAGCAGAAGATGAGGTGGCTAGGGAAGCCCAGAGCCCCAGTGTTCTTAGGCCTACAAAAGCGCTTCCAAGGAAGGGTGCTGGCTAGCAAGAGCTTTCAGTGCTGGCACTTTTCATCTCTGAGCAATTGCTCGACGTTTGCAATTTCTCAGCTCGTGTCTACGAGACGGAAAGAGTATGACCGTGACATTTGGTGCGTATAGAAGCGCAAAGCCCCAGTGTTGCTGCGCCTGTGAAAGCGCTTCCAAGGAAGGGTGCTGGCTAGCAACAGCTTTCAGTGCTGGCACTTTTCATCTCTGAGCAATTGCTCGACGTTTGCAATTTCTCACCTGAGCTCTCTTCAGAGTGCGCGAGAGGATGAGCAGAAGATGAGGTGGCTAGAGAAGCCCAGAGCCCCAGTGTTCTTAGGCCTACAAAAGCGCTTCCAAGGAAGGGTGCTGGCTAGCAAGAGCTTTCAGTGCTGGCACTTTTCATCTCTGAGCAATTGCTGGACGTTTGCAATTTCTCAGCTCGTGTCTACGAGACGGAAAGAGAAGGACCGTGACGTTTGGTGGCTAGAGAAGCGCAAAGCCCCAGTGTTGCTGCGCCTGTGAAAGCGCTTCCAAGGAAGGGTGCTGGCTAGCAAGAGCTTTCAGTGCTGGCACTTTTCATCTCTGAGCAATTGCTCGACGTTTGCAATTTCTCAGCTCGTGTCTACCGACGGAAAGAGAAGGACCGTGACGTTTGGCGGCTAGAGAAGCGCAAAGCCCCAGTGTTGCTGCGCCTGTGAAAGCGCTTCCAAGGAAGGGTGCTGGCTAGCAAGAGCTTTCAGTGCTGGCACTTTTCATCTCTGAGCAATTGCTCGACGTTTGCAATTTCTCACCTGAGCTCTCTTTAGAGTGCGCGAGAGGATGAGCAGAAGATGAGGTGGCTAGAGAAGCCCAGAGCCCCAGTGTTCTTAGGCCTACAAAAGCGCTTCCAAGGAAGGGGGCTGGCTAGCAACAGCTTTCAGTGCTGGCACTTTTCATCTCTGAGCAATTGCTCGACGTTTGCATTTTCTCAGCTCGTGTCTACGAGACCGAAAGAGAATGACCGTGACGTTTGGTGGGTAGAGAAGCGCAAAGCCCCAGTGTTGCTGCGCCTGTGAAAGCGCTTCCAAGGAAGGGTGCTGGCTAGCAAGAGCTTTCAGTGCTGGCACTTTTCATCTCTGAGCAATTGCTCGACGTTTGCAATTTCTCAGCTCGTGTCTACGAGACGGAAAGAGAAGGGCCGTGACGTTTGGTGCGTAGAGAAGTGCAAAGCCCCAGTGTTACTGCGCCTGTGAAAGCGCTTCCAAGGAAGGGTGCTGGCTAGCAAGAGCTTTCAGTTCTGGCACTTTTCATCTCTGAGCAATTGCTCGACGTTTGCAATTTCTCACCTGAGCTCTCTTTAGAGTGCGCGAGAGGATGAGCAGAAGATGAGGTGGCTAGAGAAGCCCAGAGCCCCAGTGTTCTAAGGCCTACAAAAGCGCTTCCAAGGAAGGGTGCTGGCTAGCAACAGCTTCCAGTGCTGGCACTTTTCATCTCTGAGCAATTGCTCGACGTTTGCAATTTCTCAGCTCGTGTCTACGAGACGGAAAGAGAAGGACCGTGACATTTGGTGCGTATAGAAGCGCAAAGCCCCAGTGTTGCTGCGCCTGTGAAAGCGCTTCCAAGGAAGGGTGCTGGCTAGCAAGAGCTTTCAGTGCTGGCACTTTTCATCTCTGAGCAATTGCTCGACGTTTGCAATTTCTCAGCTCGTGTCTACCGACGGAAAGAGAAGGACCGTGACGTTTGGCGGCTAGAGAAGCGCAAAGCCCCAGTGTTGCTGCGCCTGTGAAAGCGCTTCCAAGGAAGGGTGCTGGCTAGCAAGAGCTTTCAGTGCTGGCACTTTTCATCTCTGAGCAATTGCTCGACGTTTGCAATTTCTCACCTGAGCTCTCTTTAGAGTGCGCGAGAGGATGAGCAGAAGATGAGGTGGCTAGAGAAGCCCAGAGCCCCAGTGTTCTTAGGCCTACAAAAGCGCTTCCAAGGAAGGGGGCTGGCTAGCAACAGCTTTCAGTGCTGGCACTTTTCATCTCTGAGCAATTGCTCGACGTTTGCATTTTCTCAGCTCGTGTCTACGAGACCGAAAGAGAATGACCGTGACGTTTGGTGGGTAGAGAAGCGCAAAGCCCCAGTGTTGCTGCGCCTGTGAAAGCGCTTCCAAGGAAGGGTGCTGGCTAGCAAGAGCTTTCAGTGCTGGCACTTTTCATCTCTGAGCAATTGCTCGACGTTTGCAATTTCTCAGCTCGTGTCTACGAGACGGAAAGAGAAGGGCCGTGACGTTTGGTGCGTAGAGAAGTGCAAAGCCCCAGTGTTACTGCGCCTGTGAAAGCGCTTCCAAGGAAGGGTGCTGGCTAGCAAGAGCTTTCAGTTCTGGCACTTTTCATCTCTGAGCAATTGCTCGACGTTTGCAATTTCTCACCTGAGCTCTCTTTAGAGTGCGCGAGAGGATGAGCAGAAGATGAGGTGGCTAGAGAAGCCCAGAGCCCCAGTGTTCTAAGGCCTACAAAAGCGCTTCCAAGGAAGGGTGCTGGCTAGCAACAGCTTCCAGTGCTGGCACTTTTCATCTCTGAGCAATTGCTCGACGTTTGCAATTTCTCAGCTCGTGTCTACGAGACGGAAAGAGAAGGACCGTGACATTTGGTGCGTATAGAAGCGCAAAGCCCCAGTGTTGCTGCGCCTGTGAAAGCGCTTCCAAGGAAGGGTGCTGGCTAGCAAGAGCTTTCAGTGCTGGCACTTTTCATCTCTGAGCAATTGCTCGACGTTTGCAATTTCTCAGCTCGTGTCTACCGACGGAAAGAGAAGGACCGTGACGTTTGGCGGCTAGAGAAGCGCAAAGCCCCAGTGTTGCTGCGCCTACAAAAGCGCTTCCAAGGAAGGGTGCTGGCTAGCAACAGCTTTCAGTGCTGGCACTTTTCATCTCTGAGCAATTGCTCGACGTTTGCAATTTCTCACCTGAGCTCTCTTTAGAGTGCGCGAGAGGATGAGCAGAAGATGAGGTGGCTAGAGAAGCCCAGAGCCCCAGTGTTCTTAGGCCTATAAAAGCGCTTCCAAGGAAGGGTGCTGGCTAGCAACAGCTTTCAGTGCTGGCACTTTTCATCTCGGAGCAATTGCTCGACGTTTGCAATTTCTCAGCTCGTGTCTACGAGACGGAAAGAGAAGGACCGTGACGTTTGGTGGGTAGAGAAGCGCAAAGCCCCAGTGTTGCTGCGCCTGTGAAAGCGCTTCCAAGGAAGGGTGCTGGCTAGCAAGAGCTTTCAGTGCTGGCACTTTTCATCTCTGAGCAATTGCTCGACGTTTGCAATTTCTCAGCTCGTGTCTACGAGACGGAAAGAGAATGACCGTGACGTTTGGTGGCTAGAGAAGCGCAAAGCCCCAGTGTTGCTGCGCCTGTGAAAGCGCTTCCAAGGAAGGGTGCTGGCTAGCAAGAGCTTTCAGTGCTGGCACTTTTCATCTCTGAGCAATTGCTCGACGTTTGCAATTTCTCACCTGAGCTCTCTTCAGAGTGCGCGAGAGGATGAGCAGAAGATGAGGTGGCTAGAGAAGCCCAGAGCCCCAGTGTTCTTAGGCCTACAAAAGCGCTTCCAAGGAAGGGTGCTGGCTAGCAACAGCTTTCAGTGCTGGCACTTTTCATCTCTGAGCAATTGCTCGACGTTTGCAATTTCTCAGCTCGTGTCTACGAGACGGAAAGAGAATGACCGTGACGTTTGGTGCGTATAGAAGCGCAAAGCCCCAGTGTTGCTGCGCCTGTGAAAGCGCTTCCAAGGAAGGGTGCTGGCTAGCAACAGCTTTCAGTGCTGGCACTTTTCATCTCTGAGCAATTGCTCGACGTTTGCAATTTCTCAGCTCGTGTCTACGAGACGGAAAGAGAAGGACCATGACGTTTGGTGGCTAGAGAAGCGCAAAGCCCCAGTGTTGCTGTGCCTGTGAAAGCGCTTCCAAGGAAGGGTGCTGGCTAGCAAGAGCTTTCAGTGCTGGCACTTTTCATCTCTGAGCAATTGCTCGACGTTTGCAATTTCTCACCTGAGCTCTCTTTAGAGTGCGCGAGAGGATGAGCAGAAGATGAGGTGGCTAGAGAAGCCCAGAGCCCCACTGTTCTTAGGCCTACAAAAGCGCTTCCAAGGAAGGGTGCTGGCTAGCAACAGCTTTCAGTGCTGGCACTTTTCATCTCTGAGCAATTGCTCGACGTTTGCAATTTCTCACCTGAGCTCTCTTTAGAGCGCGCGAGTATGAGCAGAAGATGAGGTGGCTAGGGAAGCCCAGAGCCCCAGTGTTCTTAGGCCTACAAAAGCGCTTCCAAGGAAGGGTGCTGGCTAGCAACAGCTTTCAGTGCTGGCACTTTTCATCTCTGAGCAATTGCTCGACGTTTGCAATTTCTCAGCTCGAGTCTACGAGACGGAAAGTGAAGGACCGTGACATTTGGTGCGTATAGAAGCGCAAAGCCCCAGTGTTGCTGCGCCTGTGAAAGCGCTTCCAAGGAAGGGTGCTGGCTAGCAAGAGCTTTCAGTGCTGGCACTTTTCATCTCTGAGCAATTGCTCGACGTTTGCAATTTCTCACCTGAGCTCTCTTTAGAGTGCGCGAGAGGATGAGCAGAAGATGAGGTGGCTAGAGAAGCCCAGAGCCCCAGTGTTCTTAGGCCTACAAAAGCGCTTCCAAGGAAGGGTGCTGGCTAGCAACAGCTTTCAGTGCTGGCACTTTTCATCTCTGAGCAATTGCTCGACGTTTGCAATTTCTCACCTGAGCTCTCTTTAGAGTGCGCGAGAGGATGAGCAGAAGATGAGGTGGCTAGAGAAGCCCAGAGCCCCACTGTTCTTAGGCCTATAAAAGCGCTTCCAAGGAAGGGGGCTGGCTAGCAAGAGCTTTCAGTGCTGGCACTTTTCATCTCTGAGCAATTGCTCGACGTTTGCAATTTCTCACCTGAGCTCTCTTTAGAGCGCGCGAGTATGAGCAGAAGATGAGGTGGCTAGGGAAGCCCAGAGCCCCAGTGTTCTTAGGCCTACAAAAGCGCTTCCAAGGAAGGGTGCTGGCTAGCAAGAGCTTTCAGTGCTGGCACTTTTCATCTCTGAGCAATTGCTCGACGTTTGCAATTTCTCAGCTCGTGTCTACGAGACGGAAAGAGAATGACCGTGACGTTTGGTGGGTAGAGAAGCGCAAAGCCCCAGTGTTGCTGCGCCTGTGAAAGCGCTTCCAAGGAAGGGTGCTGGCTAGCAACAGCTTTCAGTGCTGGCACTTTTCATCTCTGAGCAATTGCTCGACGTTTGCAATTTCTCACCTGAGCTCTCTTCAGAGTGCGCGAGAGGATGAGCAGAAGATGAGGTGGCTAGAGAAGCCCAGAGCCCCAGTGTTCTTAGGCCTACAAAAGCGCTTCCAAGGAAGGGTGCTGGCTAGCAAGAGCTTTCAGTGCTGGCACTTTTCATCTCGGAGCAATTGCTCGACGTTTGCAATTTCTCAGCTCGTGTCTACGAGACGGAAAGAGAAGGACCGTGACGTTTGGTGGCTAGAGAAGCGCAAAGCCCCAGTGTTGCTGCGCCTGTGAAAGCGCTTCCAAGGAAGGGGGCTGGCTAGCAAGAGCTTTCAGTGCTGGCACTTTTCATCTCTGAGCAATTGCTCGACGTTTGCAATTTCTCAGCTCGTGTCTACCGACGGAAAGAGAAGGACCGTGACGTATGGCGGCTAGAGAAGCGCAAAGCTTCAGTGTTGCTGCTCCTGTGAAAGCGCTTCCAAGGAAGGGTGCTGGCTAGCAAGAGCTTTCAGTGCTGGCACTTTTCATCTCTGAGCAATTGCTCGACGTTTGCAATTTCTCACCTGAGCTCTCTTTAGAGTGCGCGAGAGGATGAGCAGAAGATGAGGTGGCTAGAGAAGCCCAGAGCCCCAGTGTTCTTAGGCCTACAAAAGCGCTTCCAAGGAAGGGGGCTGGCTAGCAACAGCTTTCAGTGCTGGCACTTTTCATCTCTGAGCAATTGCTCGACGTTTGCATTTTCTCAGCTCGTGTCTACGAGACCGAAAGAGAAGGACCGTGACGTTTGGTGGCTAGAGAAGCGCAAAGCCCCAGTGTTGCTGCGCCTGTGAAAGCGCTTCCAAGGAAGGGTGCTGGCTAGCAAGAGCTTTCAGTGCTGGCACTTTTCATCTCTGAGCAATTGCTCGACGTTTGCAATTTCTCAGCTCGTGTCTACGAGACGGAAAGAGAAGGGCCGTGACGTTTGGTGGCTAGAGAAGTGCAAAGCCCCAGTGTTACTGCGCCTGTGAAAGCGCTTCCAAGGAAGGGTGCTGGCTAGCAAGAGCTTTCAGTTCTGGCACTTTTCATCTCTGAGCAATTGCTCGACGTTTGCAATTTCTCACCTGAGCTCTCTTTAGAGTGCGCGAGAGGATGAGCAGAAGATGAGGTGGCTAGAGAAGCCCAGAGCCCCAGTGTTCTAAGGGCTACAAAAGCGCTTCCAAGGAAGGGTGCTGGCTAGCAACAGCTTCCAGTGCTGGCACTTTTCATCTCTGAGCAATTGCTCGACGTTTGCAATTTCTCAGCTCGTGTCTACGAGACGGAAAGAGAAGGACCGTGACGTTTGGTGCGTATAGAAGCGCAAAGCCCCAGTGTTGCTGCGCCTGTGAAAGCGCTTCCAAGGAAGGGTGCTGGCTAGCAAGAGCTTTCAGTGCTGGCACTTTTCATCTCTGAGCAATTGCTCGACGTTTGCAATTTCTCAGCTCGTGTCTACGAGACGGAAAGAGAAGGACCGTGACGTTTGGTGCGTATAGAAGCGCAAAGCCCCAGTGTTGCTGCGCCTGTGAAAGCGCTACCAAGGAAGGGTGCTGGCTAGCAACAGCTTTCAGTGCTGGCACTTTTCATCTCTGAGCAATTGCTGGACGTTTGCAATTTCTCACCTGAGCTCTCTTTAGAGTGCGCGAGAGGATGAGCAGAAGATGAGGTGGCTAGAGAAGCCCAGAGCCCCAGTGTTCTTAGGCCTACAAAAGCGCTTCCAAGGAAGGGTGCTGGCTAGCAAGAGCTTTCAGTGCTGGCACTTTTCATCTCTGAGCAATTGCTCGACGTTTGCAATTTCTCACCTGAGCTCTCTTTAGAGTGCGCGAGAGGATGAGCAGAAGATGAGGTGGCTAGAGAAGCCCAGAGCCCCACTGTTCTTAGGCCTATAAAAGCGCTTCCAAGGAAGGGGGCTGGCTAGCAAGAGCTTTCAGTGCTGGCACTTTTCATCTCTGAGCAATTGCTCCACGTTTGCAATTTCTCACCTGAGCTCTCTTTAGAGCGCGCGAGTATGAGCAGAAGATGAGGTGGCTAGGGAAGCCCAGAGCCCCAGTGTTCTTAGGCCTACAAAAGCGCTTCCAAGGAAGGGTGCTGGCTAGCAACAGCTTTCAGTGCTGGCACTTTTCATCTCTGAGCAATTGCTCGACGTTTGCAATTTCTCAGCTCGTGTCTACGAGACGGAAAGAGAATGACCGTGACATTTGGTGCGTATAGAAGCGCAAAGCCCCAGTGTTGCTGCGCCTGTGAAAGCGCTTCCAAGGAAGGGTGCTGGCTAGCAACAGCTTTCAGTGCTGGCACTTTTCATCTCTGAGCAATTGCTCGACGTTTGCAATTTCTCACCTGAGCTCTCTTCAGAGTGCGCGAGAGGATGAGCAGAAGATGAGGTGGCTAGAGAAGCCCAGAGCCCCAGTGTTCTTAGGCCTACAAAAGCGCTTCCAAGGAAGGGTGCTGGCTAGCAAGAGCTTTCAGTGCTGGCACTTTTCATCTCTGAGCAATTGCTTGACGTTTGCAATTTCTCAGCTCGTGTCTACGAGACGGAAAGAGAAGGACCGTGACGTTTGGTGGCTAGAGAAGCGCAAAGCCCCAGTGTTGCTGCGCCTGTGAAAGCGCTTCCAAGGAAGGGTGCTCGCTAGCAAGAGCTTTCAGTGCTGGCACTTTTCATCTCTGAGCAATTGCTCGACGTTTGCAATTTCTCAGCTCGTGTCTACCGACGGAAAGAGAAGGACCGTGACGTATGGCGGCTAGAGAAGCGCAAAGCTTCAGTGTTGCTGCGCCTGTGAAAGCGCTTCCAAGGAAGGGTGCTGGCTAGCAAGAGCTTTCAGTGCTGGCACTTTTCATCTCTGAGCAATTGCTCGACGTTTGCAATTTCTCACCTGAGCTCTCTTTAGAGTGCGCGAGAGGATGAGCAGAAGATGAGGTGGCTAGAGAAGCCCAGAGCCCCAGTGTTCTTAGGCCTACAAAAGCGCTTCCAAGGAAGGGGGCTGGCTAGCAACAGCTTTCAGTGCTGGCACTTTTCATCTCTGAGCAATTGCTCGACGTTTGCATTTTCTCAGCTCGTGTCTACGAGACGGAAAGAGAATGACCGTGACGTTTGGTGGGTAGAGAAGCGCAAAGCCCCAGTGTTACTGCGCCTGTGAAAGCGCTTCCAAGGAAGGGTGCTGGCTAGCAAGAGCTTTCAGTTCTGGCACTTTTCATCTCTGAGCAATTGCTCGACGTTTGCAATTTCTCACCTGAGCTCTCTTTAGAGTGCGCGAGAGGATGAGCAGAAGATGAGGTGGCTAGAGAAGCCCAGAGCCCCAGTGTTCTAAGGCCTACAAAAGCGCTTCCAAGGAAGGGTGCTGGCTAGCAACAGCTTCCAGTGCTGGCACTTTTCATCTCTGAGCAATTGCTCGACGTTTGCAATTTCTCAGCTCATGTCTACGAGACGGAAAGAGAAGGACCGTGACATTTGGTGCGTATAGAAGCGCAAAGCCCCAGTGTTGCTGCGCCTGTGAAAGCGCTTCCAAGGAAGGGTGCTGGCTAGCAAGAGCTTTCAGTGCTGGCACTTTTCATCTCTGAGCAATTGCTCGACGTTTGCAATTTCTCAGCTCGTGTCTACGAGACGGAAAGAGAAGGACCGTGAGGTTTGGTGCGTGTAGAAGCGCAAAGCCCCAGTGTTGCTGCGCCTGTGAAAGCGCTACCAAGGAAGGGTGCTGGCTAGCAACAGCTTTCAGTGCTGGCACTTTTCATCTCTGAGCAATTGCTGGACGTTTGCAATTTCTCACCTGAGCTCTCTTTAGAGTGCGCGAGAGGATGAGCAGAAGATGAGGTGGCTAGAGAAGCCCAGAGCCCCAGTGTTCTTAGGCCTACAAAAGCGCTTCCAAGGAAGGGTGCTGGCTAGCAACAGCTTTCAGTGCTGGCACTTTTCATCTCTGAGCAATTGCTCGACGTTTGCAATTTCTCAGCTCGTGTCTACGAGATGGAAAGAGAATGACCGTGACGTTTGGTGGGTAGAGAAGCGCAAAGCCCCAGTGTTACTGCGCCTGTGAAAGCGCTTCCAAGGAAGGGTGCTGGCTAGCAACAGCTTTCAGTGCTGGCACTTTTCATCTCTGAGCAATTGCTCGACGTTTGCAATTTCTCAGCTCGTGTCTACCGACGGAAAGAGAAGGACCGTGACGTTTGGTGGCTAGAGAAGCGCAAAGCCCCAGTGTTGCTGCGCCTGTGAAAGCGCTTCCAAGGAAGGGTGCTGGCTAGCAAGAGCTTTCAGTGCTGGCACTTTTCATCTCTGAGCAATTGCTCGACGTTTGCAATTTCTCAGCTCGTGTCTACGAGACGGAAAGAGAAGGACCGTGACGTTTGGTGGGTAGAGAAGCGCAAAGCCCCAGTGTTGCTGCGCCTGTGAAAGCGCTTCCAAGGAAGGGTGCTGGCTAGCAAGAGCTTTCAGTGCTGGCACTTTTCATCTCTGAGCAATTGCTCGACGTTTGCAATTTCTCAGCTCGTGTCTACGAGACGGAAAGAGAAGGGCCGTGACGTTTGGTGCGTAGAGAAGTGCAAAGCCCCAGTGTTGCTGCGCCTGTGAAAGCGCTTCCAAGGAAGGGTGCTGGCTAGCAAGAGCTTTCAGTTCTGGCACTTTTCATCTCTGAGCAATTGCTCGACGTTTGCAATTTCTCACCTGAGCTCTCTTTAGAGTGCGCGAGAGGATGAGCAGAAGATGAGGTGGCTAGAGAAGCCCAGAGCCCCAGTGTTCTTAGGCCTACAAAAGCGCTTCCAAGGAAGGGTGCTGGCTAGCAACAGCTTCCAGTGCTGGCACTTTTCATCTCTGAGCAATTGCTCGACGTTTGCAATTTCTCAGCTCGTGTCTACGAGACGGAAAGAGAAGGACCGTGACATTTGGTGCGTATAGAAGCGCAAAGCCCCAGTGTTGCTGCGCCTGTGAAAGCGCTTCCAAGGAAGGGTGCTGGCTAGCAAGAGCTTTCAGTGCTGGCACTTTTCATCTCTGAGCAATTGCTCGACGTTTGCAATTTCTCAGCTCGTGTCTACGAGACGGAAAGAGAAGGACCGTGACGTTTGGTGCGTATAGAAGCGCAAAGCCCCAGTGTTGCTGCGCCTGTGAAAGCGCTACCAAGGAAGGGTGCTGGCTAGCAACAGCTTTCAGTGCTGGCACTTTTCATCTCTGAGCAATTGCTCGACGTTTGCAATTTCTCACCTGAGCTCTCTTTAGAGTGCGCGAGAGGATGAGCAGAAGATTAGGTGGCTAGAGAAGCCCAGAGCCCCAGTGTTCTTAGGCCTACAAAAGCGCTTCCAAGGAAGGGTGCTGGCTAGCAACAGCTTTCAGTGCTGGCACTTTTCATCTCTGAGCAATTGCTCGACGTTTGCAATTTCTCAGCTCGTGTCTACGAGACGGAAAGAGAAGGACCGTGACGTTTGGTGGGTAGAGAAGCGCAAAGCCCCAGTGTTGCTGCGCCTGTGAAAGCGCTTCCAAGGAAGGGTGCTGGCTAGCAAGAGCTTTCAGTGCTGGCACTTTTCATCTCTGAGCAATTGCTCGACGTTTGCAATTTCTCAGCTCGTGTCTACCGACGGAAAGAGAAGGACCGTGACGTTTGGTGGCTAGAGAAGCGCAAAGCCCCAGTGTTGCTGCGCCTGTGAAAGCGCTTCCAAGGAAGGGTGCTGGCTAGCAACAGCTTTCAGTGCTGGCACTTTTCATCTCTGAGCAATTGCTCGACGTTTGCAATTTCTCACCTGAGCTCTCTTTAGAGTGCGCGAGAGGATGAGCAGAAGATGAGGTGGCTAGAGAAGCCCAGAGCCCCAGTGTTCTAAGGCCTACAAAAGCGCTTCCAAGGAAGGGTGCTGGCTAGCAAGAGCTTTCAGTGCTGGCACTTTTCATCTCTGAGCAATTGCTCGACGTTTGCAATTTCTCACCTGAGCTCTCTTTAGAGTGCGCGAGAGGATGAGCAGAAGATGAGGTGGCTAGAGAAGCCCAGAGCCCCAGTGTTCTTAGGCCTACAAAAGCGCTTCCAAGGAAGGGTGCTGGCTAGCAACAGCTTTCAGTGCTGGCACTTTTCATCTCTGAGCAATTGCTCAACGTTTGCAATTTCTCAGCTCGTGTCTACGAGACGGAAAGAGAAGGACCGTGACTTTTGGTGGGTAGAGAAGCGCAAAGCCCCAGTGTTGCTGCGCCTGTGAAAGCGCTTCCAAGGAAGGGTGCTGGCTAGCAACAGCTTCCAGTGCTGGCACTTTTCATCTCTGAGCAATTGCTCGACGTTTGCAATTTCTCAGCTCGTGTCTACGAGACGGAAAGAGAAGGACCGTGACATTTGGTGGGTAGAGAAGTGCAAAGCCCCAGTGTTGCTGCGCCTGTGAAAGCGCTTCCAAGGAAGGGTGCTGGCTAGCAAGAGCTTTCAGTGCTGGCACTTTTCATCTCTGAGCAATTGCTCGACATTTGCAATTTCTCACCTGAGCTCTCTTTAGAGTGCGCGAGAGGATGAGCAGAAGATGAGGTGGCTAGAGAAGCCCAGAGCCCCACTGTTCTTAGGCCTATAAAAGCGCTTCCAAGGAAGGGTGCTGGCTAGCAAGAGCTTTCAGTGCTGGCACTTTTCATCTCGGAGCAATTGCTGGACGTTTGCAATTTCTCAGCTCGTGTCTACGAGACGGAAAGAGAATGACCGTGACGTTTGGTGCGTATAGAAGCGCAAAGCCCCAGTGTTGCTGCGCCTGTGAAAGCGCTTCCAAGGAAGGGTGCTGGCTAGCAAGAGCTTTCAGTGCTGGCACTTTTCATCTCTGAGCAATTGCTCGACGTTTGCAATTTCTCAGCTCGTGTCTAGGAGACGGAAAGAGAAGGACCGTGACGTTTGGTGGCTAGAGAAGCGCAAAGCCCCAGTGTTGCTGCGCCTGTGAAAGCGCTTCCAAGGAAGGGTGCTGGCTAGCAACAGCTTCCAGTGCTGGCACTTTTCATCTCTGAGCAATTGCTCGACGTTTGCAATTTCTCAGCTCGTGTCTACGAGACGGAAAGAGAATGACCGTGACGTTTGGTGGGTAGAGAAGCGCAAAGCCCCAGTGTTGCTGCGCCTGTGAAAGTGCTTCCAAGGAAGGGTGCTGGCTAGCAAGAGCTTTCAGTGCTGGCACTTTTCATCTCTGAGCAATTGCTCGACGTTTGCAATTTCTCAGCTCGTGTCTACCGACGGAAAGAGAAGGACCGTGACGTTTGGTGGCTAGAGAAGCGCAAAGCCCCAGTGTTGCTGCGCCTGTGAAAGCGCTTCCAAGGAAGGGTGCTGGCTAGCAACAGCTTTCAGTGCTGGCACTTTTCATCTCTGAGCAATTGCTCGACGTTTGCAATTTCTCACCTGAGCTCTCTTTAGAGTGCGCGAGAGGATGAGCAGAAGATGAGGTGGCTAGAGAAGCCCAGAGCCCCAGTGTTCTTAGGCCTACAAAAGCGCTTCCAAGGAAGGGGGCTGGCTAGCAACAGCTTTCAGTGCTGGCACTTTTCATCTCTGAGCAATTGCTCGACGTTTGCAATTTCTCAGCTCGTGTCTACGAGACCGAAAGAGAATGACCGTGACGTTTGGTGGCTAGAGGAGCGCAAAGCCCCGGTGTTGCTGCGCCTGTGAAAGCGCTTCCAAGGAAGGGTGCTGGCTAGCAAGAGCTTTCAGTGCTGGCACTTTTCATCTCTGAGCAATTGCTCGACGTTTGCAATTTCTCAGCTCGTGTCTACGAGACGGAAAGAGAAGGGCCGTGACGTTTGGTGCGTAGAGAAGTGCAAAGCCCCAGTGTTACTGCGCCTGTAGAAAGCGCTTCCAAGGAAGGGTGCTGGCTAGCAAGAGCTTTCAGTTCTGGCACTTTTCATCTCTGAGCAATTGCTCGACGTTTGCAATTTCTCACCTGAGCTCTCTTTAGAGTGCGCGAGAGGATGAGCAGAAGATGAGGTGGCTAGAGAAGCCCAGAGCCCCAGTGTTCTAAGGCCTACAAAAGCGCTTCCAAGGAAGGGTGCTGGCTAGCAACAGCTTCCAGTGCTGGCACTTTTCATCTCTGAGCAATTGCTCGACGTTTGCAATTTCTCAGCTCGTGTCTACGAGACGGAAAGAGAAGGACCGTGACATTTGGTGCATATAGAAGCGCAAAGCCCCAGTGTTGCTGCGCCTGTGAAAGCGCTTCCAAGGAAGGGTGCTGGCTAGCAACAGCTTTCAGTGCTGGCACTTTTCATCTCTGAGCAATTGCTCGACGTTTGCAATTTCTCAGCTCGTGTCTACGAGACGGAAAGAGAAGGACCGTGACGTTTGGTGCGTATAGAAGCGCAAAGCCCCAGTGTTGCTGCGCCTGTGAAAGCGCTACCAAGGAAGGGTGCTGGCTAGCAACAGCTTTCAGTGCTGGCACTTTTCATCTCTGAGCAATTGCTCGACGTTTGCAATTTCTCACCTGAGCTCTCTTTAGAGTGCGCGAGAGGATGAGCAGAAGATGAGGTGGCTAGAGAAGCCCAGAGCCCCACTGTTCTTAGGCCTACAAAAGCGCTTCCAAGGAAGGGTGCTGGCTAGCAACAGCTTTCAGTGCTGGCACTTTTCATCTCTGAGCAATTGCTCGACGTTTGCAATTTCTCAGCTCGTGTCTACGAGACGGAAAGAGAATGACCGTGACGTTTGGTGGGTAGAGAAGCGCAAAGCCCCAGTGTTGCTGCGCCTGTGAAAGCGCTTCCAAGGAAGGGTGCTGGCTAGCAACAGCTTTCAGTGCTGGCACTTTTCATCTCGGAGCAATTGCTCGACGTTTGCAATTTCTCAGCTCGTGTCTACCGACGGAAAGAGAAGGACCGTGACGTTTGGTGGGTAGAGAAGCGCAAAGCCCCAGTGTTGCTGCGCCTGTGAAAGCGCTTCCAAGGAAGGGTGCTGGCTAGCAACAGCTTTCAGTGCTGGCACTTTTCATCTCTGAGCAATTGCTCGACGTTTGCAATTTCTCACCTGAGCTCTCTTTAGAGTGCGCGAGAGGATGAGCAGAAGATGAGGTGGCTAGAGAAGCCCAGAGCCCCAGTGTTCTTAGGCCTACAAAAGCGCTTCCAAGGAAGGGGGCTGGCTAGCAACAGCTTTCAGTGCTGGCACTTTTCATCTCTGAGCAATTGCTCGACGTTTGCAATTTCTCAGCTCGTGTCTACGAGACGGAAAGAGAAGGACCGTGACGTTTGGTGGGTAGAGAAGCGCAAAGCCCCAGTGTTGCTGCGCCTGTGAAAGCGCTTCCAAGGAAGGGTGCTGGCTAGCAAGAGCTTTCAGTGCTGGCACTTTTCATCTCTGAGCAATTGCTCGACGTTTGCAATTTCTCAGCTCGTGTCTACGAGACGGAAAGAGAAGGGCCGTGACGTTTGGTGCGTAGAGAAGTGCAAAGCCCCAGTGTTACTGCGCCTGTGAAAGCGCTTCCAAGGAAGGGTGCTGGCTAGCAAGAGCTTTCAGTGCTGGCACTTTTCATCTCTGAGCAATTGCTCGACGTTTGCAATTTCTCACCTGAGCTCTCTTTAGAGTGCGCGAGAGGATGAGCAGAAGATGAGGTGGCTAGAGAAGCCCAGAGCCCCAGTGTTGCTGCGCCTGTGAAAGCGCTTCCAAGGAAGGGTGCTGGCTAGCAACAGCTTTCAGTGCTGGCACTTTTCATCTCTGAGCAATTGCTCGACGTTTGCAATTTCTCAGCTCGTGTCTACGAGACGGAAAGAGAAGGACCGTGACATTTGGTGCGTATAGAAGCGCAAAGCCCCAGTGTTGCTGCGCCTGTGAAAGCGCTTCCAAGGAAGGGTGCTGGCTAGCAAGAGCTTTCAGTGCTGGCACTTTTCATCTCTGAGCAATTGCTCGACGTTTGCAATTTCTCAGCTCGTGTCTACGAGACGGAAAGAGAAGGACCGTGACGTTTGGTGCGTATAGAAGCGCAAAGCCCCAGTGTTGCTGCGCCTGTGAAAGCGCTACCAAGGAAGGGTGCTGGCTAGCAACAGCTTTCAGTGCTGGCACTTTTCATCTCTGAGCAATTGCTCGACGTTTGCAATTTCTCACCTGAGCTCTCTTTAGAGTGCGCGAGAGGATGAGCAGAAGATGAGGTGGCTAGAGAAGCCCAGAGCCCCAGTGTTCTTAGGCCTACAAAAGCGCTTCCAAGGAAGGGTGCTGGCTAGCAAGAGCTTTCAGTGCTGGCACTTTTCATCTCTGAGCAATTGCTCGACGTTTGCAATTTCTCAGCTCGTGTCTACGAGACGGAAAGAGAATGACCGTGACGTTTGGTGGCTAGAGAAGCGCAAAGCCCCGGTGTTGCTGCGCCTGTGAAAGCGCTTCCAAGGAAGGGTGCTGGCTAGCAAGAGCTTTCAGTGCTGGCACTTTTCATCTCTGAGCAATTGCTCGACGTTTGCAATTTCTCAGCTCGTGTCTACAAGACGGAAAGAGAAGGACCGTGACGTTTGGTGGCTAGAGAAGCGCAAAGCCCCAGTGTTGCTGCGCCTGTGAAAGCGCTTCCAAGGAAGGGTGCTGGCTAGCAACAGCTTTCAGTGCTGGCACTTTTCATCTCTGAGCAATTGCTCGACGTTTGCAATTTCTCACCTGAGCTCTCTTTAGAGTGCGCGAGAGGATGAGCAGAAGATGAGGTGGCTAGAGAAGCCCAGAGCCCCAGTGTTCTTAGGCCTACAAAAGCGCTTCCAAGGAAGGGTGCTGGCTAGCAACAGCTTTCAGTGCTGGCACTTTTCATCTCTGAGCAATTGCTCGACGTTTGCAATTTCTCACCTGAGCTCTCTTTAGAGTGCGCGAGAGGATGAGCAGAAGATGAGGTGGCTAGAGAAGCCCAGAGCCCCAGTGTTCTTAGGCCAACAAAAGCGCTTCCAAGGAAGGGTGCTGGCTAGCAACAGCTTTCAGTGCTGGCACTTTTCATCTCTGAGCAATTGCTCGACGTTTGCAATTTCTCACCTGAGCTCTCTTTAGAGTGCGCGAGAGGATGAGCAGAAGATGAGGTGGCTAGAGAAGCCCAGAGCCCCAGTGTTCTAAGGGCTACAAAAGCGCTTCCAAGGAAGGGTGCTGGCTAGCAACAGCTTCCAGTGCTGGCACTTTTCATCTCTGAGCAATTGCTCGACGTTTGCAATTTCTCAGCTCGTGTCTACGAGACGGAAAGAGAAGGACCGTGACGTTTGGTGCGTATAGAAGCGCAAAGCCCCAGTGTTGCTGCGCCTGTGAAAGCGCTTCCAAGGAAGGGTGCTGGCTAGCAAGAGCTTTCAGTGCTGGCACTTTTCATCTCTGAGCAATTGCTCGACGTTTGCAATTTCTCAGCTCGTGTCTACGAGACGGAAAGAGAAGGACCGTGACGTTTGGTGCGTATAGAAGCGCAAAGCCCCAGTGTTGCTGCGCCTGTGAAAGCGCTACCAAGGAAGGGTGCTGGCTAGCAACAGCTTTCAGTGCTGGCACTTTTCATCTCTGAGCAATTGCTGGACGTTTTCAATTTCTCACCTGAGCTCTCTTTAGAGTGCGCGAGAGGATGAGCAGAAGATGAGGTGGCTAGAGAAGCCCAGAGCCCCAGTGTTCTTAGGCCTACAAAAGCGCTTCCAAGGAAGGGTGCTGGCTAGCAAGAGCTTTCAGTGCTGGCACTTTTCATCTCTGAGCAATTGCTCGACGTTTGCAATTTCTCACCTGAGCTCTCTTTAGAGTGCGCGAGAGGATGAGCAGAAGATGAGGTGGCTAGAGAAGCCCAGAGCCCCACTGTTCTTAGGCCTATAAAAGCGCTTCCAAGGAAGGGTGCTGGCTAGCAACAGCTTTCAGTGCTGGCACTTTTCATCTCTGAGCAATTGCTCGACGTTTGCAATTTCTCACCTGAGCTCTCTTTAGAGCGCGCGAGTATGAGCAGAAGATGAGGTGGCTAGGGAAGCCCAGAGCCCCAGTGTTCTTAGGCCTACAAAAGCGCTTCCAAGGAAGGGTGCTGGCTAGCAACAGCTTTCAGTGCTGGCACTTTTCATCTCTGAGCAATTGCTCGACGTTTGCAATTTCTCAGCTCGTGTCTACGAGACGGAAAGAGAATGACCGTGACATTTGGTGCGTATAGAAGCGCAAAGCCCCAGTGTTGCTGCGCCTGTGAAAGCGCTTCCAAGGAAGGGTGCTGGCTAGCAACAGCTTTCAGTGCTGGCACTTTTCATCTCTGAGCAATTGCTCGACGTTTGCAATTTCTCACCTGAGCTCTCTTCAGAGTGCGCGAGAGGATGAGCAGAAGATGAGGTGGCTAGAGAAGCCCAGAGCCCCAGTGTTCTTAGGCCTACAAAAGCGCTTCCAAGGAAGGGTGCTGGCTAGCAACAGCTTTCAGTGCTGGCACTTTTCATCTCTGAGCAATTGCTCGACGTTTGCAATTTCTCAGCTCGTGTCTACGAGACGGAAAGAGAATGACCGTGACGTTTGGTGCGTATAGAAGCGCAAAGCCCCAGTGTTGCTGCGCCTGTGAAAGCGCTTCCAAGGAAGGGTGCTGGCTAGCAAGAGCTTTCAGTGCTGGCACTTTTCATCTCTGAGCAATTGCTCGACGTTTGCAATTTCTCAGCTCGTGTCTACCGACGGAAAGAGAAGGACCGTGACTTTTGGTGGCTAGAGAAGAGCAAAGCCCCAGTGTTGCTGCGCCTGTGAAAGCGCTTCCAAGGAAGGGTGCTGGCTAGCAACAGCTTTCAGTGCTGGCACTTTTCATCTCTGAGCAATTGCTCGACGTTTGCAATTTCTCACCTGAGCTCTCTTTAGAGCGCGCGAGTATGAGCAGAAGATGAGGTGGCTAGGGAAGCCCAGAGCCCCAGTGTTCTTAGGCCTACAAAAGCGCTTCCAAGGAAGGGGGCTGGCTAGCAACAGCTTTCAGTGCTGGCACTTTTCATCTCTGAGCAATTGCTCGACGTTTGCATTTTCTCAGCTCGTGTCTACGAGACCGAAAGAGAATGACCGTGACGTTTGGTGGCTAGAGAAGCGCAAAGCCCCAGTGTTGCTGCGCCTGTGAAAGCGCTTCCAAGGAAGGGTGCTGGCTAGCAAGAGCTTTCAGTGCTGGCACTTTTCATCTCTGAGCAATTGCTCGACGTTTGCAATTTCTCAGCTCGTGTCTACGAGACGGAAATAGAAGGGCCGTGACGTTTGGTGGCTAGAGAAGTGCAAAGCCCCAGTGTTACTGCGCCTGTGAAAGCGCTTCCAAGGAAGGGTGCTGGCTAGCAAGAGCTTTCAGTTCTGGCACTTTTCATCTCTGAGCAATTGCTCGACGTTTGCAATTTCTCACCTGAGCTCTCTTTAGAGTGCGCGAGAGGATGAGCAGAAGATGAGGTGGCTAGAGAAGCCCAGAGCCCCAGTGTTCTAAGGGCTACAAAAGCGCTTCCAAGGAAGGGTGCTGGCTAGCAACAGCTTCCAGTGCTGGCACTTTTCATCTCTGAGCAATTGCTCGACGTTTGCAATTTCTCAGCTCGTGTCTACGAGACGGAAAGAGAAGGACCGTGACGTTTGGTGCGTATAGAAGCGCAAAGCCCCAGTGTTGCTGCGCCTGTGAAAGCGCTTCCAAGGAAGGGTGCTGGCTAGCAAGAGCTTTCAGTGCTGGCACTTTTCATCTCTGAGCAATTGCTCGACGTTTGCAATTTCTCAGCTCGTGTCTACGAGACGGAAAGAGAAGGACCGTGACGTTTGGTGCGTATAGAAGCGCAAAGCCCCAGTGTTGCTGCGCCTGTGAAAGCGCTACCAAGGAAGGGTGCTGGCTAGCCACAGCTTTCAGTGCTGGCACTTTTCATCTCTGAGCAATTGCTGGACGTTTGCAATTTCTCACCTGAGCTCTCTTTAGAGTGCGCGAGAGGATGAGCAGAAGATGAGGTGGCTAGAGAAGCCCAGAGCCCCAGTGTTCTTAGGCCTACAAAAGCGCTTCCAAGGAAGGGTGCTGGCTAGCAAGAGCTTTCAGTGCTGGCACTTTTCATCTCTGAGCAATTGCTCGACGTTTGCAATTTCTCACCTGAGCTCTCTTTAGAGTGCGCGAGAGGATGAGCACAAGATGAGGTGGCTAGAGAAGCCCAGAGCCCCACTGTTCTTAGGCCTATAAAAGCGCTTCCAAGGAAGGGGGCTGGCTAGCAAGAGCTTTCAGTGCTGGCACTTTTCATCTCTGAGCAATTGCTCGACGTTTGCAATTTCTCACCTGAGCTCTCTTTAGAGCGCGCGAGTATGAGCAGAAGATGAGGTGGCTAGGGAAGCCCAGAGCCCCAGTGTTCTTAGGCCTACAAAAGCGCTTCCAAGGAAGGGTGCTGGCTAGCAACAGCTTTCAGTGCTGGCACTTTTCATCTCTGAGCAATTGCTCGACGTTTGCAATTTCTCAGCTCGTGTCTACGAGACGGAAAGAGAATGACCGTGACATTTGGTGCGTATAGAAGCGCAAAGCCCCAGTGTTGCTGCGCCTGTGAAAGCGCTTCCAAGGAAGGGTGCTGGCTAGCAACAGCTTTCAGTGCTGGCACTTTTCATCTCTGAGCAATTGCTCGACGTTTGCAATTTCTCACCTGAGCTCTCTTCAGAGTGCGCGAGAGGATGAGCAGAAGATGAGGTGGCTAGAGAAGCCCAGAGCCCCAGTGTTCTTAGGCCTACAAAAGCGCTTCCAAGGAAGGGTGCTGGCTAGCAAGAGCTTTCAGTGCTGGCACTTTTCATCTCTGAGCAATTGCTTGACGTTTGCAATTTCTCAGCTCGTGTCTACGAGACGGAAAGAGAAGGACCGTGACGTTTGGTGGCTAGAGAAGCGCAAAGCCCCAGTGTTGCTGCGCCTGTGAAAGCGCTTCCAAGGAAGGGTGCTGGCTAGCAACAGCTTTCAGTGCTGGCACTTTTCATCTCTGAGCAATTGCTCGACGTTTGCAATTTCTCAGCTCGTGTCTACCGACGGAAAGAGAAGGACCGTGACGTATGGCGGCTAGAGAAGCGCAAAGCTTCAGTGTTGCTGCGCCTGTGAAAGCGCTTCCAAGGAAGGGTGCTGGCTAGCAAGAGCTTTCAGTGCTGGCACTTTTCATCTCTGAGCAATTGCTCGACGTTTGCAATTTCTCACCTGAGCTCTCTTTAGAGTGCGCGAGAGGATGAGCAGAAGATGAGGTGGCTAGAGAAGCCCAGAGCCCCAGTGTTCTTAGGCCTACAAAAGCGCTTCCAAGGAAGGGGGCTGGCTAGCAACAGCTTTCAGTGCTGGCACTTTTCATCTCTGAGCAATTGCTCGACGTTTGCATTTTCTCAGCTCGTGTCTACGAGACGGAAAGAGAATGACCGTGACGTTTGGTGGGTAGAGAAGCGCAAAGCCCCAGTGTTACTGCGCCTGTGAAAGCGCTTCCAAGGAAGGGTGCTGGCTAGCAAGAGCTTTCAGTGCTGGCACTTTTCATCTCTGAGCAATTGCTCGACGTTTGCAATTTCTCACCTGAGCTCTCTTTAGAGTGCGCGAGAGGATGAGCAGAAGATGAGGTGGCTAGAGAAGCCCAGAGCCCCAGTGTTCTAAGGCCTACAAAAGCGCTTCCAAGGAAGGGTGCTGGCTAGCAACAGCTTCCAGTGCTGGCACTTTTCATCTCTGAGCAATTGCTCGACGTTTGCAATTTCTCAGCTCGTGTCTACGAGACGGAAAGAGAAGGACCGTGACATTTGGTGCGTATAGAAGCGCAAAGCCCCAGTGTTGCTGCGCCTGTGAAAGCGCTTCCAAGGAAGGGTGCTGGCTAGCAACAGCTTTCAGTGCTGGCACTTTTCATCTCTGAGCAATTGCTCGACGTTTGCAATTTCTCAGCTCGTGTCTACGAGACGGAAAGAGAAGGACCGTGAGGTTTGGTGCGTGTAGAAGCGCAAAGCCCCAGTGTTGCTGCGCCTGTGAAAGCGCTACCAAGGAAGGGTGCTGGCTAGCAACAGCTTTCAGTGCTGGCACTTTTCATCTCTGAGCAATTGCTGGACGTTTGCAATTTCTCACCTGAGCTCTCTTTAGAGTGCGCGAGAGGATGAGCAGAAGATGAGGTGGCTAGAGAAGCCCAGAGCCCCAGTGTTCTTAGGCCTACAAAAGCGCTTCCAAGGAAGGGTGCTGGCTAGCAACAGCTTTCAGTGCTGGCACTTTTCATCTCTGAGCAATTGCTCGACGTTTGCAATTTCTCAGCTCGTGTCTACGAGATGGAAAGAGAATGACCGTGACGTTTGGTGGGTAGAGAAGCGCAAAGCCCCAGTGTTGCTGCGCCTGTGAAAGCGCTTCCAAGGAAGGGTGCTGGCTAGCAAGAGCTTTCAGTGCTGGCACTTTTCATCTCTGAGCAATTGCTCGACGTTTGCAATTTCTCAGCTCGTGTCTACCGACGGAAAGAGAAGGACCGTGACGTTTGGTGGCTAGAGAAGCGCAAAGCCCCAGTGTTGCTGCGCCTGTGAAAGCGCTTCCAAGGAAGGGTGCTGGCTAGCAAGAGCTTTCAGTGCTGGCACTTTTCATCTCTGAGCAATTGCTCGACGTTTGCAATTTCTCAGCTCGTGTCTACGAGACGGAAAGAGAAGGACCGTGACGTTTGGTGGGTAGAGAAGCGCAAAGCCCCAGTGTTGCTGCGCCTGTGAAAGCGCTTCCAAGGAAGGGTGCTGGCTAGCAAGAGCTTTCAGTGCTGGCACTTTTCATCTCTGAGCAATTGCTCGACGTTTGCAATTTCTCAGCTCGTGTCTACGAGACGGAAAGAGAAGGGCCGTGACGTTTGGTGCGTAGAGAAGTGCAAAGCCCCAGTGTTGCTGCGCCTGTGAAAGCGCTTCCAAGGAAGGGTGCTGGCTAGCAAGAGCTTTCAGTTCTGGCACTTTTCATCTCTGAGCAATTGCTCGACGTTTGCAATTTCTCACCTGAGCTCTCTTTAGAGTGCGCGAGAGGATGAGCAGAAGATGAGGTGGCTAGAGAAGCCCAGAGCCCCAGTGTTCTTAGGCCTACAAAAGCGCTTCCAAGGAAGGGTGCTGGCTAGCAACAGCTTCCAGTGCTGGCACTTTTCATCTCTGAGCAATTGCTCGACGTTTGCAATTTCTCAGCTCGTGTCTACGAGACGGAAAGAGAAGGACCGTGACATTTGGTGCGTATAGAAGCGCAAAGCCCCAGTGTTGCTGCGCCTGTGAAAGCGCTTCCAAGGAAGGGTGCTGGCTAGCAAGAGCTTTCAGTGCTGGCACTTTTCATCTCTGAGCAATTGCTGGACGTTTGCAATTTCTCAGCTCGTGTCTACGAGACGGAAAGAGAATGACCGTGACGTTTGGTGCGTATAGAAGCGCAAAGCCCCAGTGTTGCTGCGCCTGTGAAAGCGCTACCAAGGAAGGGTGCTGGCTAGCAACAGCTTTCAGTGCTGGCACTTTTCATCTCTGAGCAATTGCTGGACGTTTGCAATTTCTCACCTGAGCTCTCTTTAGAGTGCGCGAGAGGATGAGCAGAAGATGAGGTGGCTAGAGAAGCCCAGAGCCCCAGTGTTCTTAGGCCTACAAAAGCGCTTCCAAGGAAGGGTGCTGGCTAGCAACAGCTTTCAGTGCTGGCACTTTTCATCTCTGAGCAATTGCTCGACGTTTGCAATTTCTCAGCTCGTGTCTACGAGACGGAAAGAGAATGACCGTGACGTTTGGTGGGTAGAGAAGCGCAAAGCCCCAGTGTTGCTGCGCCTGTGAAAGCGCTTCCAAGGAAGGGTGCTGGCTAGCAAGAGCTTTCAGTGCTGGCACTTTTCATCTCTGAGCAATTGCTCGACGTTTGCAATTTCTCAGCTCGTGTCTACCGACGGAAAGAGAAGGACCGTGACGTTTGTTGGCTAGAGAAGCGCAAAGCCCCAGTGTTGCTGCGCCTGTGAAAGCGCTTCCAAGGAAGGGTGCTGGCTAGCAACAGCTTTCAGTGCTGGCACTTTTCATCTCTGAGCAATTGCTCGACGTTTGCAATTTCTCACCTGAGCTCTCTTTAGAGTGCGCGAGAGGATGAGCAGAAGATGAGGTGGCTAGAGAAGCCCAGAGCCCCAGTGTTCTTAGGCCTACAAAAGCGCTTCCAAGGAAGGGTGCTGGCTAGCAAGAGCTTTCAGTGCTGGCACTTTTCATCTCTGAGCAATTGCTGGACGTTTGCAATTTCTCACCTGAGCTCTCTTTAGAGTGCGCGAGAGGATGAGCAGAAGATGAGGTGGCTAGAGAAGCCCAGAGCCCCAGTGTTCTTAGGCCTACAAAAGCGCTTCCAAGGAAGGGTGCTGGCTAGCAACAGCTTTCAGTGCTGGCACTTTTCATCTCTGAGCAATTGCTCGACGTTTGCAATTTCTCAGCTCGTGTCTACGAGATGGAAAGAGAATGACCGTGACGTTTGGTGGGTAGAGAAGCGCAAAGCCCCAGTGTTGCTGCGCCTGTGAAAGCGCTTCCAAGGAAGGGTGCTGGCTAGCAAGAGCTTTCAGTGCTGGCACTTTTCATCTCTGAGCAATTGCTCGACGTTTGCAATTTCTCAGCTCGTGTCTACCGACGGAAAGAGAAGGACCGTGACGTTTGGTGGCTAGAGAAGCGCAAAGCCCCAGTGTTGCTGCGCCTGTGAAAGCGCTTCCAAGGAAGGGTGCTGGCTAGCAAGAGCTTTCAGTGCTGGCACTTTTCATCTCTGAGCAATTGCTCGACGTTTGCAATTTCTCAGCTCGTGTCTACGAGACGGAAAGAGAAGGACCGTGACGTTTGGTGGGTAGAGAAGCGCAAAGCCCCAGTGTTGCTGCGCCTGTGAAAGCGCTTCCAAGGAAGGGTGCTGGCTAGCAAGAGCTTTCAGTGCTGGCACTTTTCATCTCTGAGCAATTGCTCGACGTTTGCAATTTCTCAGCTCGTGTCTACGAGACGGAAAGAGAAGGGCCGTGACGTTTGGTGCGTAGAGAAGTGCAAAGCCCCAGTGTTGCTGCGCCTGTGAAAGCGCTTCCAAGGAAGGGTGCTGGCTAGCAAGAGCTTTCAGTTCTGGCACTTTTCATCTCTGAGCAATTGCTCGACGTTTGCAATTTCTCACCTGAGCTCTCTTTAGAGTGCGCGAGAGGATGAGCAGAAGATGAGGTGGCTAGAGAAGCCCAGAGCCCCAGTGTTCTTAGGCCTACAAAAGCGCTTCCAAGGAAGGGTGCTGGCTAGCAACAGCTTCCAGTGCTGGCACTTTTCATCTCTGAGCAATTGCTCGACGTTTGCAATTTCTCAGCTCGTGTCTACGAGACGGAAAGAGAAGGACCGTGACATTTGGTGCGTATAGAAGCGCAAAGCCCCAGTGTTGCTGCGCCTGTGAAAGCGCTTCCAAGGAAGGGTGCTGGCTAGCAAGAGCTTTCAGTGCTGGCACTTTTCATCTCTGAGCAATTGCTCGACGTTTGCAATTTCTCAGCTCGTGTCTACGAGACGGAAAGAGAAGGACCGTGACGTTTGGTGCGTATAGAAGCGCAAAGCCCCAGTGTTGCTGCGCCTGTGAAAGCGCTACCAAGGAAGGGTGCTGGCTAGCAACAGCTTTCAGTGCTGGCACTTTTCATCTCTGAGCAATTGCTGGACGTTTGCAATTTCTCACCTGAGCTCTCTTTAGAGTGCGCGAGAGGATGAGCAGAAGATGAGGTGGCTAGAGAAGCCCAGAGCCCCAGTGTTCTAAGGCCTACAAAAGCGCTTCCAAGGAAGGGTGCTGGCTAGCAACAGCTTTCAGTGCTGGCACTTTTCATCTCTGAGCAATTGCTCGACGTTTGCAATTTCTCACCTGAGCTCTCTTTAGAGTGCGCGAGAGGATGAGCAGAAGATGAGGTGGCTAGAGAAGCCCAGAGCCCCAGTGTTCTTAGGCCTACAAAAGCGCTTCCAAGGAAGGGTGCTGGCTAGCAACAGCTTTCAGTGCTGGCACTTTTCATCTCTGAGCAATTGCTCAACGTTTGCAATTTCTCAGCTCGTGTCTACGAGACGGAAAGAGAAGGACCGTGACTTTTGGTGGGTAGAGAAGCGCAAAGCCCCAGTGTTGCTGCGCCTGTGAAAGCGCTTCCAAGGAAGGGTGCTGGCTAGCAACAGCTTCCAGTGCTGGCACTTTTCATCTCTGAGCAATTGCTCGACGTTTGCAATTTCTCAGCTCGTGTCTACGAGACGGAAAGAGAAGGACCGTGACATTTGGTGCGTATAGAAGCGCAAAGCCCCAGTGTTGCTGCGCCTGTGAAAGCGCTTCCAAGGAAGGGTGCTGGCTAGCAAGAGCTTTCAGTGCTGGCACTTTTCATCTCTGAGCAATTGCTCGACATTTGCAATTTCTCACCTGAGCTCTCTTTAGAGTGCGCGAGAGGATGAGCAGAAGATGAGGTGGCTAGAGAAGCCCAGAGCCCCACTGTTCTTAGGCCTATAAAAGCGCTTCCAAGGAAGGGTGCTGGCTAGCAAGAGCTTTCAGTGCTGGCACTTTTCATCTCGGAGCAATTGCTCGACGTTTGCAATTTCTCAGCTCGTGTCTACGAGACGGAAAGAGAATGACCGTGACGTTTGGTGCGTATAGAAGCGCAAAGCCCCAGTGTTGCTGCGCCTGTGAAAGCGCTTCCAAGGAAGGGTGCTGGCTAGCAACAGCTTTCAGTGCTGGCACTTTTCATCTCTGAGCAATTGCTGGACGTTTGCAATTTCTCAGCTCGTGTCTAGGAGACGGAAAGAGAAGGACCGTGACGTTTGGTGGCTAGAGAAGCGCAAAGCCCCAGTGTTGCTGCGCCTGTGAAAGCGCTTCCAAGGAAGGGTGCTGGCTAGCAACAGCTTCCAGTGCTGGCACTTTTCATCTCTGAGCAATTGCTCGACGTTTGCAATTTCTCAGCTCGTGTCTACGAGACGGAAAGAGAAGGACCGTGACTTTTGGTGGGTAGAGAAGCGCAAAGCCCCAGTGTTGCTGCGCCTGTGAAAGTGCTTCCAAGGAAGGGTGCTGGCTAGCAAGAGCTTTCAGTGCTGGCACTTTTCATCTCTGAGCAATTGCTCGACGTTTGCAATTTCTCAGCTCGTGTCTACCGACGGAAAGAGAAGGACCGTGACGTTTGGTGGCTAGAGAAGCGCAAAGCCCCAGTGTTGCTGCGCCTGTGAAAGCGCTTCCAAGGAAGGGTGCTGGCTAGCAACAGCTTTCAGTGCTGGCACTTTTCATCTCTGAGCAATTGCTCGACGTTTGCAATTTCTCACCTGAGCTCTCTTTAGAGTGCGCGAGAGGATGAGCAGAAGATGAGGTGGCTAGAGAAGCCCAGAGCCCCAGTGTTCTTAGGCCTACAAAAGCGCTTCCAAGGAAGGGGGCTGGCTAGCAACAGCTTTCAGTGCTGGCACTTTTCATCTCTGAGCAATTGCTCGACGTTTGCAATTTCTCAGCTCGTGTCTACGAGACCGAAAGAGAATGACCGTGACGTTTGGTGGCTAGAGGAGCGCAAAGCCCCGGTGTTGCTGCGCCTGTGAAAGCGCTTCCAAGGAAGGGTGCTGGCTAGCAAGAGCTTTCAGTGCTGGCACTTTTCATCTCTGAGCAATTGCTCGACGTTTGCAATTTCTCAGCTCGTGTCTACGAGACGGAAAGAGAAGGGCCGTGACGTTTGGTGCGTAGAGAAGTGCAAAGCCCCAGTGTTACTGCGCCTGTAGAAAGCGCTTCCAAGGAAGGGTGCTGGCTAGCAAGAGCTTTCAGTTCTGGCACTTTTCATCTCTGAGCAATTGCTCGACGTTTGCAATTTCTCACCTGAGCTCTCTTTAGAGTGCGCGAGAGGATGAGCAGAAGATGAGGTGGCTAGAGAAGCCCAGAGCCCCAGTGTTCTAAGGCCTACAAAAGCGCTTCCAAGGAAGGGTGCTGGCTAGCAACAGCTTCCAGTGCTGGCACTTTTCATCTCTGAGCAATTGCTCGACGTTTGCAATTTCTCAGCTCGTGTCTACGAGACGGAAAGAGAAGGACCGTGACATTTGGTGCGTATAGAAGCGCAAAGCCCCAGTGTTGCTGCGCCTGTGAAAGCGCTTCCAAGGAAGGGTGCTGGCTAGCAACAGCTTTCAGTGCTGGCACTTTTCATCTCTGAGCAATTGCTCGACGTTTGCAATTTCTCAGCTCGTGTCTACGAGACGGAAAGAGAAGGACCGTGACGTTTGGTGCGTATAGAAGCGCAAAGCCCCAGTGTTGCTGCGCCTGTGAAAGCGCTACCAAGGAAGGGTGCTGGCTAGCAAGAGCTTTCAGTGCTGGCACTTTTCATCTCTGAGCAATTGCTCGACGTTTGCAATTTCTCAGCTCGTGTCTACGAGACGGAAAGAGAAGGACCGTGACGTTTGGTGCGTATAGAAGCGCAAAGCCCCAGTGTTGCTGCGCCTGTGAAAGCGCTACCAAGGAAGGGTGCTGGCTAGCAACAGCTTTCAGTGCTGGCACTTTTCATCTCTGAGCAATTGCTGGACGTTTGCAATTTCTCACCTGAGCTCTCTTTAGAGTGCGCGAGAGGATGAGCAGAAGATGAGGTGGCTAGAGAAGCCCAGAGCCCCAGTGTTCTAAGGCCTACAAAAGCGCTTCCAAGGAAGGGTGCTGGCTAGCAACAGCTTTCAGTGCTGGCACTTTTCATCTCTGAGCAATTGCTCGACGTTTGCAATTTCTCACCTGAGCTCTCTTTAGAGTGCGCGAGAGGATGAGCAGAAGATGAGGTGGCTAGAGAAGCCCAGAGCCCCAGTGTTCTTAGGCCTACAAAAGCGCTTCCAAGGAAGGGTGCTGGCTAGCAACAGCTTCCAGTGCTGGCACTTTTCATCTCTGAGCAATTGCTCGACGTTTGCAATTTCTCAGCTCGTGTCTACGAGACGGAAAGAGAAGGACCGTGACATTTGGTGCGTATAGAAGCGCAAAGCCCCAGTGTTGCTGCGCCTGTGAAAGCGCTTCCAAGGAAGGGTGCTGGCTAGCAACAGCTTTCAGTGCTGGCACTTTTCATCTCTGAGCAATTGCTCGACGTTTGCAATTTCTCAGCTCGTGTCTACGAGACGGAAAGAGAAGGGCCGTGACGTTTGGTGCGTAGAGAAGTGCAAAGCCCCAGTGTTACTGCGCCTGTAGAAAGCGCTTCCAAGGAAGGGTGCTGGCTAGCAAGAGCTTTCAGTTCTGGCACTTTTCATCTCTGAGCAATTGCTCGACGTTTGCAATTTCTCACCTGAGCTCTCTTTAGAGTGCGCGAGAGGATGAGCAGAAGATGAGGTGGCTAGAGAAGCCCAGAGCCCCAGTGTTCTAAGGCCTACAAAAGCGCTTCCAAGGAAGGGTGCTGGCTAGCAACAGCTTCCAGTGCTGGCACTTTTCATCTCTGAGCAATTGCTCGACGTTTGCAATTTCTCAGCTCGTGTCTACGAGACGGAAAGAGAAGGACCGTGACATTTGGTGCGTATAGAAGCGCAAAGCCCCAGTGTTGCTGCGCCTGTGAAAGCGCTTCCAAGGAAGGGTGCTGGCTAGCAACAGCTTTCAGTGCTGGCACTTTTCATCTCTGAGCAATTGCTCGACGTTTGCAATTTCTCAGCTCGTGTCTACGAGACGGAAAGAGAAGGACCGTGACGTTTGGTGCGTATAGAAGCGCAAAGCCCCAGTGTTGCTGCGCCTGTGAAAGCGCTACCAAGGAAGGGTGCTGGCTAGCAAGAGCTTTCAGTGCTGGCACTTTTCATCTCTGAGCAATTGCTCGACGTTTGCAATTTCTCAGCTCGTGTCTACGAGACGGAAAGAGAAGGACCGTGACGTTTGGTGCGTATAGAAGCGCAAAGCCCCAGTGTTGCTGCGCCTGTGAAAGCGCTACCAAGGAAGGGTGCTGGCTAGCAACAGCTTTCAGTGCTGGCACTTTTCATCTCTGAGCAATTGCTGGACGTTTGCAATTTCTCACCTGAGCTCTCTTTAGAGTGCGCGAGAGGATGAGCAGAAGATGAGGTGGCTAGAGAAGCCCAGAGCCCCAGTGTTCTAAGGCCTACAAAAGCGCTTCCAAGGAAGGGTGCTGGCTAGCAACAGCTTTCAGTGCTGGCACTTTTCATCTCTGAGCAATTGCTCGACGTTTGCAATTTCTCACCTGAGCTCTCTTTAGAGTGCGCGAGAGGATGAGCAGAAGATGAGGTGGCTAGAGAAGCCCAGAGCCCCAGTGTTCTTAGGCCTACAAAAGCGCTTCCAAGGAAGGGTGCTGGCTAGCAACAGCTTTCAGTGCTGGCACTTTTCATCTCTGAGCAATTGCTCAACGTTTGCAATTTCTCAGCTCGTGTCTACGAGACGGAAAGAGAAGGACCGTGACTTTTGGTGGGTAGAGAAGCGCAAAGCCCCAGTGTTGCTGCGCCTGTGAAAGCGCTTCCAAGGAAGGGTGCTGGCTAGCAACAGCTTCCAGTGCTGGCACTTTTCATCTCTGAGCAATTGCTCGACGTTTGCAATTTCTCAGCTCGTGTCTACGAGACGGAAAGAGAAGGACCGTGACATTTGGTGCGTATAGAAGCGCAAAGCCCCAGTGTTGCTGCGCCTGTGAAAGCGCTTCCAAGGAAGGGTGCTGGCTAGCAAGAGCTTTCAGTGCTGGCACTTTTCATCTCTGAGCAATTGCTCGACATTTGCAATTTCTCACCTGAGCTCTCTTTAGAGTGCGCGAGAGGATGAGCAGAAGATGAGGTGGCTAGAGAAGCCCAGAGCCCCACTGTTCTTAGGCCTATAAAAGCGCTTCCAAGGAAGGGTGCTGGCTAGCAAGAGCTTTCAGTGCTGGCACTTTTCATCTCGGAGCAATTGCTCGACGTTTGCAATTTCTCAGCTCGTGTCTACGAGACGGAAAGAGAATGACCGTGACGTTTGGTGCGTATAGAAGCGCAAAGCCCCAGTGTTGCTGCGCCTGTGAAAGCGCTTCCAAGGAAGGGTGCTGGCTAGCAACAGCTTTCAGTGCTGGCACTTTTCATCTCTGAGCAATTGCTGGACGTTTGCAATTTCTCAGCTCGTGTCTAGGAGACGGAAAGAGAAGGACCGTGACGTTTGGTGGCTAGAGAAGCGCAAAGCCCCAGTGTTGCTGCGCCTGTGAAAGCGCTTCCAAGGAAGGGTGCTGGCTAGCAACAGCTTCCAGTGCTGGCACTTTTCATCTCTGAGCAATTGCTCGACGTTTGCAATTTCTCAGCTCGTGTCTACGAGACGGAAAGAGAAGGACCGTGACTTTTGGTGGGTAGAGAAGCGCAAAGCCCCAGTGTTGCTGCGCCTGTGAAAGTGCTTCCAAGGAAGGGTGCTGGCTAGCAAGAGCTTTCAGTGCTGGCACTTTTCATCTCTGAGCAATTGCTCGACGTTTGCAATTTCTCAGCTCGTGTCTACCGACGGAAAGAGAAGGACCGTGACGTTTGGTGGCTAGAGAAGCGCAAAGCCCCAGTGTTGCTGCGCCTGTGAAAGCGCTTCCAAGGAAGGGTGCTGGCTAGCAACAGCTTTCAGTGCTGGCACTTTTCATCTCTGAGCAATTGCTCGACGTTTGCAATTTCTCACCTGAGCTCTCTTTAGAGTGCGCGAGAGGATGAGCAGAAGATGAGGTGGCTAGAGAAGCCCAGAGCCCCAGTGTTCTTAGGCCTACAAAAGCGCTTCCAAGGAAGGGGGCTGGCTAGCAACAGCTTTCAGTGCTGGCACTTTTCATCTCTGAGCAATTGCTCGACGTTTGCAATTTCTCAGCTCGTGTCTACGAGACCGAAAGAGAATGACCGTGACGTTTGGTGGCTAGAGGAGCGCAAAGCCCCGGTGTTGCTGCGCCTGTGAAAGCGCTTCCAAGGAAGGGTGCTGGCTAGCAAGAGCTTTCAGTGCTGGCACTTTTCATCTCTGAGCAATTGCTCGACGTTTGCAATTTCTCAGCTCGTGTCTACGAGACGGAAAGAGAAGGGCCGTGACGTTTGGTGCGTAGAGAAGTGCAAAGCCCCAGTGTTACTGCGCCTGTAGAAAGCGCTTCCAAGGAAGGGTGCTGGCTAGCAAGAGCTTTCAGTTCTGGCACTTTTCATCTCTGAGCAATTGCTCGACGTTTGCAATTTCTCACCTGAGCTCTCTTTAGAGTGCGCGAGAGGATGAGCAGAAGATGAGGTGGCTAGAGAAGCCCAGAGCCCCAGTGTTCTAAGGCCTACAAAAGCGCTTCCAAGGAAGGGTGCTGGCTAGCAACAGCTTCCAGTGCTGGCACTTTTCATCTCTGAGCAATTGCTCGACGTTTGCAATTTCTCAGCTCGTGTCTACGAGACGGAAAGAGAAGGACCGTGACATTTGGTGCGTATAGAAGCGCAAAGCCCCAGTGTTGCTGCGCCTGTGAAAGCGCTTCCAAGGAAGGGTGCTGGCTAGCAACAGCTTTCAGTGCTGGCACTTTTCATCTCTGAGCAATTGCTCGACGTTTGCAATTTCTCAGCTCGTGTCTACGAGACGGAAAGAGAAGGACCGTGACGTTTGGTGCGTATAGAAGCGCAAAGCCCCAGTGTTGCTGCGCCTGTGAAAGCGCTACCAAGGAAGGGTGCTGGCTAGCAACAGCTTTCAGTGCTGGCACTTTTCATCTCTGAGCAATTGCTGGACGTTTGCAATTTCTCACCTGAGCTCTCTTTAGAGTGCGCGAGAGGATGAGCAGAAGATTAGGTGGCTAGAGAAGCCCAGAGCCCCAGTGTTCTTAGGCCTACAAAAGCGCTTCCAAGGAAGGGTGCTGGCTAGCAACAGCTTTCAGTGCTGGCACTTTTCATCTCTGAGCAATTGCTCGACGTTTGCAATTTCTCAGCTCGTGTCTACGAGACGGAAAGAGAATGACCGTGACGTTTGGTGGCTAGAGAAGCGCAAAGCCCCAGTGTTGCTGCGCCTGTGAAAGCGCTTCCAAGGAAGGGTGCTGGCTAGCAAGAGCTTTCAGTGCTGGCACTTTTCATCTCGGAGCAATTGCTCGACGTTTGCAATTTCTCAGCTCGTGTCTACCGACGGAAAGAGAAGGACCGTGACGTTTGGTGGGTAGAGAAGCGCAAAGCCCCAGTGTTGCTGCGCCTGTGAAAGCGCTTCCAAGGAAGGGTGCTGGCTAGCAAGAGCTTTCAGTGCTGGCACTTTTCATCTCTGAGCAATTGCTCGACGTTTGCAATTTCTCACCTGAGCTCTCTTTAGAGTGCGCGAGAGGATGAGCAGAAGATGAGGTGGCTAGAGAAGCCCAGAGCCCCAGTGTTCTTAGGCCTACAAAAGCGCTTCCAAGGAAGGGGGCTGGCTAGCAACAGCTTTCAGTGCTGGCACTTTTCATCTCTGAGCAATTGCTCGACGTTTGCAATTTCTCAGCTCGTGTCTACGAGACGGAAAGAGAAGGACCGTGACGTTTGGTGGGTAGAGAAGCGCAAAGCCCCAGTGTTGCTGCGCCTGTGAAAGCGCTTCCAAGGAAGGGTGCTGGCTAGCAAGAGCTTTCAGTGCTGGCACTTTTCATCTCTGAGCAATTGCTCGACGTTTGCAATTTCTCAGCTCGTGTCTACGAGACGGAAAGAGAAGGGCCGTGACGTTTGGTGCGTAGAGAAGTGCAAAGCCCCAGTGTTACTGCGCCTGTGAAAGCGCTTCCAAGGAAGGGTGCTGGCTAGCAAGAGCTTTCAGTGCTGGCACTTTTCATCTCTGAGCAATTGCTCGACGTTTGCAATTTCTCACCTGAGCTCTCTTTAGAGTGCGCGAGAGGATGAGCAGAAGATGAGGTGGCTAGAGAAGCCCAGAGCCCCAGTGTTGCTGCGCCTGTGAAAGCGCTTCCAAGGAAGGGTGCTGGCTAGCAACAGCTTTCAGTGCTGGCACTTTTCATCTCTGAGCAATTGCTCGACGTTTGCAATTTCTCAGCTCGTGTCTACGAGACGGAAAGAGAAGGACCGTGACATTTGGTGCGTATAGAAGCGCAAAGCCCCAGTGTTGCTGCGCCTGTGAAAGCGCTTCCAAGGAAGGGTGCTGGCTAGCAAGAGCTTTCAGTGCTGGCACTTTTCATCTCTGAGCAATTGCTCGACGTTTGCAATTTCTCAGCTCGTGTCTACGAGACGGAAAGAGAAGGACCGTGACGTTTGGTGCGTATAGAAGCGCAAAGCCCCAGTGTTGCTGCGCCTGTGAAAGCGCTACCAAGGAAGGGTGCTGGCTAGCAACAGCTTTCAGTGCTGGCACTTTTCATCTCTGAGCAATTGCTCGACGTTTGCAATTTCTCACCTGAGCTCTCTTTAGAGTGCGCGAGAGGATGAGCAGAAGATGAGGTGGCTAGAGAAGCCCAGAGCCCCAGTGTTCTTAGGCCTACAAAAGCGCTTCCAAGGAAGGGTGCTGGCTAGCAACAGCTTTCAGTGCTGGCACTTTTCATCTCTGAGCAATTGCTCGACGTTTGCAATTTCTCAGCTCGTGTCTACGAGACGGAAAGAGAATGACCGTGACGTTTGGTGGGTAGAGAAGCGCAAAGCCCCGGTGTTGCTGCGCCTGTGAAAGCGCTTCCAAGGAAGGGTGCTGGCTAGCAAGAGCTTTCAGTGCTGGCACTTTTCATCTCTGAGCAATTGCTCGACGTTTGCAATTTCTCAGCTCGTGTCTACAAGACGGAAAGAGAAGGACCGTGACGTTTGGTGGCTAGAGAAGCGCAAAGCCCCAGTGTTGCTGCGCCTGTGAAAGCGCTTCCAAGGAAGGGTGCTGGCTAGCAACAGCTTTCAGTGCTGGCACTTTTCATCTCTGAGCAATTGCTCGACGTTTGCAATTTCTCACCTGAGCTCTCTTTAGAGTGCGCGAGAGGATGAGCAGAAGATGAGGTGGCTAGAGAAGCCCAGAGCCCCAGTCTTCTTAGGCCTACAAAAGCGCTTCCAAGGAAGGGTGCTGGCTAGCAACAGCTTTCAGTGCTGGCACTTTTCATCTCTGAGCAATTGCTCGACGTTTGCAATTTCTCACCTGAGCTCTCTTTAGAGTGCGCGAGAGGATGAGCAGAAGATTAGGTGGCTAGAGAAGCCCAGAGCCCCAGTGTTCTTAGGCCAACAAAAGCGCTTCCAAGGAAGGGTGCTGGCTAGCAACAGCTTTCAGTGCTGGCACTTTTCATCTCTGAGCAATTGCTCAACGTTTGCAATTTCTCAGCTCGTGTCTACGAGACGGAAAGAGAAGGACCGTGACTTTTGGTGGGTAGAGAAGCGCAAAGCCCCAGTGTTGCTGCGCCTGTGAAAGCGCTTCCAAGGAAGGGTGCTGGCTAGCAACAGCTTCCAGTGCTGGCACTTTTCATCTCTGAGCAATTGCTCGACGTTTGCAATTTCTCAGCTCGTGTCTAGGAGACGGAAAGAGAAGGACCGTGACATTTGGTGCGTATAGAAGCGCAAAGCCCCAGTGTTGCTGCGCCTGTGAAAGCGCTTCCAAGGAAGGGTGCTGGCTAGCAAGAGCTTTCAGTGCTGGCACTTTTCATCTCTGAGCAATTGCTCGACGTTTGCAATTTCTCACCTGAGCTCTCTTTAGAGTGCGCGAGAGGATGAGCAGAAGATGAGGTGGCTAGAGAAGCCCAGAGCCCCAGTCTTCTTAGGCCTATAAAAGCGCTTCCAAGGAAGGGGGCTGGCTAGCAACAGCTTTCAGTGCTGGCACTTTTCACTCTGAGCAATTGCTCGACGTTTGCAATTTCTCAGCTCGTGTCTACGAGACGGAAAGAGAATGACCGTGACGTTTGGTGCGTATAGAAGCGCAAAGCCCCAGTGTTGCTGCGCCTGTGAAAGCGCTTCCAAGGAAGGGTGCTGGCTAGCAACAGCTTTCAGTGCTGGCACTTTTCATCTCTGAGCAATTGCTGGACGTTTGCAATTTCTCAGCTCGTGTCTACGAGACGGAAAGTGAAGGACCGTGACATTTGGTGGCTAGAGAAGCGCAAAGCCCCAGTGTTGCTGCGCCTGTGAAAGCGCTTCCAAGGAAGGGTGCTGGCTAGCAACAGCTTTCAGTGCTGGCACTTTTCATCTCTGAGCAATTGCTCGACGTTTGCAATTTCTCACCTGAGCTCTCTTCAGAGTGCGCGAGAGGATGAGCAGAAGATGAGGTGGCTAGAGAAGCCCAGAGCCCCAGTGTTCTTAGGCCTACAAAAGCGCTTCCAAGGAAGGGTGCGGGCTAGCAAGAGCTTTCAGTGCTGGCACTTTTCATCTCTGAGCAATTGCTCGACGTTTGCAATTTCTCAGCTCGTGTCTACGAGACGGAAAGAGAATGACCGTGACGTTTGGTGCGTATAGAAGCGCAAAGCCCCAGTGTTGCTGCGCCTGTGAAAGCGCTTCCAAGGAAGGGTGCTGGCTAGCAAGAGCTTTCAGTGCTGGCACTTTTCATCTCTGAGCAATTGCTCGACGTTTGCAATTTCTCAGCTCGTGTCTACCGACGGAAAGAGAAGGACCGTGACTTTTGGTGGCTAGAGAAGAGCAAAGCCCCAGTGTTGCTGCGCCTGTGAAAGCGCTTCCAAGGAAGGGTGCTGGCTAGCAACAGCTTTCAGTGCTGGCACTTTTCATCTCTGAGCAATTGCTCGACGTTTGCAATTTCTCACCTGAGCTCTCTTTAGAGCGCGCGAGTATGAGCAGAAGATGAGGTGGCTAGGGAAGCCCAGAGCCCCAGTGTTCTTAGGCCTACAAAAGCGCTTCCAAGGAAGGGTGCTGGCTAGCAACAGCTTTCAGTGCTGGCACTTTTCATCTCTGAGCAATTGCTCGACGTTTGCAATTTCTCACCTGAGCTCTCTTTAGAGTGCGCGAGAGGATGAGCAGAAGATGAGGTGGCTAGAGAAGCCCAGAGCCCCAGTGTTCTTAGGCCTATGAAAGCGCTTCCAAGGAAGGGTGCTGGCTAGCAAGAGCTTTCAGTGCTGGCACTTTTCATCTCTGAGCAATTGCTCGACGTTTGCAATTTCTCACCTGAGCTCTCTTTAGAGCGCGCGAGTATGAGCAGAAGATGAGGTGGCTAGGGAAGCCCAGAGCCCCAGTGTTCTTAGGCCTACAAAAGCGCTTCCAAGGAAGGGTGCTGGCTAGCAACAGCTTCCAGTGCTGGCACTTTTCATCTCTGAGCAATTGCTCGACGTTTGCAATTTCTCAGCTCGTGTCTACGAGACGGAAAGTGAAGGACCGTGACATTTGGTGCGTATAGAAGCGCAAAGCCCCAGTGTTGCTGCGCCTGTGAAAGCGCTTCCAAGGAAGGGTGCTGGCTAGCAACAGCTTTCAGTGCTGGCACTTTTCATCTCTGAGCAATTGCTGGACGTTTTCAATTTCTCACCTGAGCTCTCTTCAGAGTGCGCGAGAGGATGAGCAGAAGATGAGGTGGCTAGAGAAGCCCAGAGCCCCAGTGTTCTTAGGCCTACAAAAGCGCTTCCAAGGAAGGGTGCTGGCTAGCAAGAGCTTTCAGTGCTGGCACTTTTCATCTCCGAGCAATTGCTCGACGTTTGCAATTTCTCAGCTCGTGTCTACGAGACGGAAAGAGAATGACCGTGACGTTTGGTGGGTAGAGAAGCGCAAAGCCCCAGTGTTGCTGCGCCTGTGAAAGCGCTTCCAAGGAAGGGTGCTGGCTAGCAAGAGCTTTCAGTGCTGGCACTTTTCATCTCTGAGCAATTGCTCGACGTTTGCAATTTCTCAGCTCGTGTCTACCGACGGAAAGAGAAGGACCGTGACGTTTGGCGGCTAGAGAAGCGCAAAGCCCCAGTGTTGCTGCGCCTGTGAAAGCGCTTCCAAGGAAGGGTGCTGGCTAGCAAGAGCTTTCAGTGCTGGCACTTTTCATCTCTGAGCAATTGCTCGACGTTTGCAATTTCTCACCTGAGCTCTCTTTAGAGTGCGCGAGAGGATGAGCAGAAGATGAGGTGGCTAGAGAAGCCCAGAGCCCCAGTGTTCTTAGGCCTATAAAAGCGCTTCCAAGGAAGGGGGCTGGCTAGCAAGAGCTTTCAGTGCTGGCACTTTTCATCTCTGAGCAATTGCTCGACGTTTGCAATTTCTCAGCTCGTGTCTACGAGACGGAAAGAGAATGACCGTGACGTTTGGTGGCTAGAGAAGCGCAAAGCCCCAGTGTTGCTGCGCCTGTGAAAGCGCTTCCAAGGAAGGGTGCTGGCTAGCAAGAGCTTTCAGTGCTGGCACTTTTCATCTCTGAGCAATTGCTGGACGTTTGCAATTTCTCACCTGAGCTCTCTTTACAGTGCGCGAGAGGATGAGCAGAAGATGAGGTGGCTAGAGAAGCCCAGAGCCCCAGTGTTCTTAGGCCTACAAAAGCACTTCCAAGGAAGGGTGCTGGCTAGCAACAGCTTCCAGTGCTGGCACTTTTCATCTCTGAGCAATTGCTCGACGTTTGCAATTTCTCAGCTCGTGTCTACCGACGGAAAGAGAAGGACCGTGACGTTTGGTGGCTAGAGAAGCACAAAGCCCCAGTGTTGCTGCGCCTGTGAAAGCGCTTCCAAGGAAGGGTGCTGGCTAGCAACAGCTTTCAGTGCTGGCACTTTTCATCTCTGAGCAATTGCTCGACGTTTGCAATTTCTCAGCTCGTGTCTACGAGACGGAAAGAGAAGGACCGTGACATTTGGTGCGTATAGAAGCGCAAAGCCCCAGTGTTGCTGCGCCTGTGAAAGCGCTTCCAAGGAAGGGTGCTGGCTAGCAACAGCTTTCAGTGCTGGCACTTTTCATCTCTGAGCAATTGCTGGACGTTTGCAATTTCTCACCTGAGCTCTCTTTAGAGTGCGCGAGAGGATGAGCAGAAGATGAGGTGGCTAGAGAAGCCCAGAGCCCCAGTGTTCTTAGGCCTACAAAAGCGCTTCCAAGGAAGGGGGCTGGCTAGCAACAGCTTTCAGTGCTGGCACTTTTCATCTCTGAGCAATTGCTCGACGTTTGCAATTTCTCAGCTCGTGTCTACGAGACCGAAAGAGAATGACCGTGACGTTTGGTGGCTAGAGAAGCGCAAAGCCCCAGTGTTGCTGCGCCTGTGAAAGCGCTTCCAAGGAAGGGTGCTGGCTAGCAAGAGCTTTCAGTGCTGGCACTTTTCATCTCTGAGCAATTGCTCGACGTTTGCAATTTCTCAGCTCGTGTCTACGAGACGGAAAGAGAAGGGCCGTGACGTTTGGTGCGTAGAGAAGTGCAAAGCCCCAGTGTTACTGCGCCTGTGAAAGCGCTTCCAAGGAAGGGTGCTGGCTAGCAAGAGCTTTCAGTTCTGGCACTTTTCATCTCTGAGCAATTGCTCGACGTTTGCAATTTCTCACCTGAGCTCTCTTTAGAGTGCGCGAGAGGATGAGCAGAAGATGAGGTGGCTAGAGAAGCCCAGAGCCCCAGTGTTCTAAGGCCTACAAAAGCGCTTCCAAGGAAGGGTGCTGGCTAGCAACAGCTTCCAGTGCTGGCACTTTTCATCTCTGAGCAATTGCTCGACGTTTGCAATTTCTCAGCTCGTGTCTACGAGACGGAAAGAGAAGGACCGTGACGTTTGGTGCGTATAGAAGCGCAAAGCCCCAGTGTTGCTGCGCCTGTGAAAGCGCTACCAAGGAAGGGTGCTGGCTAGCAACAGCTTTCAGTGCTGGCACTTTTCATCTCTGAGCAATTGCTGGACGTTTGCAATTTCTCACCTGAGCTCTCTTTAGAGTGCGCGAGAGGATGAGCAGAAGATGAGGTGGCTAGAGAAGCCCAGAGCCCCAGTGTTCTTAGGCCTACAAAAGCGCTTCCAAGGAAGGGTGCTGGCTAGCAAGAGCTTTCAGTGCTGGCACTTTTCATCTCTGAGCAATTGCTCGACGTTTGCAATTTCTCAGCTCGTGTCTACGAGACGGAAAGAGAATGACCGTGACGTTTGGTGGGTAGAGAAGCGCAAAGCCCCAGTGTTGCTGCGCCTGTGAAAGCGCTTCCAAGGAAGGGTGCTGGCTAGCAAGAGCTTTCAGTGCTGGCACTTTTCATCTCTGAGCAATTGCTCGACGTTTGCAATTTCTCACCTGAGCTCTCTTTAGAGTGCGCGAGAGGATGAGCAGAAGATGAGGTGGCTAGAGAAGCCCAGAGCCCCAGTGTTCTTAGGCCTACAAAAGCGCTTCCAAGGAAGGGTGCTGGCTAGCAACAGCTTTCAGTGCTGGCACTTTTCATCTCTGAGCAATTGCTCGACGTTTGCAATTTCTCAGCTCGTGTCTACGAGACGGAAAGAGAAGGACCGTGACGTTTGGTGGGTAGAGAAGCGCAAAGCCCCAGTGTTGCTGCGCCTGTGAAAGCGCTTCCAAGGAAGGGTGCTGGCTAGCAAGAGCTTTCAGTGCTGGCACTTTTCATCTCTGAGCAATTGCTCAACGTTTGCAATTTCTCAGCTCGTGTCTAGGAGACGGAAAGAGAAGGGCCGTGACGTTTGGTGCGTAGAGAAGTGCAAAGCCCCAGTGTTACTGCGCCTGTGAAAGCGCTTCCAAGGAAGGGTGCTGGCTAGCAAGAGCTTTCAGTTCTGGCACTTTTCATCTCTGAGCAATTGCTCGACGTTTGCAATTTCTCACCTGAGCTCTCTTTAGAGTGCGCGAGAGGATGAGCAGAAGATGAGGTGGCTAGAGAAGCCCAGAGCCCCAGTGTTCTAAGGCCTACAAAAGCGCTTCCAAGGAAGGGTGCCGGCTAGCAACAGCTTCCAGTGCTGGCACTTTTCATCTCTGAGCAATTGCTCGACGTTTGCAATTTCTCAGCTCGTGTCTACGAGACGGAAAGAGAAGGACCGTGACATTTGGTGCGTATAGAAGCGCAAAGCCCCAGTGTTGCTGCGCCTGTGAAAGCGCTTCCAAGGAAGGGTGCTGGCTAGCAAGAGCTTTCAGTGCTGGCACTTTTCATCTCTGAGCAATTGCTCGACGTTTGCAATTTCTCAGCTCGTGTCTACGAGACGGAAAGAGAAGGACCGTGACGTTTGGTGCGTATAGAAGCGCAAAGCCCCAGTGTTGCTGCGCCTGTGAAAGCGCTACCAAGGAAGGGTGCTGGCTAGCAACAGCTTTCAGTGCTGGCACTTTTCATCTCTGAGCAATTGCTCGACGTTTGCAATTTCTCACCTGAGCTCTCTTTAGAGTGCGCGAGAGGATGAGCAGAAGATGAGGTGGCTAGAGAAGCCCAGAGCCCCAGTGTTCTTAGGCCTACAAAAGCGCTTCCAAGGAAGGGTGCTGGCTAGCAACAGCTTTCAGTGCTGGCACTTTTCATCTCTGAGCAATTGCTCGACGTTTGCAATTTCTCAGCTCGTGTCTACGAGACGGAAAGAGAATGACCGTGACGTTTGGTGGGTAGAGAAGCGCAAAGCCCCAGTGTTGCTGCGCCTGTGAAAGCGCTTCCAAGGAAGGGTGCTGGCTAGCAAGAGCTTTCAGTGCTGGCACTTTTCATCTCTGAGCAATTGCTCGACGTTTGCAATTTCTCAGCTCGTGTCTACCGACGGAAAGAGAAGGACCGTGACGTTTGGTGGCTAGAGAAGCGCAAAGCCCCAGTGTTGCTGCGCCTGTGAAAGCGCTTCCAAGGAAAGGTGCTGGCTAGCAAGAGCTTTCAGTGCTGGCACTTTTCATCTCTGAGCAATTGCTCGACGTTTGCAATTTCTCACCTGAGCTCTCTTTAGAGTGCGCGAGAGGATGAGCAGAAGATGAGGTGGCTAGAGAAGCCCAGAGCCCCAGTCTTCTTAGGCCTACAAAAGCGCTTCCAAGGAAGGGGGCTGGCTAGCAACAGCTTTCAGTGCTGGCACTTTTCATCTCTGAGCAATTGCTCGACGTTTGCAATTTCTCAGCTCGTGTCTACGAGACGGAAAGAGAAGGACCGTGACGTTTGGTGGGTAGAGAAGCGCAAAGCCCCAGTGTTGCTGCGCCTGTGAAAGCGCTTCCAAGGAAGGGTGCTGGCTAGCAAGAGCTTTCAGTGCTGGCACTTTTCATCTCTGAGCAATTGCTCGACGTTTGCAATTTCTCAGCTCGTGTCTACGAGACGGAAAGAGAAGGGCCGTGACGTTTGGTGCGTAGAGAAGTGCAAAGCCCCAGTGTTACTGCGCCTGTGAAAGCGCTTCCAAGGAAGGGTGCTGGCTAGCAAGAGCTTTCAGTTCTGGCACTTTTCATCTCTGAGCAATTGCTCGACGTTTGCAATTTCTCACCTGAGCTCTCTTTAGAGTGCGCGAGAGGATGAGCAGAAGATGAGGTGGCTAGAGAAGCCCAGAGCCCCAGTGTTCTAAGGCCTACAAAAGCGCTTCCAAGGAAGGGTGCTGGCTAGCAACAGCTTCCAGTGCTGGCACTTTTCATCTCTGAGCAATTGCTCGACGTTTGCAATTTCTCAGCTCGTGTCTACGAGACGGAAAGAGAAGGACCGTGACATTTGGTGCGTATAGAAGCGCAAAGCCCCAGTGTTGCTGCGCCTGTGAAAGCGCTTCCAAGGAAGGGTGCTGGCTAGCAAGAGCTTTCAGTGCTGGCACTTTTCATCTCTGAGCAATTGCTCGACGTTTGCAATTTCTCAGCTCGTGTCTACGAGACGGAAAGAGAAGGACCGTGACGTTTGGTGCGTATAGAAGCGCAAAGCCCCAGTGTTGCTGCGCCTGTGAAAGCGCTACCAAGGAAGGGTGCTGGCTAGCAAGAGCTTTCAGTGCTGGCACTTTTCATCTCTGAGCAATTGCTCGACGTTTGCAATTTCTCACCTGAGCTCTCTTTAGAGTGCGCGAGAGGATGAGCAGAAGATGAGGTGGCTAGAGAAGCCCAGAGCCCCAGTGTTCTTAGGCCTACAAAAGCGCTTCCAAGGAAGGGTGCTGGCTAGCAACAGCTTTCAGTGCTGGCACTTTTCATCTCTGAGCAATTGCTCGACGTTTGCAATTTCTCAGCTCGTGTCTACGAGACGGAAAGAGAATGACCGTGACGTTTGGTGGGTAGAGAAGCGCAAAGCCCCAGTGTTGCTGCGCCTGTGAAAGCGCTACCAAGGAAGGGTGCTGGCTAGCAAGAGCTTTCAGTGCTGGCACTTTTCATCTCTGAGCAATTGCTCGACGTTTGCAATTTCTCACCTGAGCTCTCTTTAGAGTGCGCGAGAGGATGAGCAGAAGATGAGGTGGCTAGAGAAGCCCAGAGCCCCAGTGTTCTAAGGCCTACAAAAGCGCTTCCAAGGAAGGGTGCTGGCTAGCAACAGCTTTCAGTGCTGGCACTTTTCATCTCTGAGCAATTGCTCGACGTTTGCAATTTCTCACCTGAGCTCTCTTTAGAGTGCGCGAGAGGATGAGCAGAAGATGAGGTGGCTAGAGAAGCCCAGAGCCCCAGTGTTCTTAGGCCTACAAAAGCGCTTCCAAGGAAGGGGGCTGGCTAGCAACAGCTTTCAGTGCTGGCACTTTTCATCTCTGAGCAATTGCTCAACGTTTGCAATTTCTCAGCTCGTGTCTACGAGACGGAAAGAGAAGGACCGTGACTTTTGGTGGGTAGAGAAGAGCAAAGCCCCAGTGTTGCTGCGCCTGTGAAAGCGCTTCCAAGGAAGGGTGCTGGCTAGCAACAGCTTCCAGTGCTGGCACTTTTCATCTCTGAGCAATTGCTCGACGTTTGCAATTTCTCAGCTCGTGTCTACGAGACGGAAAGAGAAGGACCGTGACGTTTGGTGCGTATAGAAGCGCAAAGCCCCAGTGTTGCTGCGCCTGTGAAAGCGCTTCCAAGGAAGGGTGCTGGCTAGCAAGAGCTTTCAGTGCTGGCACTTTTCATCTCTGAGCAATTGCTGGACGTTTGCAATTTCTCACCTGAGCTCTCTTTAGAGTGCGCGAGAGGATGAGCAGAAGATGAGGTGGCTAGAGAAGCCCAGAGCCCCAGTGTTCTTAGGCCTATAAAAGCGCTTCCAAGGAAGGGGGCTGGCTAGCAACAGCTTTCAGTGCTGGCACTTTTCATCTCGGAGCAATTGCTGGACGTTTGCAATTTCTCAGCTCGTGTCTAGGAGACGGAAAGAGAATGACCGTGACGTTTGGTGCGTATAGAAGCGCAAAGCCCCAGTGTTGCTGCGCCTGTGAAAGCGCTTCCAAGGAAGGGTGCTGGCTAGCAAGAGCTTTCAGTGCTGGCACTTTTCATCTCTGAGCAATTGCTCGACGTTTGCAATTTCTCAGCTCGTGTCTAGGAGACGGAAAGAGAAGGACCGTGACGTTTGGTGGCTAGAGAAGCGCAAAGCCCCAGTGTTGCTGCGCCTGTGAAAGCGCTTCCAAGGAAGGGTGCTGGCTAGCAACAGCTTCCAGTGCTGGCACTTTTCATCTCTGAGCAATTGCTCGACGTTTGCAATTTCTCAGCTCGTGTCTACGAGACGGAAAGAGAAGGACCGTGACTTTTGGTGGGTAGAGAAGCGCAAAGCCCCAGTGTTGCTGCGCCTGTGAAAGTGCTTCCAAGGAAGGGTGCTGGCTAGCAAGAGCTTTCAGTGCTGGCACTTTTCATCTCTGAGCAATTGCTCGACGTTTGCAATTTCTCAGCTCGTGTCTACCGACGGAAAGAGAAGGACCGTGACGTTTGGTGGCTAGAGAAGCGCAAAGCCCCAGTGTTGCTGCGCCTGTGAAAGCGCTTCCAAGGAAGGGTGCTGGCTAGCAAGAGCTTTCAGTGCTGGCACTTTTCATCTCTGAGCAATTGCTCGACGTTTGCAATTTCTCACCTGAGCTCTCTTTAGAGTGCGCGAGAGGATGAGCAGAAGATGAGGTGGCTAGAGAAGCCCAGAGCCCCAGTGTTCTTAGGCCTACAAAAGCGCTTCCAAGGAAGGGGGCTGGCTAGCAACAGCTTTCAGTGCTGGCACTTTTCATCTCTGAGCAATTGCTCGACGTTTGCAATTTCTCAGCTCGTGTCTACGAGACCGAAAGAGAATGACCGTGACGTTTGGTGGCTAGAGGAGCGCAAAGCCCCAGTGTTGCTGCGCCTGTGAAAGCGCTTCCAAGGAAGGGTGCTGGCTAGCAAGAGCTTTCAGTGCTGGCACTTTTCATCTCTGAGCAATTGCTCGACGTTTGCAATTTCTCAGCTCGTGTCTACGAGACGGAAAGAGAAGGGCCGTGACGTTTGGTGCGTAGAGAAGTGCAAAGCCCCAGTGTTACTGCGCCTGTAGAAAGCGCTTCCAAGGAAGGGTGCTGGCTAGCAAGAGCTTTCAGTTCTGGCACTTTTCATCTCTGAGCAATTGCTCGACGTTTGCAATTTCTCAGCTCGTGTCTACGAGACGGAAAGAGAAGGACCGTGACGTTTGGTGCGTATAGAAGCGCAAAGCCCCAGTGTTGCTGCGCCTGTGAAAGCGCTTCCAAGGAAGGGTGCTGGCTAGCAACAGCTTTCAGTGCTGGCACTTTTCATCTCTGAGCAATTGCTGGACGTTTTCAATTTCTCACCTGAGCTCTCTTCAGAGTGCGCGAGAGGATGAGCAGAAGATGAGGTGGCTAGAGAAGCCCAGAGCCCCAGTGTTCTTAGGCCTACAAAAGCGCTTCCAAGGAAGGGTGCTGGCTAGCAAGAGCTTTCAGTGCTGGCACTTTTCATCTCCGAGCAATTGCTCGACGTTTGCAATTTCTCAGCTCGTGTCTACGAGACGGAAAGAGAATGACCGTGACGTTTGGTGGGTAGAGAAGCGCAAAGCCCCAGTGTTGCTGCGCCTGTGAAAGCGCTTCCAAGGAAGGGTGCTGGCTAGCAACAGCTTCCAGTGCTGGCACTTTTCATCTCTGAGCAATTGCTCGACGTTTGCAATTTCTCAGCTCGTGTCTACGAGACGGAAAGAGAAGGACCGTGACTTTTGGTGGGTAGAGAAGCGCAAAGCCCCAGTGTTGCTGCGCCTGTGAAAGTGCTTCCAAGGAAGGGTGCTGGCTAGCAAGAGCTTTCAGTGCTGGCACTTTTCATCTCTGAGCAATTGCTCGACGTTTGCAATTTCTCAGCTCGTGTCTACCGACGGAAAGAGAAGGACCGTGACGTTTGGTGGCTAGAGAAGCGCAAAGCCCCAGTGTTGCTGCGCCTGTGAAAGCGCTTCCAAGGAAGGGTGCTGGCTAGCAAGAGCTTTCAGTGCTGGCACTTTTCATCTCTGAGCAATTGCTCGACGTTTGCAATTTCTCACCTGAGCTCTCTTTAGAGTGCGCGAGAGGATGAGCAGAAGATGAGGTGGCTAGAGAAGCCCAGAGCCCCAGTGTTCTTAGGCCTACAAAAGCGCTTCCAAGGAAGGGGGCTGGCTAGCAACAGCTTTCAGTGCTGGCACTTTTCATCTCTGAGCAATTGCTCGACGTTTGCAATTTCTCAGCTCGTGTCTACGAGACGGAAAGAGAATGACCGTGACGTTTGGTGGGTAGAGAAGCGCAAAGCCCCAGTGTTGCTGCGCCTGTGAAAGCGCTTCCAAGGAAGGGTGCTGGCTAGCAAGAGCTTTCAGTGCTGGCACTTTTCATCTCTGAGCAATTGCTCGACGTTTGCAATTTCTCAGCTCGTGTCTACCGACGGAAAGAGAAGGACCGTGACGTTTGGTGGCTAGAGAAGCGCAAAGCCCCAGTGTTGCTGCGCCTGTGAAAGCGCTTCCAAGGAAAGGTGCTGGCTAGCAAGAGCTTTCAGTGCTGGCACTTTTCATCTCTGAGCAATTGCTCGACGTTTGCAATTTCTCACCTGAGCTCTCTTTAGAGTGCGCGAGAGGATGAGCAGAAGATGAGGTGGCTAGAGAAGCCCAGAGCCCCAGTCTTCTTAGGCCTACAAAAGCGCTTCCAAGGAAGGGGGCTGGCTAGCAACAGCTTTCAGTGCTGGCACTTTTCATCTCTGAGCAATTGCTCGACGTTTGCAATTTCTCAGCTCGTGTCTACGAGACGGAAAGAGAAGGACCGTGACGTTTGGTGGGTAGAGAAGCGCAAAGCCCCAGTGTTGCTGCGCCTGTGAAAGCGCTTCCAAGGAAGGGTGCTGGCTAGCAAGAGCTTTCAGTGCTGGCACTTTTCATCTCTGAGCAATTGCTCGACGTTTGCAATTTCTCAGCTCGTGTCTACGAGACGGAAAGAGAAGGGCCGTGACGTTTGGTGCGTAGAGAAGTGCAAAGCCCCAGTGTTACTGCGCCTGTGAAAGCGCTTCCAAGGAAGGGTGCTGGCTAGCAACAGCTTTCAGTGCTGGCACTTTTCATCTCTGAGCAATTGCTGGACGTTTGCAATTTCTCACCTGAGCTCTCTTTAGAGTGCGCGAGAGGATGAGCAGAAGATGAGGTGGCTAGAGAAGCCCAGAGCCCCAGTCTTCTTAGGCCTACAAAAGCGCTTCCAAGGAAGGGGGCTGGCTAGCAACAGCTTTCAGTGCTGGCACTTTTCATCTCTGAGCAATTGCTCGACGTTTGCAATTTCTCAGCTCGTGTCTACGAGACGGAAAGAGAAGGACCGTGACGTTTGGTGGGTAGAGAAGCGCAAAGCCCCAGTGTTGCTGCGCCTGTGAAAGCGCTTCCAAGGAAGGGTGCTGGCTAGCAAGAGCTTTCAGTGCTGGCACTTTTCATCTCTGAGCAATTGCTCGACGTTTGCAATTTCTCAGCTCGTGTCTACGAGACGGAAAGAGAAGGGCCGTGACGTTTGGTGCGTAGAGAAGTGCAAAGCCCCAGTGTTACTGCGCCTGTGAAAGCGCTTCCAAGGAAGGGTGCTGGCTAGCAAGAGCTTTCAGTTCTGGCACTTTTCATCTCTGAGCAATTGCTCGACGTTTGCAATTTCTCACCTGAGCTCTCTTTAGAGTGCGCGAGAGGATGAGCAGAAGATGAGGTGGCTAGAGAAGCCCAGAGCCCCAGTGTTCTAAGGCCTACAAAAGCGCTTCCAAGGAAGGGTGCTGGCTAGCAACAGCTTCCAGTGCTGGCACTTTTCATCTCTGAGCAATTGCTCGACGTTTGCAATTTCTCAGCTCGTGTCTACGAGACGGAAAGAGAAGGACCGTGACATTTGGTGCGTATAGAAGCGCAAAGCCCCAGTGTTGCTGCGCCTGTGAAAGCGCTTCCAAGGAAGGGTGCTGGCTAGCAAGAGCTTTCAGTGCTGGCACTTTTCATCTCTGAGCAATTGCTCGACGTTTGCAATTTCTCAGCTCGTGTCTACGAGACGGAAAGAGAAGGACCGTGACGTTTGGTGGGTAGAGAAGCGCAAAGCCCCAGTGTTGCTGCGCCTGTGAAAGCGCTACCAAGGAAGGGTGCTGGCTAGCAAGAGCTTTCAGTGCTGGCACTTTTCATCTCTGAGCAATTGCTCGACGTTTGCAATTTCTCACCTGAGCTCTCTTTAGAGTGCGCGAGAGGATGAGCAGAAGATGAGGTGGCTAGAGAAGCCCAGAGCCCCAGTGTTCTAAGGCCTACAAAAGCGCTTCCAAGGAAGGGTGCTGGCTAGCAACAGCTTTCAGTGCTGGCACTTTTCATCTCTGAGCAATTGCTCGACGTTTGCAATTTCTCACCTGAGCTCTCTTTAGAGTGCGCGAGAGGATGAGCAGAAGATGAGGTGGCTAGAGAAGCCCAGAGCCCCAGTGTTCTTAGGCCTACAAAAGCGCTTCCAAGGAAGGGGGCTGGCTAGCAACAGCTTTCAGTGCTGGCACTTTTCATCTCTGAGCAATTGCTCAACGTTTGCAATTTCTCAGCTCGTGTCTACGAGACGGAAAGAGAAGGACCGTGACTTTTGGTGGGTAGAGAAGAGCAAAGCCCCAGTGTTGCTGCGCCTGTGAAAGCGCTTCCAAGGAAGGGTGCTGGCTAGCAACAGCTTCCAGTGCTGGCACTTTTCATCTCTGAGCAATTGCTCGACGTTTGCAATTTCTCAGCTCGTGTCTACGAGACGGAAAGAGAAGGACCGTGACGTTTGGTGCGTATAGAAGCGCAAAGCCCCAGTGTTGCTGCGCCTGTGAAAGCGCTTCCAAGGAAGGGTGCTGGCTAGCAAGAGCTTTCAGTGCTGGCACTTTTCATCTCTGAGCAATTGCTGGACGTTTGCAATTTCTCACCTGAGCTCTCTTTAGAGTGCGCGAGAGGATGAGCAGAAGATGAGGTGGCTAGAGAAGCCCAGAGCCCCAGTGTTCTTAGGCCTATAAAAGCGCTTCCAAGGAAGGGGGCTGGCTAGCAACAGCTTTCAGTGCTGGCACTTTTCATCTCGGAGCAATTGCTGGACGTTTGCAATTTCTCAGCTCGTGTCTAGGAGACGGAAAGAGAATGACCGTGACGTTTGGTGCGTATAGAAGCGCAAAGCCCCAGTGTTGCTGCGCCTGTGAAAGCGCTTCCAAGGAAGGGTGCTGGCTAGCAAGAGCTTTCAGTGCTGGCACTTTTCATCTCTGAGCAATTGCTCGACGTTTGCAATTTCTCAGCTCGTGTCTAGGAGACGGAAAGAGAAGGACCGTGACGTTTGGTGGCTAGAGAAGCGCAAAGCCCCAGTGTTGCTGCGCCTGTGAAAGCGCTTCCAAGGAAGGGTGCTGGCTAGCAACAGCTTCCAGTGCTGGCACTTTTCATCTCTGAGCAATTGCTCGACGTTTGCAATTTCTCAGCTCGTGTCTACGAGACGGAAAGAGAAGGACCGTGACTTTTGGTGGGTAGAGAAGCGCAAAGCCCCAGTGTTGCTGCGCCTGTGAAAGTGCTTCCAAGGAAGGGTGCTGGCTAGCAAGAGCTTTCAGTGCTGGCACTTTTCATCTCTGAGCAATTGCTCGACGTTTGCAATTTCTCAGCTCGTGTCTACCGACGGAAAGAGAAGGACCGTGACGTTTGGTGGGTAGAGAAGCGCAAAGCCCCAGTGTTGCTGCGCCTGTGAAAGCGCTTCCAAGGAAGGGTGCTGGCTAGCAAGAGCTTTCAGTGCTGGCACTTTTCATCTCTGAGCAATTGCTCGACGTTTGCAATTTCTCACCTGAGCTCTCTTTAGAGTGCGCGAGAGGATGAGCAGAAGATGAGGTGGCTAGAGAAGCCCAGAGCCCCAGTGTTCTTAGGCCTACAAAAGCGCTTCCAAGGAAGGGGGCTGGCTAGCAACAGCTTTCAGTGCTGGCACTTTTCATCTCTGAGCAATTGCTCGACGTTTGCAATTTCTCAGCTCGTGTCTACGAGACCGAAAGAGAATGACCGTGACGTTTGGTGGCTAGAGGAGCGCAAAGCCCCAGTGTTGCTGCGCCTGTGAAAGCGCTTCCAAGGAAGGGTGCTGGCTAGCAAGAGCTTTCAGTGCTGGCACTTTTCATCTCTGAGCAATTGCTCGACGTTTGCAATTTCTCAGCTCGTGTCTACGAGACGGAAAGAGAAGGGCCGTGACGTTTGGTGCGTAGAGAAGTGCAAAGCCCCAGTGTTACTGCGCCTGTAGAAAGCGCTTCCAAGGAAGGGTGCTGGCTAGCAAGAGCTTTCAGTTCTGGCACTTTTCATCTCTGAGCAATTGCTCGACGTTTGCAATTTCTCAGCTCGTGTCTACGAGACGGAAAGAGAAGGACCGTGACGTTTGGTGCGTATAGAAGCGCAAAGCCCCAGTGTTGCTGCGCCTGTGAAAGCGCTTCCAAGGAAGGGTGCTGGCTAGCAACAGCTTTCAGTGCTGGCACTTTTCATCTCTGAGCAATTGCTGGACGTTTTCAATTTCTCACCTGAGCTCTCTTCAGAGTGCGCGAGAGGATGAGCAGAAGATGAGGTGGCTAGAGAAGCCCAGAGCCCCAGTGTTCTTAGGCCTACAAAAGCGCTTCCAAGGAAGGGTGCTGGCTAGCAAGAGCTTTCAGTGCTGGCACTTTTCATCTCCGAGCAATTGCTCGACGTTTGCAATTTCTCAGCTCGTGTCTACGAGACGGAAAGAGAATGACCGTGACGTTTGGTGGGTAGAGAAGCGCAAAGCCCCAGTGTTGCTGCGCCTGTGAAAGCGCTTCCAAGGAAGGGTGCTGGCTAGCAACAGCTTCCAGTGCTGGCACTTTTCATCTCTGAGCAATTGCTCGACGTTTGCAATTTCTCAGCTCGTGTCTACGAGACGGAAAGAGAAGGACCGTGACTTTTGGTGGGTAGAGAAGCGCAAAGCCCCAGTGTTGCTGCGCCTGTGAAAGTGCTTCCAAGGAAGGGTGCTGGCTAGCAAGAGCTTTCAGTGCTGGCACTTTTCATCTCTGAGCAATTGCTCGACGTTTGCAATTTCTCAGCTCGTGTCTACCGACGGAAAGAGAAGGACCGTGACGTTTGGTGGCTAGAGAAGCGCAAAGCCCCAGTGTTGCTGCGCCTGTGAAAGCGCTTCCAAGGAAGGGTGCTGGCTAGCAAGAGCTTTCAGTGCTGGCACTTTTCATCTCTGAGCAATTGCTCGACGTTTGCAATTTCTCACCTGAGCTCTCTTTAGAGTGCGCGAGAGGATGAGCAGAAGATGAGGTGGCTAGAGAAGCCCAGAGCCCCAGTGTTCTTAGGCCTACAAAAGCGCTTCCAAGGAAGGGGGCTGGCTAGCAACAGCTTTCAGTGCTGGCACTTTTCATCTCTGAGCAATTGCTCGACGTTTGCAATTTCTCAGCTCGTGTCTACGAGACCGAAAGAGAATGACCGTGACGTTTGGTGGCTAGAGGAGCGCAAAGCCCCAGTGTTGCTGCGCCTGTGAAAGCGCTTCCAAGGAAGGGTGCTGGCTAGCAAGAGCTTTCAGTGCTGGCACTTTTCATCTCTGAGCAATTGCTCGACGTTTGCAATTTCTCAGCTCGTGTCTACGAGACGGAAAGAGAAGGGCCGTGACGTTTGGTGCGTAGAGAAGTGCAAAGCCCCAGTGTTACTGCGCCTGTAGAAAGCGCTTCCAAGGAAGGGTGCTGGCTAGCAAGAGCTTTCAGTTCTGGCACTTTTCATCTCTGAGCAATTGCTCGACGTTTGCAATTTCTCAGCTCGTGTCTACGAGACGGAAAGAGAAGGACCGTGACGTTTGGTGCGTATAGAAGCGCAAAGCCCCAGTGTTGCTGCGCCTGTGAAAGCGCTTCCAAGGAAGGGTGCTGGCTAGCAACAGCTTTCAGTGCTGGCACTTTTCATCTCTGAGCAATTGCTGGACGTTTTCAATTTCTCACCTGAGCTCTCTTCAGAGTGCGCGAGAGGATGAGCAGAAGATGAGGTGGCTAGAGAAGCCCAGAGCCCCAGTGTTCTTAGGCCTACAAAAGCGCTTCCAAGGAAGGGTGCTGGCTAGCAAGAGCTTTCAGTGCTGGCACTTTTCATCTCCGAGCAATTGCTCGACGTTTGCAATTTCTCAGCTCGTGTCTACGAGACGGAAAGAGAATGACCGTGACGTTTGGTGGGTAGAGAAGCGCAAAGCCCCAGTGTTGCTGCGCCTGTGAAAGCGCTTCCAAGGAAGGGTGCTGGCTAGCAACAGCTTTCAGTGCTGGCACTTTTCATCTCTGAGCAATTGCTCGACGTTTGCAATTTCTCAGCTCGTGTCTACCGACGGAAAGAGAAGGACCGTGACGTTTGGCGGCTAGAGAAGCGCAAAGCCCCAGTGTTGCTGCGCCTGTGAAAGCGCTTCCAAGGAAGGGTGCTGGCTAGCAAGAGCTTTCAGTGCTGGCACTTTTCATCTCTGAGCAATTGCTCGACGTTTGCAATTTCTCACCTGAGCTCTCTTTAGAGTGCGCGAGAGGATGAGCAGAAGATGAGGTGGCTAGAGAAGCCCAGAGCCCCAGTGTTCTTAGGCCTACAAAAGCGCTTCCAAGGAAGGGGGCTGGCTAGCAAGAGCTTTCAGTGCTGGCACTTTTCATCTCTGAGCAATTGCTCGACGTTTGCAATTTCTCAGCTCGTGTCTACGAGACGGAAAGAGAATGACCGTGACGTTTGGTGGGTAGAGAAGCGCAAAGCCCCAGTGTTGCTGCGCCTGTGAAAGCGCTTCCAAGGAAGGGTGCTGGCTAGCAAGAGCTTTCAGTGCTGGCACTTTTCATCTCTGAGCAATTGCTGGACGTTTGCAATTTCTCACCTGAGCTCTCTTTACAGTGCGCGAGAGGATGAGCAGAAGATGAGGTGGCTAGAGAAGCCCAGAGCCCCAGTGTTCTTAGGCCTACAAAAGCACTTCCAAGGAAGGGTGCTGGCTAGCAACAGCTTCCAGTGCTGGCACTTTTCATCTCTGAGCAATTGCTCGACGTTTGCAATTTCTCAGCTCGTGTCTACCGACGGAAAGAGAAGGACCGTGACGTTTGGTGGCTAGAGAAGCACAAAGCCCCAGTGTTGCTGCGCCTGTGAAAGCGCTTCCAAGGAAGGGTGCTGGCTAGCAAGAGCTTTCAGTGCTGGCACTTTTCATCTCTGAGCAATTGCTCGACGTTTGCAATTTCTCAGCTCGTGTCTACGAGACGGAAAGAGAAGGACCGTGACATTTGGTGCGTATAGAAGCGCAAAGCCCCAGTGTTGCTGCGCCTGTGAAAGCGCTTCCAAGGAAGGGTGCTGGCTAGCAACAGCTTTCAGTGCTGGCACTTTTCATCTCTGAGCAATTGCTGGACGTTTGCAATTTCTCACCTGAGCTCTCTTTAGAGTGCGCGAGAGGATGAGCAGAAGATGAGGTGGCTAGAGAAGCCCAGAGCCCCAGTGTTCTTAGGCCTACAAAAGCGCTTCCAAGGAAGGGGGCTGGCTAGCAACAGCTTTCAGTGCTGGCACTTTTCATCTCTGAGCAATTGCTCGACGTTTGCAATTTCTCAGCTCGTGTCTACGAGACCGAAAGAGAATGACCGTGACGTTTGGTGGCTAGAGAAGCGCAAAGCCCCAGTGTTGCTGCGCCTGTGAAAGCGCTTCCAAGGAAGGGTGCTGGCTAGCAAGAGCTTTCAGTGCTGGCACTTTTCATCTCTGAGCAATTGCTCGACGTTTGCAATTTCTCAGCTCGTGTCTACGAGACGGAAAGAGAAGGGCCGTGACGTTTGGTGCGTAGAGAAGTGCAAAGCCCCAGTGTTACTGCGCCTGTGAAAGCGCTTCCAAGGAAGGGTGCTGGCTAGCAAGAGCTTTCAGTTCTGGCACTTTTCATCTCTGAGCAATTGCTCGACGTTTGCAATTTCTCACCTGAGCTCTCTTTAGAGTGCGCGAGAGGATGAGCAGAAGATGAGGTGGCTAGAGAAGCCCAGAGCCCCAGTGTTCTAAGGCCTACAAAAGCGCTTCCAAGGAAGGGTGCTGGCTAGCAACAGCTTCCAGTGCTGGCACTTTTCATCTCTGAGCAATTGCTCGACGTTTGCAATTTCTCAGCTCGTGTCTACGAGACGGAAAGAGAAGGACCGTGACATTTGGTGCGTATAGAAGCGCAAAGCCCCAGTGTTGCTGCGCCTGTGAAAGCGCTTCCAAGGAAGGGTGCTGGCTAGCAAGAGCTTTCAGTGCTGGCACTTTTCATCTCTGAGCAATTGCTCGACGTTTGCAATTTCTCAGCTCGTGTCTACGAGACGGAAAGAGAAGGACCGTGACGTTTGGTGCGTATAGAAGCGCAAAGCCCCAGTGTTGCTGCGCCTGTGAAAGCGCTACCAAGGAAGGGTGCTGGCTAGCAACAGCTTTCAGTGCTGGCACTTTTCATCTCTGAGCAATTGCTGGACGTTTGCAATTTCTCACCTGAGCTCTCTTTAGAGTGCGCGAGAGGATGAGCAGAAGATGAGGTGGCTAGAGAAGCCCAGAGCCCCAGTGTTCTTAGGCCTACAAAAGCGCTTCCAAGGAAGGGGGCTGGCTAGCAAGAGCTTTCAGTGCTGGCACTTTTCATCTCTGAGCAATTGCTCGACGTTTGCAATTTCTCAGCTCGTGTCTACGAGACGGAAAGAGAATGACCGTGACGTTTGGTGGGTAGAGAAGCGCAAAGCCCCAGTGTTGCTGCGCCTGTGAAAGCGCTTCCAAGGAAGGGTGCTGGCTAGCAAGAGCTTTCAGTGCTGGCACTTTTCATCTCTGAGCAATTGCTCGACGTTTGCAATTTCTCAGCTCGTGTCTACCGACGGAAAGAGAAGGACCGTGACGTTTGGTGGCTAGAGAAGCGCAAAGCCCCAGTGTTGCTGCGCCTGTGAAAGCGCTTCCAAGGAAGGGTGCTGGCTAGCAAGAGCTTTCAGTGCTGGCACTTTTCATCTCTGAGCAATTGCTCGACGTTTGCAATTTCTCCCCTGAGCTCTCTTTAGAGTGCGCGAGAGGATGAGCAGAAGATGAGGTGGCTAGAGAAGCCCAGAGCCCCAGTGTTCTTAGGCCTACAAAAGCGCTTCCAAGGAAGGGTGCTGGCTAGCAACAGCTTTCAGTGCTGGCACTTTTCATCTCTGAGCAATTGCTCGACGTTTGCAATTTCTCAGCTCGTGTCTACGAGACGGAAAGAGAAGGACCGTGACGTTTGGTGGGTAGAGAAGCGCAAAGCCCCAGTGTTGCTGCGCCTGTGAAAGCGCTTCCAAGGAAGGGTGGTGGCTAGCAAGAGCTTTCAGTGCTGGCACTTTTCATCTCTGAGCAATTGCTCGACGTTTGCAATTTCTCAGCTCGTGTCTAGGAGACGGAAAGAGAAGGGCCGTGACGTTTGGTGGCTAGAGAAGTGCAAAGCCCCAGTGTTACTGCGCCTGTGAAAGCGCTTCCAAGGAAGGGTGCTGGCTAGCAAGAGCTTTCAGTTCTGGCACTTTTCATCTCTGAGCAATTGCTCGACGTTTGCAATTTCTCACCTGAGCTCTCTTTAGAGTGCGCGAGAGGATGAGCAGAAGATGAGGTGGCTAGAGAAGCCCAGAGCCCCAGTGTTCTAAGGCCTACAAAAGCGCTTCCAAGGAAGGGTGCTGGCTAGCAACAGCTTCCAGTGCTGGCACTTTTCATCTCTGAGCAATTGCTCGACGTTTGCAATTTCTCAGCTCGTGTCTACGAGACGGAAAGAGAAGGACCGTGACATTTGGTGCGTATAGAAGCGCAAAGCCCCAGTGTTGCTGCGCCTGTGAAAGCGCTTCCAAGGAAGGGTGCTGGCTAGCAAGAGCTTTCAGTGCTGGCACTTTTCATCTCTGAGCAATTGCTCGACGTTTGCAATTTCTCAGCTCGTGTCTACGAGACGGAAAGAGAAGGACCGTGACGTTTGGTGCGTATAGAAGCGCAAAGCCCCAGTGTTGCTGCGCCTGTGAAAGCGCTACCAAGGAAGGGTGCTGGCTAGCAACAGCTTTCAGTGCTGGCACTTTTCATCTCTGAGCAATTGCTGGACGTTTGCAATTTCTCACCTGAGCTCTCTTTAGAGTGCGCGAGAGGATGAGCAGAAGATGAGGTGGCTAGAGAAGCCCAGAGCCCCAGTGTTCTTAGGCCTACAAAAGCGCTTCCAAGGAAGGGTGCGGGCTAGCAACAGCTTTCAGTGCTGGCACTTTTCATCTCTGAGCAATTGCTCGACGTTTGCAATTTCTCAGCTCGTGTCTACGAGACGGAAAGAGAATGACCGTGACGTTTGGTGGGTAGAGAAGCGCAAAGCCCCAGTGTTGCTGCGCCTGTGAAAGCGCTTCCAAGGAAGGGTGCTGGCTAGCAAGAGCTTTCAGTGCTGGCACTTTTCATCTCTGAGCAATTGCTCGACGTTTGCAATTTCTCAGCTCGTGTCTACCGACGGAAAGAGAAGGACCGTGACGTTTGGTGGCTAGAGAAGCGCAAAGCCCCAGTGTTGCTGCGCCTGTGAAAGCGCTTCCAAGGAAGGGTGCTGGCTAGCAAGAGCTTTCAGTGCTGGCACTTTTCATCTCTGAGCAATTGCTCGACGTTTGCAATTTCTCACCTGAGCTCTCTTTAGAGTGCGCGAGAGGATGAGCAGAAGATGAGGTGGCTAGAGAAGCCCAGAGCCCCAGTCTTCTTAGGCCTACAAAAGCGCTTCCAAGGAAGGGGGCTGGCTAGCAACAGCTTTCAGTGCTGGCACTTTTCATCTCTGAGCAATTGCTCGACGTTTGCAATTTCTCAGCTCGTGTCTACGAGACGGAAAGAGAAGGACCGTGACGTTTGGTGGGTAGAGAAGCGCAAAGCCCCAGTGTTGCTGCGCCTGTGAAAGCGCTTCCAAGGAAGGGTGCTGGCTAGCAAGAGCTTTCAGTGCTGGCACTTTTCATCTCTGAGCAATTGCTCGACGTTTGCAATTTCTCAGCTCGTGTCTACGAGACGGAAAGAGAAGGGCCGTGACGTTTGGTGCGTAGAGAAGTGCAAAGCCCCAGTGTTACTGCGCCTGTGAAAGCGCTTCCAAGGAAGGGTGCTGGCTAGCAAGAGCTTTCAGTTCTGGCACTTTTCATCTCTGAGCAATTGCTCGACGTTTGCAATTTCTCACCTGAGCTCTCTTTAGAGTGCGCGAGAGGATGAGCAGAAGATGAGGTGGCTAGAGAAGCCCAGAGCCCCAGTGTTCTAAGGCCTACAAAAGCGCTTCCAAGGAAGGGTGCTGGCTAGCAACAGCTTCCAGTGCTGGCACTTTTCATCTCTGAGCAATTGCTCGACGTTTGCAATTTCTCAGCTCGTGTCTACGAGACGGAAAGAGAAGGACCGTGACATTTGGTGCGTATAGAAGCGCAAAGCCCCAGTGTTGCTGCGCCTGTGAAAGCGCTTCCAAGGAAGGGTGCTGGCTAGCAAGAGCTTTCAGTGCTGGCACTTTTCATCTCTGAGCAATTGCTCGACGTTTGCAATTTCTCAGCTCGTGTCTACGAGACGGAAAGAGAAGGACCGTGACGTTTGGTGCGTATAGAAGCGCAAAGCCCCAGTGTTGCTGCGCCTGTGAAAGCGCTACCAAGGAAGGGTGCTGGCTAGCAAGAGCTTTCAGTGCTGGCACTTTTCATCTCTGAGCAATTGCTCGACGTTTGCAATTTCTCACCTGAGCTCTCTTTAGAGTGCGCGAGAGGATGAGCAGAAGATGAGGTGGCTAGAGAAGCCCAGAGCCCCAGTGTTCTTAGGCCTACAAAAGCGCTTCCAAGGAAGGGTGCTGGCTAGCAACAGCTTTCAGTGCTGGCACTTTTCATCTCTGAGCAATTGCTCGACGTTTGCAATTTCTCAGCTCGTGTCTACGAGACGGAAAGAGAAGGACCGTGACGTTTGGTGGGTAGAGAAGCGCAAAGCCCCAGTGTTGCTGCGCCTGTGAAAGCGCTTCCAAGGAAGGGTGCTGGCTAGCAAGAGCTTTCAGTGCTGGCACTTTTCATCTCTGAGCAATTGCTCGACGTTTGCAATTTCTCACCTGAGCTCTCTTTAGAGTGCGCGAGAGGATGAGCAGAAGATGAGGTGGCTAGAGAAGCCCAGAGCCCCAGTGTTCTAAGGCCTACAAAAGCGCTTCCAAGGAAGGGTGCTGGCTAGCAACAGCTTTCAGTGCTGGCACTTTTCATCTCTGAGCAATTGCTCGACGTTTGCAATTTCTCACCTGAGCTCTCTTTAGAGTGCGCGAGAGGATGAGCAGAAGATGAGGTGGCTAGAGAAGCCCAGAGCCCCAGTGTTCTTAGGCCTACAAAAGCGCTTCCAAGGAAGGGGGCTGGCTAGCAACAGCTTTCAGTGCTGGCACTTTTCATCTCTGAGCAATTGCTCAACGTTTGCAATTTCTCAGCTCGTGTCTACGAGACGGAAAGAGAAGGACCGTGACTTTTGGTGGGTAGAGAAGAGCAAAGCCCCAGTGTTGCTGCGCCTGTGAAAGCGCTTCCAAGGAAGGGTGCTGGCTAGCAACAGCTTCCAGTGCTGGCACTTTTCATCTCTGAGCAATTGCTCGACGTTTGCAATTTCTCAGCTCGTGTCTACGAGATGGAAAGAGAAGGACCGTGACGTTTGGTGCGTATAGAAGCGCAAAGCCCCAGTGTTGCTGCGCCTGTGAAAGCGCTTCCAAGGAAGGGTGCTGGCTAGCAAGAGCTTTCAGTGCTGGCACTTTTCATCTCTGAGCAATTGCTCGACGTTTGCAATTTCTCACCTGAGCTCTCTTTAGAGTGCGCGAGAGGATGAGCAGAAGATGAGGTGGTTAGAGAAGCCCAGAGCCCCAGTGTTCTTAGGCCTATAAAAGCGCTTCCAAGGAAGGGGGCTGGCTAGCAACAGCTTTCAGTGCTGGCACTTTTCATCTCTGAGCAATTGCTGGACGTTTGCAATTTCTCAGCTCGTGTCTAGGAGACGGAAAGAGAATGACCGTGACGTTTGGTGCGTATAGAAGCGCAAAGCCCCAGTGTTGCTGCGCCTGTGAAAGCGCTTCCAAGGAAGGGTGCTGGCTAGCAAGAGCTTTCAGTGCTGGCACTTTTCATCTCTGAGCAATTGCTGGACGTTTGCAATTTCTCAGCTCGTGTCTAGGAGACGGAAAGAGAATGACCGTGACGTTTGGTGGGTAGAGAAGCGCAAAGCCCCAGTGTTGCTGCGCCTGTGAAAGCGCTTCCAAGGAAGGGTGCTGGCTAGCAACAGCTTCCAGTGCTGGCACTTTTCATCTCTGAGCAATTGCTCGACGTTTCCAATTTCTCAGCTCGTGTCTACGAGACGGAAAGAGAAGGACCGTGACTTTTGGTGGGTAGAGAAGCGCAAAGCCCCAGTGTTGCTGCGCCTGTGAAAGTGCTTCCAAGGAAGGGTGCTGGCTAGCAAGAGCTTTCAGTGCTGGCACTTTTCATCTCTGAGCAATTGCTCGACGTTTGCAATTTCTCAGCTCGTGTCTACCGACGGAAAGAGAAGGACCGTGACGTTTGGTGGCTAGAGAAGCGCAAAGCCCCAGTGTTGCTGCGCCTGTGAAAGCGCTTCCAAGGAAGGGTGCTGGCTAGCAAGAGCTTTCAGTGCTGGCACTTTTCATCTCTGAGCAATTGCTCGACGTTTGCAATTTCTCACCTGAGCTCTCTTTAGAGTGCGCGAGAGGATGAGCAGAAGATGAGGTGGCTAGAGAAGCCCAGAGCCCCAGTGTTCTAAGGCCTACAAAAGCGCTTCCAAGGAAGGGTGCTGGCTAGCAACAGCTTTCAGTGCTGGCACTTTTCATCTCTGAGCAATTGCTCGACGTTTGCAATTTCTCAGCTCGTATCTACGAGACGGAAAGAGAAGGACCGTGACATTTGGTGCGTATAGAAGCGCAAAGCCCCAGTGTTGCTGCGCCTGTGAAAGCGCTTCCAAGGAAGGGTGCTGGCTAGCAAGAGCTTTCAGTGCTGGCACTTTTCATCTCTGAGCAATTGCTCGACGTTTGCAATTTCTCAGCTCGTGTCTACGAGACGGAAAGAGAAGGACCGTGACGTTTGGTGCGTATAGAAGCGCAAAGCCCCAGTGTTGCTGCGCCTGTGAAAGCGCTACCAAGGAAGGGTGCTGGCTAGCAACAGCTTTCAGTGCTGGCACTTTTCATCTCTGAGCAATTGCTCGACGTTTGCAATTTCTCACCTGAGCTCTCTTTAGAGTGCGCGAGAGGATGAGCAGAAGATGAGGTGGCTAGAGAAGCCCAGAGCCCCAGTGTTCTTAGGCCTACAAAAGCGCTTCCAAGGAAGGGTGCTGGCTAGCAACAGCTTTCAGTGCTGGCACTTTTCATCTCTGAGCAATTGCTCGACGTTTGCAATTTCTCAGCTCGTGTCTACGAGACGGAAAGAGAAGGACCGTGACGTTTGGTGGGTAGAGAAGCGCAAAGCCCCAGTGTTGCTGCGCCTGTGAAAGCGCTTCCAAGGAAGGGTGCTGGCTAGCAAGAGCTTTCAGTGCTGGCACTTTTCATCTCTGAGCAATTGCTCGACGTTTGCAATTTCTCACCTGAGCTCTCTTTAGAGTGCGCGAGAGGATGAGCAGAAGATGAGGTGGCTAGAGAAGCCCAGAGCCCCAGTGTTCTAAGGCCTACAAAAGCGCTTCCAAGGAAGGGTGCTGGCTAGCAACAGCTTTCAGTGCTGGCACTTTTCATCTCTGAGCAATTGCTCGACGTTTGCAATTTCTCACCTGAGCTCTCTTTAGAGTGCGCGAGAGGATGAGCAGAAGATGAGGTGGCTAGAGAAGCCCAGAGCCCCAGTGTTCTTAGGCCTACAAAAGCGCTTCCAAGGAAGGGGGCTGGCTAGCAACAGCTTTCAGTGCTGGCACTTTTCATCTCTGAGCAATTGCTCAACGTTTGCAATTTCTCAGCTCGTGTCTACGAGACGGAAAGAGAAGGACCGTGACTTTTGGTGGGTAGAGAAGAGCAAAGCCCCAGTGTTGCTGCGCCTGTGAAAGCGCTTCCAAGGAAGGGTGCTGGCTAGCAACAGCTTCCAGTGCTGGCACTTTTCATCTCTGAGCAATTGCTCGACGTTTGCAATTTCTCAGCTCGTGTCTACGAGACGGAAAGAGAAGGACCGTGACGTTTGGTGCGTATAGAAGCGCAAAGCCCCAGTGTTGCTGCGCCTGTGAAAGCGCTTCCAAGGAAGGGTGCTGGCTAGCAAGAGCTTTCAGTGCTGGCACTTTTCATCTCTGAGCAATTGCTCGACGTTTGCAATTTCTCACCTGAGCTCTCTTTAGAGTGCGCGAGAGGATGAGCAGAAGATGAGGTGGCTAGAGAAGCCCAGAGCCCCAGTGTTCTTAGGCCTATAAAAGCGCTTCCAAGGAAGGGGGCTGGCTAGCAACAGCTTTCAGTGCTGGCACTTTTCATCTCGGAGCAATTGCTGGACGTTTGCAATTTCTCAGCTCGTGTCTAGGAGACGGAAAGAGAATGACCGTGACGTTTGGTGCGTATAGAAGCGCAAAGCCCCAGTGTTGCTGCGCCTGTGAAAGCGCTTCCAAGGAAGGGTGCTGGCTAGCAAGAGCTTTCAGTGCTGGCACTTTTCATCTCTGAGCAATTGCTGGACGTTTGCAATTTCTCAGCTCGTGTCTAGGAGACGGAAAGAGAAGGACCGTGACGTTTGGTGGCTAGAGAAGCGCAAAGCCCCAGTGTTGCTGCGCCTGTGAAAGCGCTTCCAAGGAAGGGTGCTGGCTAGCAACAGCTTCCAGTGCTGGCACTTTTCATCTCTGAGCAATTGCTCGACGTTTGCAATTTCTCAGCTCGTGTCTACGAGACGGAAAGAGAAGGACCGTGACTTTTGGTGGGTAGAGAAGCGCAAAGCCCCAGTGTTGCTGCGCCTGTGAAAGTGCTTCCAAGGAAGGGTGCTGGCTAGCAAGAGCTTTCAGTGCTGGCACTTTTCATCTCTGAGCAATTGCTCGACGTTTGCAATTTCTCAGCTCGTGTCTACGAGACGGAAAGAGAATGACCGTGACGTTTGGTGGCTAGAGAAGCGCAAAGCCCCAGTGTTGCTGCGCCTGTGAAAGCGCTTCCAAGGAAGGGTGCTGGCTAGCAACAGCTTTCAGTGCTGGCACTTTTCATCTCTGAGCAATTGCTCGACGTTTGCAATTTCTCACCTGAGCTCTCTTTAGAGTGCGCGAGAGGATGAGCAGAAGATGAGGTGGCTAGAGAAGCCCAGAGCCCCAGTGTTCTTAGGCCTACAAAAGCGCTTCCAAGGAAGGGGGCTGGCTAGCAACAGCTTCCAGTGCTGGCACTTTTCATCTCTGAGCAATTGCTCGACGTTTGCAATTTCTCAGCTCGTGTCTACGAGACCGAAAGAGAATGACCGTGACGTTTGGTGGCTAGAGGAGCGCAAAGCCCCAGTGTTGCTGCGCCTGTGAAAGCGCTTCCAAGGAAGGGTGCTGGCTAGCAAGAGCTTTCAGTGCTGGCACTTTTCATCTCTGAGCAATTGCTCGACGTTTGCAATTTCTCAGCTCGTGTCTACGAGACGGAAAGAGAAGGGCCGTGACGTTTGGTGCGTAGAGAAGTGCAAAGCCCCAGTGTTACTGCGCCTGTAGAAAGCGCTTCCAAGGAAGGGTGCTGGCTAGCAAGAGCTTTCAGTTCTGGCACTTTTCATCTCTGAGCAATTGCTCGACGTTTGCAATTTCTCAGCTCGTGTCTACGAGACGGAAAGAGAAGGACCGTGACGTTTGGTGCGTATAGAAGCGCAAAGCCCCAGTGTTGCTGCGCCTGTGAAAGCGCTTCCAAGGAAGGGTGCTGGCTAGCAAGAGCTTTCAGTGCTGGCACTTTTCATCTCTGAGCAATTGCTCGACGTTTGCAATTTCTCACCTGAGCTCTCTTTAGAGTGCGCGAGAGGATGAGCAGAAGATGAGGTGGCTAGAGAAGCCCAGAGCCCCAGTGTTCTTAGGCCTACAAAAGCGCTTCCAAGGAAGGGGGCTGGCTAGCAAGAGCTTTCAGTGCTGGCACTTTTCATCTCTGAGCAATTGCTCGACGTTTGCAATTTCTCAGCTCGTGTCTACGAGACGGAAAGAGAATGACCGTGACGTTTGGTGGGTAGAGAAGCGCAAAGCCCCAGTGTTGCTGCGCCTGTGAAAGCGCTTCCAAGGAAGGGTGCTGGCTAGCAAGAGCTTTCAGTGCTGGCACTTTTCATCTCTGAGCAATTGCTCGACGTTTGCAATTTCTCAGCTCGTGTCTACGAGACGGAAAGAGAAGGGCCGTGACGTTTGGTGCGTAGAGAAGTGCAAAGCCCCAGTGTTGCTGCGCCTGTGAAAGCGCTACCATGGAAGGGTGCTGGCTAGCAAGAGCTTTCAGTGCTGGCACTTTTCATCTCTGAGCAATTGCTCGACGTTTGCAATTTCTCACCTGAGCTCTCTTTAGAGTGCGTGAGAGGATGAGCAGAAGATGAGGTGGCTAGAGAAGCCCAGAGCCCCAGTGTTCTTAGGCCTACAAAAGCGCTTCCAAGGAAGGGTGCTGGCTAGCAACAGCTTTCAGTGCTGGCACTTTTCATCTCTGAGCAATTGCTCGACGTTTGCAATTTCTCAGCTCGTGTCTACGAGACGGAAAGAGAATGACCGTGACGTTTGGTGGCTAGAGAAGCGCAAAGCCCCGGTGTTGCTGCGCCTGTGAAAGCGCTTCCAAGGAAGGGTGCTGGCTAGCAACAGCTTTCAGTGCTGGCACTTTTCATCTCTGAGCAATTGCTCGACGTTTGCAATTTCTCACCTGAGCTCTCTTTAGAGTGCGCGAGAGGATGAGCAGAAGATGAGGTGGCTAGAGAAGCCCAGAGCCCCAGTGTTCTAAGGCCTACAAAAGCGCTTCCAAGGAAGGGTGCTGGCTAGCAACAGCTTTCAGTGCTGGCACTTTTCATCTCTGAGCAATTGCTCGACGTTTGCAATTTCTCACCTGAGCTCTCTTTAGAGTGCGCGAGAGGATGAGCAGAAGATGAGGTGGCTAGAGAAGCCCAGAGCCCCAGTGTTCTTAGGCCAACAAAAGCGCTTCCAAGGAAGGGTGCTGGCTAGCAACAGCTTTCAGTGCTGGCACTTTTCATCTCTGAGCAATTGCTCAACGTTTGCAATTTCTCAGCTCGTGTCTACGAGACGGAAAGAGAAGGACCGTGACTTTTGGTGGGTAGAGAAGCGCAAAGCCCCAGTGTTGCTGCGCCTGTGAAAGCGCTTCCAAGGAAGGGTGCTGGCTAGCAAGAGCTTTCAGTTCTGGCACTTTTCATCTCTGAGCAATTGCTCAACGTTTGCAATTTCTCAGCTCGTGTCTAGGAGACGGAAAGAGAAGGACCGTGACGTTTGGTGCGTATAGAAGCGCAAAGACCCAGTGTTGCTGCGCCTGTGAAAGCGCTTCCAAGGAAGGGTGGTGGCTAGCAAGAGCTTTCAGTGCTGGCACTTTTCATCTCTGAGCAATTGCTCGACGTTTGCAATTTCTCACCTGAGCTCTCTTTAGAGTGCGCGAGAGGATGAGCAGAAGATGAGGTGGCTAGAGAAGCCCAGAGCCCCAGTGTTCTTAGGCCTATAAAAGCGCTTCCAAGGAAGGGTGCTGGCTAGCAACAGCTTTCAGTGCTGGCACTTTTCATCTCTGAGGAATTGCTGGACGTTTGCAATTTCTCAGCTCGTGTCTACGAGACGGAAAGAGAATGACCGTGACGTTTGGTGCGTATAGAAGCGCAAAGCCCCAGTGTTGCTGCGCCTGTGAAAGCGCTTCCAAGGAAGGGTGCTGGCTAGCAACAGCTTTCAGTGCTGGCACTTTTCATCTCTGAGCAATTGCTGGACGTTTGCAATTTCTCAGCTCGTGTCTAGGAGACGGAAAGAGAAGGACCGTGACGTTTGGTGGCTAGAGAAGCGCAAAGCCCCAGTGTTGCTGCGCCTGTGAAAGCGCTTCCAAGGAAGGGTGCTGGCTAGCAAGAGCTTCCAGTGCTGGCACTTTTCATCTCTGAGCAATTGCTCGACGTTTGCAATTTCTCAGCTCGTGTCTACGAGACGGAAAGAGAAGGACCGTGACTTTTGGTGGGTAGAGAAGCGCAAAGCCCCAGTGTTGCTGCGCCTGTGAAAGTGCTTCCAAGGAAGGGTGCTGGCTAGCAACAGCTTTCAGTGCTGGCACTTTTCATCTCTGAGCAATTGCTCGACGTTTGCAATTTCTCAGCTCGTGTCTACCGACGGAAAGAGAAGGACCGTGACGTTTGGTGGCTAGAGAAGCGCAAAGCCCCAGTGTTGCTGCGCCTGTGAAAGCGCTTCCAAGGAAGGGTGCTGGCTAGCAAGAGCTTTCAGTGCTGGCACTTTTCATCTCTGAGCAATTGCTCGACGTTTGCAATTTCTCACCTGAGCTCTCTTTAGAGTGCGCGAGAGGATGAGCAGAAGATGAGGTGGCTAGAGAAGCCCAGAGCCCCAGTGTTCTTAGGCCTACAAAAGCGCTTCCAAGGAAGGGGGCTGGCTAGCAACAGCTTTCAGTGCTGGCACTTTTCATCTCTGAGCAATTGCTCGACGTTTGCAATTTCTCAGCTCGTGTCTACGAGACCGAAAGAGAATGACCGTGACGTTTGGTGGCTAGAGGAGCGCAAAGCCCCAGTGTTGCTGCGCCTGTGAAAGCGCTTCCAAGGAAGGGTGCTGGCTAGCAAGAGCTTTCAGTGCTGGCACTTTTCATCTCTGAGCAATTGCTCGACGTTTGCAATTTCTCAGCTCGTGTCTACGAGACGGAAAGAGAAGGGCCGTGACGTTTGGTGCGTAGAGAAGTGCAAAGCCCCAGTGTTACTGCGCCTGTAGAAAGCGCTTCCAAGGAAGGGTGCTGGCTAGCAAGAGCTTTCAGTTCTGGCACTTTTAATCTCTGAGCAATTGCTCGACGTTTGCAATTTCTCACCTGAGCTCTCTTTAGAGTGCGCGAGAGGATGAGCAGAAGATGAGGTGGCTAGAGAAGCCCAGAGCCCCAGTGTTCTAAGGCCTACAAAAGCGCTTCCAAGGAAGGGTGCTGGCTAGCAACAGCTTCCAGTGCTGGCACTTTTCATCTCTGAGCAATTGCTCGACGTTTGCAATTTCTCAGCTCGTGTCTACGAGACGGAAAGAGAAGGACCGTGACATTTGGTGCGTATAGAAGCGCAAAGCCCCAGTGTTGCTGCGCCTGTGAAAGCGCTTCCAAGGAAGGGTGCTGGCTAGCAACAGCTTTCAGTGCTGGCACTTTTCATCTCTGAGCAATTGCTCGACGTTTGCAATTTCTCAGCTCGTGTCTACGAGACGGAAAGAGAAGGACCGTGACGTTTGGTGCGTATAGAAGCGCAAAGCCCCAGTGTTGCTGCGCCTGTGAAAGCGCTACCAAGGAAGGGTGCTGGCTAGCAACAGCTTTCAGTGCTGGCACTTTTCATCTCTGAGCAATTGCTCGACGTTTGCAATTTCTCACCTGAGCTCTCTTTAGAGTGCGCGAGAGGATGAGCAGAAGATTAGGTGGCTAGAGAAGCCCAGAGCCCCAGTGTTCTTAGGCCTACAAAAGCGCTTCCAAGGAAGGGTGCTGGCTAGCAACAGCTTTCAGTGCTGGCACTTTTCATCTCTGAGCAATTGCTCGACGTTTGCAATTTCTCAGCTCGTGTCTACGAGACGGAAAGAGAAGGACCGTGACGTTTGGTGGGTAGAGAAGCGCAAAGCCCCAGTGTTGCTGCGCCTGTGAAAGCGCTTCCAAGGAAGGGTGCTGGCTAGCAAGAGCTTTCAGTGCTGGCACTTTTCATCTCTGAGCAATTGCTCGACGTTTGCAATTTCTCAGCTCGTGTCTACCGACGGAAAGAGAAGGACCGTGACGTTTGGCGGCTAGAGAAGCGCAAAGCCCCAGTGTTGCTGCGCCTGTGAAAGCGCTTCCAAGGAAGGGTGCTGGCTAGCAACAGCTTTCAGTGCTGGCACTTTTCATCTCTGAGCAATTGCTCGACGTTTGCAATTTCTCACCTGAGCTCTCTTTAGAGTGCGCGAGAGGATGAGCAGAAGATGAGGTGGCTAGAGAAGCCCAGAGCCCCAGTGTTCTTAGGCCTACAAAAGCGCTTCCAAGGAAGGGGGCTGGCTAGCAACAGCTTTCAGTGCTGGCACTTTTCATCTCTGAGCAATTGCTCGACGTTTGCAATTTCTCAGCTCGTGTCTACGAGACGGAAAGAGAATGACCGTGACGTTTGGTGGGTAGAGAAGCGCAAAGCCCCAGTGTTGCTGCGCCTGTGAAAGCGCTTCCAAGGAAGGGTGCTGGCTAGCAAGAGCTTTCAGTTCTGGCACTTTTCATCTCTGAGCAATTGCTCGACGTTTGCAATTTCTCAGCTCGTGTCTACGAGACGGAAAGAGAAGGACCGTGACGTTTGGTGCGTATAGAAGCGCAAAGCCCCAGTGTTGCTGCGCCTGTGAAAGCGCTTCCAAGGAAGGGTGCTGGCTAGCAAGAGCTTTCAGTGCTGGCACTTTTCATCTCTGAGCAATTGCTCGACGTTTGCAATTTCTCACCTGAGCTCTCTTTAGAGTGCGCGAGAGGATGAGCAGAAGATGAGGTGGCTAGAGAAGCCCAGAGCCCCAGTGTTCTTAGGCCTACAAAAGCGCTTCCAAGGAAGGGGGCTGGCTAGCAAGAGCTTTCAGTGCTGGCACTTTTCATCTCTGAGCAATTGCTCGACGTTTGCAATTTCTCAGCTCGTGTCTACGAGACGGAAAGAGAATGACCGTGACGTTTGGTGGGTAGAGAAGCGCAAAGCCCCAGTGTTGCTGCGCCTGTGAAAGCGCTTCCAAGGAAGGGTGCTGGCTAGCAAGAGCTTTCAGTGCTGGCACTTTTCATCTCTGAGCAATTGCTCGACGTTTGCAATTTCTCAGCTCGTGTCTACGAGACGGAAAGAGAAGGGCCGTGACGTTTGGTGCGTAGAGAAGTGCAAAGCCCCAGTGTTGCTGCGCCTGTGAAAGCGCTACCATGGAAGGGTGCTGGCTAGCAAGAGCTTTCAGTGCTGGCACTTTTCATCTCTGAGCAATTGCTCGACGTTTGCAATTTCTCACCTGAGCTCTCTTTAGAGTGCGTGAGAGGATGAGCAGAAGATGAGGTGGCTAGAGAAGCCCAGAGCCCCAGTGTTCTTAGGCCTACAAAAGCGCTTCCAAGGAAGGGTGCTGGCTAGCAACAGCTTTCAGTGCTGGCACTTTTCATCTCTGAGCAATTGCTCGACGTTTGCAATTTCTCAGCTCGTGTCTACGAGACGGAAAGAGAATGACCGTGACGTTTGGTGGCTAGAGAAGCGCAATGCCCCGGTGTTGCTGCGCCTGTGAAAGCGCTTCCAAGGAAGGGTGCTGGCTAGCAACAGCTTTCAGTGCTGGCACTTTTCATCTCTGAGCAATTGCTCGACGTTTGCAATTTCTCACCTGAGCTCTCTTTAGAGTGCGCGAGAGGATGAGCAGAAGATGAGGTGGCTAGAGAAGCCCAGAGCCCCAGTGTTCTAAGGCCTACAAAAGCGCTTCCAAGGAAGGGTGCTGGCTAGCAACAGCTTTCAGTGCTGGCACTTTTCATCTCTGAGCAATTGCTCGACGTTTGCAATTTCTCACCTGAGCTCTCTTTAGAGTGCGCGAGAGGATGAGCAGAAGATGAGGTGGCTAGAGAAGCCCAGAGCCCCAGTGTTCTTAGGCCAACAAAAGCGCTTCCAAGGAAGGGTGCTGGCTAGCAACAGCTTTCAGTGCTGGCACTTTTCATCTCTGAGCAATTGCTCGACGTTTGCAATTTCTCAGCTCGTGTCTACGAGACGGAAAGAGAAGGACCGTGACTTTTGGTGGGTAGAGAAGCGCAAAGCCCCAGTGTTGCTGCGCCTGTGAAAGCGCTTCCAAGGAAGGGTGCTGGCTAGCAAGAGCTTTCAGTTCTGGCACTTTTCATCTCTGAGCAATTGCTCAACGTTTGCAATTTCTCAGCTCGTGTCTAGGAGACGGAAAGAGAAGGACCGTGACGTTTGGTGCGTATAGAAGCGCAAAGACCCAGTGTTGCTGCGCCTGTGAAAGCGCTTCCAAGGAAGGGTGGTGGCTAGCAAGAGCTTTCAGTGCTGGCACTTTTCATCTCTGAGCAATTGCTCGACGTTTGCAATTTCTCACCTGAGCTCTCTTTAGAGTGCGCGAGAGGATGAGCAGAAGATGAGGTGGCTAGAGAAGCCCAGAGCCCCACTGTTCTTAGGCCTATAAAAGCGCTTCCAAGGAAGGGTGCTGGCTAGCAACAGCTTTCAGTGCTGGCACTTTTCATCTCTGAGGAATTGCTGGACGTTTGCAATTTCTCAGCTCGTGTCTACGAGACGGAAAGAGAATGACCGTGACGTTTGGTGCGTATAGAAGCGCAGAGCCCCAGTGTTGCTGCGCCTGTGAAAGCGCTTCCAAGGAAGGGTGCTGGCTAGCAACAGCTTTCAGTGCTGGCACTTTTCATCTCTGAGCAATTGCTGGACGTTTGCAATTTCTCAGCTCGTGTCTAGGAGACGGAAAGAGAAGGACCGTGACGTTTGGTGGCTAGAGAAGCGCAAAGCCCCAGTGTTGCTGCGCCTGTGAAAGCGCTTCCAAGGAAGGGTGCTGGCTAGCAAGAGCTTCCAGTGCTGGCACTTTTCATCTCTGAGCAATTGCTCGACGTTTGCAATTTCTCAGCTCGTGTCTACGAGACGGAAAGAGAAGGACCGTGACTTTTGGTGGGTAGAGAAGCGCAAAGCCCCAGTGTTGCTGCGCCTGTGAAAGTGCTTCCAAGGAAGGGTGCTGGCTAGCAACAGCTTTCAGTGCTGGCACTTTTCATCTCTGAGCAATTGCTCGACGTTTGCAATTTCTCAGCTCGTGTCTACCGACGGAAAGAGAAGGACCGTGACGTTTGGTGGCTAGAGAAGCGCAAAGCCCCAGTGTTGCTGCGCCTGTGAAAGCGCTTCCAAGGAAGGGTGCTGGCTAGCAAGAGCTTTCAGTGCTGGCACTTTTCATCTCTGAGCAATTGCTCGACGTTTGCAATTTCTCACCTGAGCTCTCTTTAGAGTGCGCGAGAGGATGAGCAGAAGATGAGGTGGCTAGAGAAGCCCAGAGCCCCAGTGTTCTTAGGCCTACAAAAGCGCTTCCAAGGAAGGGGGCTGGCTAGCAACAGCTTTCAGTGCTGGCACTTTTCATCTCTGAGCAATTGCTCGACGTTTGCAATTTCTCAGCTCGTGTCTACGAGACCGAAAGAGAATGACCGTGACGTTTGGTGGCTAGAGGAGCGCAAAGCCCCAGTGTTGCTGCGCCTGTGAAAGCGCTTCCAAGGAAGGGTGCTGGCTAGCAAGAGCTTTCAGTGCTGGCACTTTTCATCTCTGAGCAATTGCTCGACGTTTGCAATTTCTCAGCTCGTGTCTACGAGACGGAAAGAGAAGGGCCGTGACGTTTGGTGCGTAGAGAAGTGCAAAGCCCCAGTGTTACTGCGCCTGTAGAAAGCGCTTCCAAGGAAGGGTGCTGGCTAGCAAGAGCTTTCAGTTCTGGCACTTTTAATCTCTGAGCAATTGCTCGACGTTTGCAATTTCTCACCTGAGCTCTCTTTAGAGTGCGCGAGAGGATGAGCAGAAGATGAGGTGGCTAGAGAAGCCCAGAGCCCCAGTGTTCTAAGGCCTACAAAAGCACTTCCAAGGAAGGGTGCTGGCTAGCAACAGCTTCCAGTGCTGGCACTTTTCATCTCTGAGCAATTGCTCGACGTTTGCAATTTCTCAGCTCGTGTCTACGAGACGGAAAGAGAAGGACCGTGACATTTGGTGCGTATAGAAGCGCAAAGCCCCAGTGTTGCTGCGCCTGTGAAAGCGCTTCCAAGGAAGGGTGCTGGCTAGCAACAGCTTTCAGTGCTGGCACTTTTCATCTCTGAGCAATTGCTCGACGTTTGCAATTTCTCAGCTCGTGTCTACGAGACGGAAAGAGAAGGACCGTGACGTTTGGTGCGTATAGAAGCGCAAAGCCCCAGTGTTGCTGCGCCTGTGAAAGCGCTACCAAGGAAGGGTGCTGGCTAGCAACAGCTTTCAGTGCTGGCACTTTTCATCTCTGAGCAATTGCTCGACGTTTGCAATTTCTCACCTGAGCTCTCTTTAGAGTGCGCGAGAGGATGAGCAGAAGATTAGGTGGCTAGAGAAGCCCAGAGCCCCAGTGTTCTTAGGCCTACAAAAGCGCTTCCAAGGAAGGGTGCTGGCTAGCAACAGCTTTCAGTGCTGGCACTTTTCATCTCTGAGCAATTGCTCGACGTTTGCAATTTCTCAGCTCGTGTCTACAAGACGGAAAGAGAAGGACCGTGACGTTTGGTGGGTAGAGAAGCGCAAAGCCCCAGTGTTGCTGCGCCTGTGAAAGCGCTTCCAAGGAAGGGTGCTGGCTAGCAAGAGCTTTCAGTGCTGGCACTTTTCATCTCTGAGCAATTGCTCGACGTTTGCAATTTCTCAGCTCGTGTCTACCGACGGAAAGAGAAGGACCGTGACGTTTGGCGGCTAGAGAAGCGCAAAGCCCCAGTGTTGCTGCGCCTGTGAAAGCGCTTCCAAGGAAGGGTGCTGGCTAGCAACAGCTTTCAGTGCTGGCACTTTTCATCTCTGAGCAATTGCTCGACGTTTGCAATTTCTCACCTGAGCTCTCTTTAGAGTGCGCGAGAGGATGAGCAGAAGATGAGGTGGCTAGAGAAGCCCAGAGCCCCAGTGTTCTTAGGCCTACAAAAGCGCTTCCAAGGAAGGGGGCTGGCTAGCAACAGCTTTCAGTGCTGGCACTTTTCATCTCTGAGCAATTGCTCGACGTTTGCAATTTCTCAGCTCGTGTCTACGAGACGGAAAGAGAATGACCGTGACGTTTGGTGGGTAGAGAAGCGCAAAGCCCCAGTGTTGCTGCGCCTGTGAAAGCGCTTCCAAGGAAGGGTGCTGGCTAGCAAGAGCTTTCAGTGCTGGCACTTTTCATCTCTGAGCAATTGCTCGACGTTTGCAATTTCTCAGCTCGTGTCTACGAGACGGAAAGAGAAGGGCCGTGACGTTTGGTGCGTAGAGAAGTGCAAAGCCCCAGTGTTACTGCGCCTGTGAAAGCGCTTCCAAGGAAGGGTGCTGGCTAGCAAGAGCTTTCAGTTCTGGCACTTTTCATCTCTGAGCAATTGCTCGACGTTTGCAATTTCTCACCTGAGCTCTCTTTAGAGTGCGCGAGAGGATGAGCAGAAGATGAGGTGGCTAGAGAAGCCCAGAGCCCCAGTGTTGCTGCGCCTGTGAAAGCGCTTCCAAGGAAGGGTGCTGGCTAGCAACAGCTTTCAGTGCTGGCACTTTTCATCTCGGAGCAATTGCTCGACGTTTGCAATTTCTCAGCTCGTGTCTACGAGACGGAAAGAGAAGGACCGTGACATTTGGTGCGTATAGAAGCGCAAAGCCCCAGTGTTGCTGCGCCTGTGAAAGCGCTTCCAAGGAAGGGTGCTGGCTAGCAAGAGCTTTCAGTGCTGGCACTTTTCATCTCTGAGCAATTGCTCGACGTTTGCAATTTCTCAGCTCGTGTCTACGAGACGGAAAGAGAATGACCGTGACGTTTGGTGCGTATAGAAGCGCAAAGCCCCAGTGTTGCTGCGCCTGTGAAAGCGCTACCAAGGAAGGGTGCTGGCTAGCAACAGCTTTCAGTGCTGGCACTTTTCATCTCTGAGCAATTGCTCGACGTTTGCAATTTCTCACCTGAGCTCTCTTTAGAGTGCGCGAGAGGATGAGCAGAAGATGAGGTGGCTAGAGAAGCCCAGAGCCCCAGTGTTCTTAGGCCTACAAAAGCGCTTCCAAGGAAGGGTGCTGGCTAGCAACAGCTTTCAGTGCTGGCACTTTTCATCTCTGAGCAATTGCTCGACGTTTGCAATTTCTCAGCTCGTGTCTACGAGACGGAAAGAGAATGACCGTGACGTTTGGTGGCTAGAGAAGCGCAAAGCCCCGGTGTTGCTGCGCCTGTGAAAGCGCTTCCAAGGAAGGGTGCTGGCTAGCAAGAGCTTTCAGTGCTGGCACTTTTCATCTCTGAGCAATTGCTCGACGTTTGCAATTTCTCAGCTCGTGTCTACCGACGGAAAGAGAAGGACCGTGACTTTTGGTGGCTAGAGAAGCGCAAAGCCCCAGTGTTGCTGCGCCTGTGAAAGCGCTTCCAAGGAAGGGTGCTGGCTAGCAACAGCTTTCAGTGCTGGCACTTTTCATCTCTGAGCAATTGCTCGACGTTTGCAATTTCTCACCTGAGCTCTCTTTAGAGTGCGCGAGAGGATGAGCAGAAGATGAGGTGGCTAGAGAAGCCCAGAGCCCCAGTGTTCTTAGGCCTACAAAAGCGCTTCCAAGGAAGGGTGCTGGCTAGCAACAGCTTTCAGTGCTGGCACTTTTCATCTCTGAGCAATTGCTCGACGTTTGCAATTTCTCACCTGAGCTCTCTTTAGAGTGCGCGAGAGGATGAGCAGAAGATGAGGTGGCTAGAGAAGCCCAGAGCCCCAGTGTTCTTAGGCCAACAAAAGCGCTTCCAAGGAAGGGGGCTGGCTAGCAAGAGCTTTCAGTGCTGGCACTTTTCATCTCTGAGCAATTGCTCAACGTTTGCAATTTCTCAGCTCGTGTCTACGAGACGGAAAGAGAAGGACCGTGACTTTTGGTGGGTAGAGAAGCGCAAAGCCCCAGTGTTGCTGCGCCTGTGAAAGCGCTTCCAAGGAAGGGTGCTGGCTAGCAAGAGCTTTCAGTGCTGGCACTTTTCATCTCTGAGCAATTGCTCGACGTTTGCAATTTCTCAGCTCGTGTCTACCGACGGAAAGAGAAGGACCGTGACGTTTGGCGGCTAGAGAAGCGCAAAGCCCCAGTGTTGCTGCGCCTGTGAAAGCGCTTCCAAGGAAGGGTGCTGGCTAGCAAGAGCTTTCAGTGCTGGCACTTTTCATCTCTGAGCAATTGCTCGACGTTTGCAATTTCTCAGCTCGTGTCTACGAGACGGAAAGAGAAGGACCGTGACTTTTGGTGGCTAGAGAAGCGCAAAGCCCCAGTGTTGCTGCACCTGTGAAAGCGCTTCCAAGGAAGGGTGCTGGCTAGCAAGAGCTTTCAGTGCTGGCACTTTTCATCTCTGAGCAATTGCTCGACGTTTGCAATTTCTCACCTGAGCTCTCTTTAGAGTGCGCGAGAGGATGAGCAGAAGATGAGGTGGCTAGAGAAGCCCAGAGCCCCAGTGTTCTTAGGCCTACAAAAGCGCTTCCAAGGAAGGGGGCTGGCTAGCAACAGCTTTCAGTGCTGGCACTTTTCATCTCTGAGCAATTGCTCGACGTTTGCAATTTCTCAGCTCGTGTCTACGAGACGGAAAGAGAAGGACCGTGACGTTTGGTGGCTAGAGAAGCGCAAAGCCCCAGTGTTGCTGCGCCTGTGAAAGCGCTTCCAAGGAAGGGTGCTGGCTAGCAACAGCTTTCAGTGCTGGCACTTTTCATCTCTGAGCAATTGCTCGACGTTTGCAATTTCTCAGCTCGTGTCTACGAGACGGAAAGAGAAGGGCCGTGACGTTTGGTGCGTAGAGAAGTGCAAAGCCCCAGTGTTACTGCGCCTGTGAAAGCGCTTCCAAGGAAGGGTGCTGGCTAGCAAGAGCTTTCAGTTCTGGCACTTTTCATCTCTGAGCAATTGCTCGACGTTTGCAATTTCTCACCTGAGCTCTCTTTAGAGTGCGCGAGAGGATGAGCAGAAGATGAGGTGGCTAGAGAAGCCCAGAGCCCCAGTGTTGCTGCGCCTGTGAAAGCGCTTCCAAGGAAGGGTGCTGGCTAGCAAGAGCTTTCAGTGCTGGCACTTTTCATCTCTGAGCAATTGCTCGACGTTTGCAATTTCTCAGCTCGTGTCTACGAGACGGAAAGAGAAGGACCGTGACATTTGGTGCGTATAGAAGCGCAAAGCCCCAGTGTTGCTGCGCCTGTGAAAGCGCTTCCAAGGAAGGGTGCTGGCTAGCAAGAGCTTTCAGTGCTGGCACTTTTCATCTCTGAGCAATTGCTCGACGTTTGCAATTTCTCAGCTCGTGTCTACGAGACGGAAAGAGAAGGACCGTAACGTTTGGTGCGTATAGAAGCGCAAAGCCCCAGTGTTGCTGCGCCTGTGAAAGCGCTACCAAGGAAGGGTGCTGGCTAGCAAGAGCTTTCAGTGCTGGCACTTTTCATCTCTGAGCAATTGCTCGACGTTTGCAATTTCTCACCTGAGCTCTCTTTAGAGTGCGCGAGAGGATGAGCAGAAGATGAGGTGGCTAGAGAAGCCCAGAGCCCCAGTGTTCTTAGGCCTACAAAAGCGCTTCCAAGGAAGGGTGCTGGCTAGCAACAGCTTTCAGTGCTGGCACTTTTCATCTCTGAGCAATTGCTCGACGTTTGCAATTTCTCAGCTCGTGTCTACGAGACGGAAAGAGAATGACCGTGACGTTTGGTGGCTAGAGAAGCGCAAAGCCCCAGTGTTGCTGCGCCTGTGAAAGCGCTTCCAAGGAAGGGTGCTGGCTAGCAAGAGCTTTCAGTGCTGGCACTTTTCATCTCTGAGCAATTGCTCGACGTTTGCAATTTCTCAGCTCGTGTCTACCGACGGAAAGAGAAGGACCGTGACGTTTGGTGGCTAGAGAAGCGCAAAGCCCCAGTGTTGCTGCGCCTGTGAAAGCGCTTCCAAGGAAGGGTGCTGGCTAGCAAGAGCTTTCAGTGCTGGCACTTTTCATCTCTGAGCAATTGCTCGACGTTTGCAATTTCTCACCTGAGCTCTCTTTAGAGTGCGCGAGAGGATGAGCAGAAGATGAGGTGGCTAGAGAAGCCCAGAGCCCCAGTGTTCTAAGGCCTACAAAAGCGCTTCCAAGGAAGGGTGCTGGCTAGCAACAGCTTTCAGTGCTGGCACTTTTCATCTCTGAGCAATTGCTCGACGTTTGCAATTTCTCACCTGAGCTCTCTTTAGAGTGCGCGAGAGGATGAGCAGAAGATGAGGTGGCTAGAGAAGCCCAGAGCCCCAGTGTTCTTAGGCCAACAAAAGCGCTTCCAAGGAAGGGTGCTGGCTAGCAACAGCTTTCAGTGCTGGCACTTTTCATCTCTGAGCAATTGCTCGACGTTTGCAATTTCTCAGCTCGTGTCTACGAGACGGAAAGAGAAGGACCGTGACTTTTGGTGGGTAGAGAAGCGCAAAGCCCCAGTGTTGCTGCGCCTGTGAAAGCGCTTCCAAGGAAGGGTGCTGGCTAGCAACAGCTTCCAGTGCTGGCACTTTTCATCTCTGAGCAATTGCTCGACGTTTGCAATTTCTCAGCTCGTGTCTACGAGACGGAAAGAGAAGGACCGTGACGTTTGGTGGCTAGAGAAGCGCAAAGCCCCAGTGTTGCTGCGCCTGTGAAAGCGCTTCCAAGGAAGGGTGCTGGCTAGCAAGAGCTTTCAGTGCTGGCACTTTTCATCTCTGAGCAATTGCTCGACGTTTGCAATTTCTCACCTGAGCTCTCTTTAGAGTGCGCGAGAGGATGAGCAGAAGATGAGGTGGCTAGAGAAGCCCAGAGCCCCAGTGTCTTAGGCCTATAAAAGCGCTTCCAAGGAAGGGGGCTGGCTAGCAACAGCTTTCAGTGCTGGCACTTTTCATCTCGGAGCAATTGCTGGACGTTTGCAATTTCTCAGCTCGTGTCTACGAGACGGAAAGAGAATGACCGTGACGTTTGGTGCGTATAGAAGCGCAAAGCCCCAGTGTTGCTGCGCCTGTGAAAGCGCTTCCAAGGAAGGGTGCTGGCTAGCAACAGCTTTCAGTGCTGGCACTTTTCATCTCTGAGCAATTGCTCGACGTTTGCAATTTCTCAGCTCGTGTCTACGAGACGGAAAGAGAAGGACCGTGACGTTTGGTGGCTAGAGAAGCGCAAAGCCCCAGTGTTGCTGCGCCTGTGAAAGCGCTTCCAAGGAAGGGTGCTGGCTAGCAACAGCTTTCAGTGCTGGCACTTTTCATCTCTGAGCAATTGCTCGACGTTTGCAATTTCTCAGCTCGTGTCTACGAGACGGAAAGAGAAGGACCGTGACTTTTGGTGGGTAGAGAAGCGCAAAGCCCCAGTGTTGCTGCGCCTGTGAAAGCGCTTCCAAGGAAGGGTGCTGGCTAGCAAGAGCTTTCAGTGCTGGCACTTTTCATCTCTGAGCAATTGCTCGACGTTTGCAATTTCTCAGCTCGTGTCTACCGACGGAAAGAGAAGGACCGTGACGTTTGGCGGCTAGAGAAGCGCAAAGCCCCAGTGTTGCTGCGCCTGTGAAAGCGCTTCCAAGGAAGGGTGCTGGCTAGCAACAGCTTTCAGTGCTGGCACTTTTCATCTCTGAGCAATTGCTCGACGTTTGCAATTTCTCACCTGAGCTCTCTTTAGAGTGCGCGAGAGGATGAGCAGAAGATGAGGTGGCTAGAGAAGCCCAGAGCCCCAGTGTTCTTAGGCCTATAAAAGCGCTTCCAAGGAAGGGGGCTGGCTAGCAACAGCTTTCAGTGCTGGCACTTTTCACTCTGAGCAATTGCTCGACGTTTGCAATTTCTCAGCTCGTGTCTACGAGACGGAAAGAGAATGACCGTGACGTTTGGTGCGTATAGAAGCGCAAAGCCCCAGTGTTGCTGCGCCTGTGAAAGCGCTTCCAAGGAAGGGTGCTGGCTAGCAAGAGCTTTCAGTGCTGGCACTTTTCATCTCTGAGCAATTGCTGGACGTTTGCAATTTCTCAGCTCGTGTCTACGAGACGGAAAGTGAAGGACCGTGACATTTGGTGCGTATAGAAGCGCAAAGCCCCAGTGTTGCTGCGCCTGTGAAAGCGCTTCCAAGGAAGGGTGCTGGCTAGCAACAGCTTTCAGTGCTGGCACTTTTCATCTCTGAGCAATTGCTCGACGTTTGCAATTTCTCACCTGAGCTCTCTTTAGAGTGCGCGAGAGGATGAGCAGAAGATGAGGTGGCTAGAGAAGCCCAGAGCCCCAGTGTTGCTGCGCCTGTGAAAGCGCTTCCAAGGAAGGGTGCTGGCTAGCAACAGCTTTCAGTGCTGGCACTTTTCATCTCTGAGCAATTGCTCGACGTTTGCAATTTCTCAGCTCGTGTCTACGAGACGGAAAGAGAAGGACCGTGACATTTGGTGCGTATAGAAGCGCAAAGCCCCAGTGTTGCTGCGCCTGTGAAAGCGCTTCCAAGGAAGGGTGCTGGCTAGCAACAGCTTTCAGTGCTGGCACTTTTCATCTCTGAGCAATTGCTCGACATTTGCAATTTCTCAGCTCGTGTCTACGAGACGGAAAGAGAAGGACCGTGACGTTTGGTGCGTATAGAAGCGCAAAGCCCCAGTGTTGCTGCGCCTGTGAAAGCGCTTCCAAGGAAGGGTGCTGGCTAGCAAGAGCTTTCAGTGCTGGCACTTTTCATCTCTGAGCAATTGCTCGACGTTTGCAATTTCTCACCTGAGCTCTCTTTAGAGTGCGCGAGAGGATGAGCAGAAGATTAGGTGGCTAGAGAAGCCCAGAGCCCCAGTGTTCTTAGGCCTACAAAAGCGCTTCCAAGGAAGGGTGCTGGCTAGCAACAGCTTTCAGTGCTGGCACTTTTCATCTCTGAGCAATTGCTCGACGTTTGCAATTTCTCAGCTCGTGTCTACGAGACGGAAAGAGAAGGACCGTGACGTTTGGTGGCTAGAGAAGCGCAAAGCCCCAGTGTTGCTGCGCCTGTGAAAGCGCTTCCAAGGAAGGGTGCTGGCTAGCAAGAGCTTTCAGTGCTGGCACTTTTCATCTCTGAGCAATTGCTCGACGTTTGCAATTTCTCAGCTCGTGTCTAGGAGACGGAAAGAGAAGGACCGTGACGTTTGGTGGCTAGAGAAGCGCAAAGCCCCAGTGTTGCTGCGCCTGTGAAAGCGCTTCCAAGGAAGGGTGCTGGCTAGCAACAGCTTTCAGTGCTGGCACTTTTCATCTCTGAGCAATTGCTCGACGTTTGCAATTTCTCACCTGAGCTCTCTTTAGAGTGCGCGAGAGGATGAGCAGAAGATGAGGCGGCTAGAGAAGCCCAGAGCCCCAGTCTTCTTAGGCCTACAAAAGCGCTTCCAAGGAAGGGTGCTGGCTAGCAACAGCTTTCAGTGCTGGCACTTTTCATCTCTGAGCAATTGCTCGACGTTTGCAATTTCTCACCTGAGCTCTCTTTAGAGTGCGCGAGAGGATGAGCAGAAGATGAGGTGGCTAGAGAAGCCCAGAGCCCCAGTGTTCTTAGGCCAACAAAAGCGCTTCCAAGGAAGGGTGCTGGCTAGCAACAGCTTTCAGTGCTGGCACTTTTCATCTCTGAGCAATTGCTCAACGTTTGCAATTTCTCAGCTCGTGTCTACGAGACGGAAAGAGAAGGACCGTGACTTTTGGTGGGTAGAGAAGCGCAAAGCCCCAGTGTTGCTGCGCCTGTGAAAGCGCTTCCAAGGAAGGGTGCTGGCTAGCAACAGCTTCCAGTGCTGGCACTTTTCATCTCTGAGCAATTGCTCGACGTTTGCAATTTCTCAGCTCGTGTCTACGAGACGGAAAGAGAAGGACCGTGACATTTGGTGCGTATAGAAGCGCAAAGCCCCAGTGTTGCTGCGCCTGTGAAAGCGCTTCCAAGGAAGGGTGCTGGCTAGCAAGAGCTTTCAGTGCTGGCACTTTTCATCTCTGAGCAATTGCTCGACGTTTGCAATTTCTCAGCTGAGCTCTCTTTAGAGTGCGCGAGAGGATGAGCAGAAGATGAGGTGGCTAGAGAAGCCCAGAGCCCCAGTGTCTTAGGCCTATAAAAGCGCTTCAAAGGAAGGGGGCTGGCTAGCAACAGCTTTCAGTGCTGGCACTTTTCATCTCGGAGCAATTGCTGGACGTTTGCAATTTCTCAGCTCGTGTCTACGAGACGGAAAGAGAAGGACCGTGACGTTTGGTGCGTATAGAAGCGCAAAGCCCCAGTGTTGCTGCGCCTGTGAAAGCGCTTCCAAGGAAGGGTGCTGGCTAGCAACAGCTTTCAGTGCTGGCACTTTTCATCTCTGAGCAATTGCTCGACGTTTGCAATTTCTCAGCTCGTGTCTACGAGACGGAAAGAGAATGACCATGACGTTTGATGGCTAGAGAAGCGCAAAGCCCCAGTGTTGCTGCGCCTGTGAAAGCGCTTCCAAGGAAGGGTGCTGGCTAGCAACAGCTTTCAGTGCTGGCACTTTTCATCTCTGAGCAATTGCTCGACGTTTGCAATTTCTCAGCTCGTGTCTACGAGACGGAAAGAGAAGGACCGTGACTTTTGGTGGGTAGAGAAGCGCAAAGCCCCAGTGTTGCTGCGCCTGTGAAAGCGCTTCCAAGGAAGGGTGCTGGCTAGCAACAGCTTTCAGTGCTGGCACTTTTCATCTCTGAGCAATTGCTCGACGTTTGCAATTTCTCAGCTCGTGTCTACCGACGGAAAGAGAAGGACCGTGACGTTTGGCGGCTAGAGAAGCGCAAAGCCCCAGTGTTGCTGCGCCTGTGAAAGCGCTTCCAAGGAAGGGTGCTGGCTAGCAAGAGCTTTCAGTGCTGGCACTTTTCATCTCTGAGCAATTGCTCGACGTTTGCAATTTCTCACCTGAGCTCTCTTTAGAGTGCGCGAGAGGATGAGCAGAAGATGAGGTGGCTAGAGAAGCCCAGAGCCCCAGTCTTCTTAGGCCTATAAAAGCGCTTCCAAGGAAGGGGGCTGGCTAGCAACAGCTTTCAGTGCTGGCACTTTTCACTCTGAGCAATTGCTCGACGTTTGCAATTTCTCAGCTCGTGTCTACGAGACGGAAAGAGAATGACCGTGACGTTTGGTGCGTATAGAAGCGCAAAGCCCCAGTGTTGCTGCGCCTGTGAAAGCGCTTCCAAGGAAGGGTGCTGGCTAGCAACAGCTTTCAGTGCTGGCACTTTTCATCTCTGAGCAATTGCTGGACGTTTGCAATTTCTCAGCTCGTGTCTACGAGACGGAAAGTGAAGGACCGTGACATTTGGTGCGTATAGAAGCGCAAAGCCCCAGTGTTGCTGCGCCTGTGAAAGCGCTTCCAAGGAAGGGTGCTGGCTAGCAACAGCTTTCAGTGCTGGCACTTTTCATCTCTGAGCAATTGCTCGACGTTTGCAATTTCTCACCTGAGCTCTCTTCAGAGTGCGCGAGAGGATGAGCAGAAGATGAGGTGGCTAGAGAAGCCCAGAGCCCCAGTGTTCTTAGGCCTACAAAAGCGCTTCCAAGGAAGGGGGCTGGCTAGCAACAGCTTTCAGTGCTGGCACTTTTCATCTCTGAGCAATTGCTCGACGTTTGCAATTTCTCAGCTCGTGTCTACGAGACGGAAAGAGAAGGACCGTGACGTTTGGTGGCTAGAGAAGCGCAAAGCCCCAGTGTTGCTGCGCCTGTGAAAGCGCTTCCAAGGAAGGGTGCTGGCTAGCAAGAGCTTTCAGTGCTGGCACTTTTCATCTCTGAGCAATTGCTCGACGTTTGCAATTTCTCAGCTCGTGTCTACCGACGGAAAGAGAAGGACCGTGACTTTTGGTGGCTAGAGAAGAGCAAAGCCCCAGTGTTGCTGCGCCTGTGAAAGCGCTTCCAAGGAAGGGTGCTGGCTAGCAACAGCTTTCAGTGCTGGCACTTTTCATCTCTGAGCAATTGCTCGACGTTTGCAATTTCTCACCTGAGCTCTCTTTAGAGCGCGCGAGTATGAGCAGAAGATGAGGTGGCTAGGGAAGCCCAGAGCCCCAGTGTTCTTAGGCCTACAAAAGCGCTTCCAAGGAAGGGTGCTGGCTAGCAAGAGCTTTCAGTGCTGGCACTTTTCATCTCTGAGCAATTGCTCGACGTTTGCAATTTCTCACCTGAGCTCTCTTTAGAGTGCGCGAGAGGATGAGCAGAAGATGAGGTGGCTAGAGAAGCCCAGAGCCCCAGTGTTCTTAGGCCTACAAAAGCGCTTCCAAGGAAGGGTGCTGGCTAGCAAGAGCTTTCAGTGCTGGCACTTTTCATCTCTGAGCAATTGCTCGACGTTTGCAATTTCTCACCTGAGCTCTCTTTAGAGCGCGCGAGTATGAGCAGAAGATGAGGTGGCTAGGGAAGCCCAGAGCCCCAGTGTTCTTAGGCCTACAAAAGCGCTTCCAAGGAAGGGTGCTGGCTAGCAAGAGCTTTCAGTGCTGGCACTTTTCATCTCTGAGCAATTGCTCGACGTTTGCAATTTCTCAGCTCGTGTCTACGAGACGGAAAGTGAAGGACCGTGACATTTGGTGCGTATAGAAGCGCAAAGCCCCAGTGTTGCTGCGCCTGTGAAAGCGCTTCCAAGGAAGGGTGCTGGCTAGCAACAGCTTTCAGTGCTGGCACTTTTCATCTCTGAGCAATTGCTGGACGTTTTCAATTTCTCACCTGAGCTCTCTTTAGAGTGCGCGAGAGGATGAGCAGAAGATGAGGTGGCTAGAGAAGCCCAGAGCCCCAGTGTTCTTAGGCCTACAAAAGCGCTTCCAAGGAAGGGTGCTGGCTAGCAAGAGCTTTCAGTGCTGGCACTTTTCATCTCTGAGCAATTGCTCGACGTTTGCAATTTCTCAGCTCGTGTCTACGAGACGGAAAGAGAAGGACCGTGACGTTTGGTGGGTAGAGAAGCGCAAAGCCCCAGTGTTGCTGCGCCTGTGAAAGCGCTTCCAAGGAAGGGTGCTGGCTAGCAAGAGCTTTCAGTGCTGGCACTTTTCATCTCTGAGCAATTGCTCGACGTTTGCAATTTCTCAGCTCGTGTCTACCGACGGAAAGAGAAGGACCGTGACTTTTGGTGGCTAGAGAAGTGCAAAGCCCCAGTGTTGCTGCGCCTGTGAAAGCGCTACCAAGGAAGGGTGCTGGCTAGCAAGAGCTTTCAGTGCTGGCACTTTTCATCTCTGAGCAATTGCTCGACGTTTGCAATTTCTCACCTGAGCTCTCTTTAGAGTGCGCGAGAGGATGAGCAGAAGATGAGGTGGCTAGAGAAGCCCAGAGCCCCAGTGTTCTTAGGCCTACAAAAGCGCTTCCAAGGAAGGGGGCTGGCTAGCAAGAGCTTTCAGTGCTGGCACTTTTCATCTCGGAGCAATTGCTGGACGTTTGCAATTTCTCAGCTCGTGTCTACGAGACGTAAAGAGAAGGACCGTGACGTTTGGTGGCTAGAGAAGCGCAAAGCCCCAGTGTTGCTGCGCCTGTGAAAGCGCTTCCAAGGAAGGGTGCTGGCTAGCAAGAGCTTTCAGTGCTGGCACTTTTCATCTCTGAGCAATTGCTGGACATTTGCAATTTCTCACCTGAGCTCTCTTTAGAGTGCGCGAGAGGATGAGCAGAAGATGAGGTGGCTAGAGAAGCCCAGAGCCCCAGTGTTCTTAGGCCTACAAAAGCACTTCCAAGGAAGGGTGCTGGCTAGCAACAGCTTCCAGTGCTGGCACTTTTCATCTCTGAGCAATTGCTCGACGTTTGCAATTTCTCAGCTCGTGTCTACCGACGGAAAGAGAAGGACCGTGACGTTTGGTGGCTAGAGAAGCACAAAGCCCCAGTGTTGCTGCGCCTGTGAAAGCGCTTCCAAGGAAGGGTGCTGGCTAGCAACAGCTTTCAGTGCTGGCACTTTTCATCTCTGAGCAATTGCTCGACGTTTGCAATTTCTCAGCTCGTGTCTACGAGACGGAAAGAGAAGGACCGTGACATTTGGTGCGTATAGAAGCGCAAAGCCCCAGTGTTGCTGCGCCTGTGAAAGCGCTTCCAAGGAAGGGTGCTGGCTAGCAAGAGCTTTCAGTGCTGGCACTTTTCATCTCTGAGCAATTGCTCGACGTTTGCAATTTCTCAGCTCGTGTCTACGAGACGGAAAGAGAATGACCGTGACGTTTGGTGGGTAGAGAAGCGCAAAGCCCCAGTGTTGCTGCGCCTGTGAAAGCGCTTCCAAGGAAGGGTGCTGGCTAGCAACAGCTTTCAGTGCTGGCACTTTTCATCTCTGAGCAATTGCTCGACGTTTGCAATTTCTCAGCTGAGCTCTCTTTAGAGTGCGCGAGAGGATGAGCAGAAGATGAGGTGGCTAGAGAAGCCCAGAGCCCCAGTGTTCTTAGGCCTATAAAAGCGCTTCCAAGGAAGGGTGCTGGCTAGCAACAGCTTTCAGTGCTGGCACTTTTCATCTCTGAGCAATTGCTCGACGTTTGCAATTTCTCAGCTCGTGTCTACGAGACGGAAAGAGAAGGACCGTGACTTTTGGTGGGTAGAGAAGCGCAAAGCCCCAGTGTTGCTGCGCCTGTGAAAGCGCTTCCAAGGAAGGGTGCTGGCTAGCAAGAGCTTTCAGTGCTGGCACTTTTCATCTCTGAGCAATTGCTCGACGTTTGCAATTTCTCAGCTCGTGTCTACGAGACGGAAAGAGAAGGACCGTGACATTTGGTGCGTATAGAAGCGCAAAGCCCCAGTGTTGCTGCGCCTGTGAAAGCGCTTCCAAGGAAGGGTGCTGGCTAGCAAGAGCTTTCAGTGCTGGCACTTTTCATCTCTGAGCAATTGCTCGACGTTTGCAATTTCTCAGCTCGTGTCTACGAGACCGAAAGAGAATGACCGTGACGTTTGGTGGGTAGAGAAGCGCAAAGCCCCAGTGTTGCTGCGCCTGTGAAAGCGCTTCCAAGGAAGGGTGCTGGCTAGCAACAGCTTTCAGTGCTGGCACTTTTCATCTCTGAGCAATTGCTCGACGTTTGCAATTTCTCAGCTGAGCTCTCTTTAGAGTGCGCGAGAGGATGAGCAGAAGATGAGGTGGCTAGAGAAGCCCAGAGCCCCAGTGTTCTTAGGCCTATAAAAGCGCTTCCAAGGAAGGGTGCTGGCTAGCAACAGCTTTCAGTGCTGGCACTTTTCATCTCTGAGCAATTGCTCGACGTTTGCAATTTCTCAGCTCGTGTCTACGAGACGGAAAGAGAAGGACCGTGACGTTTGGTGCGTATAGAAGCGCAAAGCCCCAGTGTTGCTGCGCCTGTGAAAGCGCTTCCAAGGAAGGGTGCTGGCTAGCAAGAGCTTTCAGTGCTGGCACTTTTCATCTCTGAGCAATTGCTCGACGTTTGCAATTTCTCACCTGAGCTCTCTTTAGAGTGCGCGAGAGGATGAGCAGAAGATGAGGTGGCTAGAGAAGCCCAGAGCCCCACTGTTCTTAGGCCTACAAAAGCGCTTCCAAGGAAGGGTGCTGGCTAGCAACAGCTTCCAGTGCTGGCACTTTTCATCTCTGAGCAATTGCTCGACGTTTGCAATTTCTCAGCTCGTGTCTACCGACGGAAAGAGAAGGACCGTGACGTTTGGTGGCTAGAGAAGCACAAAGCCCCAGTGTTGCTGCGCCTGTGAAAGCGCTTCCAAGGAAGGGTGCTGGCTAGCAAGAGCTTTCAGTGCTGGCACTTTTCATCTCGGAGCAATTGCTCGACGTTTGCAATTTCTCAGCTCGTGTCTACGAGACGGAAAGAGAAGGACCGTGACGTTTGGTGGCTAGAGAAGCGCAAAGCCCCAGTGTTGCTGCGCCTGTGAAAGCGCTTCCAAGGAAGGGTGCTGGCTAGCAAGAGCTTTCAGTGCTGGCACTTTTCATCTCTGAGCAATTGCTCAACGTTTGCAATTTCTCAGCTCGTGTCTACCGACGGAAAGAGAAGGACCGTGACGTTTGGTGGCTAGAGAAGCGCAAAGCCCCAGTGTTGCTGCGCCTGTGAAAGCGCTTCCAAGGAAGGGTGCTGGCTAGCAACAGCTTTCAGTGCTGGCACTTTTCATCTCTGAGCAATTGCTCGACGTTTGCAATTTCTCACCTGAGCTCTCTTTAGAGTGCGCGAGAGGATGAGCAGAAGATGAGGTGGCTAGAGAAGCCCAGAGCCCCAGTGTTCTTAGGCCTACAAAAGCGCTTCCAAGGAAGGGTGCTGGCTAGCAACAGCTTTCAGTGCTGGCACTTTTCATCTCTAAGCAATTGCTCGACGTTTGCAATTTCTCACCTGAGCTCTCTTTAGAGTGCGCGAGAGGATGAGCAGAAGATGAGGTGGCTAGAGAAGCCCAGAGCCCCAGTGTTCTTAGGCCAACAAAAGCGCTTCCAAGGAAGGGTGCTGGCTAGCAAGAGCTGTCAGTGCTGGCACTTTTCATCTCTGAGCAATTGCTCAACGTTTGCAATTTCTCAGCTCGTGTCTACGAGACGGAAAGAGAAGGACCGTGACTTTTGGTGGGTAGAGAAGCGCAAAGCCCCAGTGTTGCTGCGCCTGTGAAAGCGCTTCCAAGGAAGGGTGCTGGCTAGCAACAGCTTCCAGTGCTGGCACTTTTCATCTCTGAGCAATTGCTCGACGTTTGCAATTTCTCAGCTCGTGTCTACGAGACGGAAAGAGAAGGACCGTGACATTTGGTGCGTATAGAAGCGCAAAGCCCCAGTGTTGCTGCGCCTGTGAAAGCGCTTCCAAGGAAGGGTGCTGGCTAGCAAGAGCTTTCAGTGCTGGCACTTTTCATCTCTGAGCAATTGCTGGACGTTTGCAATTTCTCACCTGAGCTCTCTTTAGAGTGTGCGAGAGGATGAGCAGAAGATGAGGTGGCTAGAGAAGCCCAGAGCCCCAGTGTCTTAGGCCTATAAAAGCGCTTCCAAGGAAGGGGGCTGGCTAGCAACAGCTTTCAGTGCTGGCACTTTTCATCTCGGAGCAATTGCTGGACGTTTGCAATTTCTCAGCTCGTGTCTACGAGACGGAAAGAGAATGACCGTGACGTTTGGTGCGTATAGAAGCGCAAAGCCCCAGTGTTGCTGCGCCTGTGAAAGCGCTTCCAAGGAAGGGTGCTGGCTAGCAACAGCTTTCAGTGCTGGCACTTTTCATCTCTGAGCAATTGCTCAACGTTTGCAATTTCTCAGCTCGTGTCTACGAGACGGAAAGAGAAGGACCGTGACTTTTGGTGGGTAGAGAAGCGCAAAGCCCCAGTGTTGCTGCGCCTGTGAAAGCGCTTCCAAGGAAGGGTGCTGGCTAGCAACAGCTTCCAGTGCTGGCACTTTTCATCTCTGAGCAATTGCTCGACGTTTGCAATTTCTCAGCTCGTGTCTACGAGACGGAAAGAGAAGGACCGTGACGTTTGGTGGCTAGAGAAGCGCAAAGCCCCAGTGTTGCTGCGCCTGTGAAAGCGCTTCCAAGGAAGGGTGCTGGCTAGCAAGAGCTTTCAGTGCTGGCACTTTTCATCTCTGAGCAATTGCTCGACGTTTGCAATTTCTCACCTGAGCTCTCTTTAGAGTGTGCGAGAGGATGAGCAGAAGATGAGGTGGCTAGAGAAGCCCAGAGCCCCACTGTTCTTAGGCCTACAAAAGCGCTTCCAAGGAAGGGTGCTGGCTAGCAACAGCTTCCAGTGCTGGCACTTTTCATCTCTGAGCAATTGCTCGACGTTTGCAATTTCTCAGCTCGTGTCTACCGACGGAAAGAGAAGGACCGTGACGTTTGGTGGCTAGAGAAGCACAAAGCCCCAGTGTTGCTGCGCCTGTGAAAGCGCTTCCAAGGAAGGGTGCTGGCTAGCAACAGCTTTCAGTGCTGGCACTTTTCATCTCGGAGCAATTGCTCGACGTTTGCAATTTCTCAGCTCGTGTCTACGAGACGGAAAGAGAAGGACCGTGACGTTTGGTGGCTAGAGAAGCGCAAAGCCCCAGTGTTGCTGCGCCTGTGAAAGCGCTTCCAAGGAAGGGTGCTGGCTAGCAAGAGCTTTCAGTGCTGGCACTTTTCATCTCTGAGCAATTGCTCAACGTTTGCAATTTCTCAGCTCGTGTCTACCGACGGAAAGAGAAGGACCGTGACGTTTGGTGGCTAGAGAAGCGCAAAGCCCCAGTGTTGCTGCGCCTGTGAAAGCGCTTCCAAGGAAGGGTGCTGGCTAGCAAGAGCTTTCAGTGCTGGCACTTTTCATCTCTGAGCAATTGCTCGACGTTTGCAATTTCTCACCTGAGCTCTCTTTAGAGTGCGCGAGAGGATGAGCAGAAGATGAGGTGGCTAGAGAAGCCCAGAGCCCCAGTGTTCTTAGGCCTACAAAAGCGCTTCCAAGGAAGGGTGCTGGCTAGCAACAGCTTTCAGTGCTGGCACTTTTCATCTCTGAGCAATTGCTCGACGTTTGCAATTTCTCAGCTCGTGTCTACGAGACGGAAAGAGAATGACCGTGACGTTTGGTGCGTATAGAAGCGCAAAGCCCCAGTGTTGCTGCGCCTGTGAAAGCGCTTCCAAGGAAGGGTGCTGGCTAGCAACAGCTTTCAGTGCTGGCACTTTTCATCTCTGAGCAATTGCTCGACGTTTGCAATTTCTCAGCTCGTGTCTAGGAGACGGAAAGAGAAGGACCGTGACGTTTGGTGGCTAGAGAAGCGCAAAGCCCCAGTGTTGCTGCGCCTGTGAAAGCGCTTCCAAGGAAGGGTGCTGGCTAGCAACAGCTTTCAGTGCTGGCACTTTTCATCTCTGAGCAATTGCTCGACGTTTGCAATTTCTCAGCTCGTGTCTACGAGACGGAAAGAGAAGGACCGTGACGTTTGGTGCGTAGAGAAGCGCAAAGCCCCAGTGTTGCTGCGCCTGTGAAAGCGCTTCCAAGGAAGGGTGCTGGCTAGCAAGAGCTTTCAGTGCTGGCACTTTTCATCTCTGAGCAATTGCTCGACGTTTGCAATTTCTCAGCTCGTGTCTACCGACGGAAAGAGAAGGACCGTGACGTTTGGTGGGTAGAGAAGCGCAAAGCCCCAGTGTTGCTGCGCCTGTGAAAGCGCTTCCAAGGAAGGGTGCTGGCTAGCAACAGCTTTCAGTGCTGGCACTTTTCATCTCTGAGCAATTGCTCGACGTTTGCAATTTCTCACCTGAGCTCTCTTTAGAGTGCGCGAGAGGATGAGCAGAAGATGAGGTGGCTAGAGAAGCCCAGAGCCCCAGTCTTCTTAGGCCTATAAAAGCGCTTCCAAGGAAGGGGGCTGGCTAGCAACAGCTTTCAGTGCTGGCACTTTTCACTCTGAGCAATTGCTCGACGTTTGCAATTTCTCAGCTCGTGTCTACGAGACGGAAAGAGAATGACCGTGACGTTTGGTGCGTATAGAAGCGCAAAGCCCCAGTGTTGCTGCGCCTGTGAAAGCGCTTCCAAGGAAGGGTGCTGGCTAGCAACAGCTTTCAGTGCTGGCACTTTTCATCTCTGAGCAATTGCTCGACGTTTGCAATTTCTCAGCTCGTGTCTACGAGACGGAAAGTGAAGGACCGTGACATTTGGTGCGTATAGAAGCGCAAAGCCCCAGTGTTGCTGCGCCTGTGAAAGCGCTTCCAAGGAAGGGTGCTGGCTAGCAACAGCTTCCAGTGCTGGCACTTTTCATCTCTGAGCAATTGCTCGACGTTTGCAATTTCTCACCTGAGCTCTCTTCAGAGTGCGCGAGAGGATGAGCAGAAGATGAGGTGGCTAGAGAAGCCCAGAGCCCCAGTGTTCTTAGGCCTACAAAAGCGCTTCCAAGGAAGGGTGCTGGCTAGCAACAGCTTTCAGTGCTGGCACTTTTCATCTCTGAGCAATTGCTCGACGTTTGCAATTTCTCAGCTCGTGTCTACGAGACGGAAAGAGAAGGACCGTGACTTTTGGTGGCTAGAGAAGCGCAAAGCCCCAGTGTTGCTGCGCCTGTGAAAGCGCTTCCAAGGAAGGGTGCTGGCTAGCAAGAGCTTTCAGTGCTGGCACTTTTCATCTCTGAGCAATTGCTCGACGTTTGCAATTTCTCAGCTCGTGTCTACCGACGGAAAGAGAAGGACCGTGACTTTTGGTGGCTAGAGAAGAGCAAAGCCCCAGTGTTGCTGCGCCTGTGAAAGCGCCTCCAAGGAAGGGTGCTGGCTAGCAACAGCTTTCAGTGCTGGCACTTTTCATCTCTGAGCAATTGCTCGACGTTTGCAATTTCTCACCTGAGCTCTCTTTAGAGTGCGCGAGAGGATGAGCAGAAGATGAGGTGGCTAGGGAAGCCCAGAGCCCCAGTGTTCTTAGGCCTACAAAAGCGCTTCCAAGGAAGGGTGCTGGCTAGCAACAGCTTTCAGTGCTGGCACTTTTCATCTCTGAGCAATTGCTCGACGTTTGCAATTTCTCACCTGAGCTCTCTTTAGAGTGCGCGAGAGGATGAGCAGAAGATGAGGTGGCTAGAGAAGCCCAGAGCCCCAGTGTTCTTAGGCCTATAAAAGCGCTTCCAAGGAAGGGTGCTGGCTAGCAAGAGCTTTCAGTGCTGGCACTTTTCATCTCTGAGCAATTGCTCGACATTTGCAATTTCTCACCTGAGCTCTCTTTAGAGCGCGCGAGTATGAGCAGAAGATGAGGTGGCTAGGGAAGCCCAGAGCCCCAGTGTTCTTAGGCCTACAAAAGCGCTTCCAAGGAAGGGTGCTGGCTAGCAACAGCTTTCAGTGCTGGCACTTTTCATCTCGGAGCAATTGCTCGACGTTTGCAATTTCTCAGCTCGTGTCTACGAGACGGAAAGTGAAGGACCGTGACATTTGGTGCGTATAGAAGCGCAAAGCCCCAGTGTTGCTGCGCCTGTGAAAGCGCTTCCAAGGAAGGGTGCTGGCTAGCAACAGCTTTCAGTGCTGGCACTTTTCATCTCTGAGCAATTGCTGGACGTTTTCAATTTCTCACCTGAGCTCTCTTTAGAGTGCGCGAGAGGATGAGCAGAAGATGAGGTGGCTAGAGAAGCCCAGAGCCCCAGTGTTCTTAGGCCTACAAAAGCGCTTCCAAGGAAGGGTGCTGGCTAGCAAGAGCTTTCAGTGCTGGCACTTTTCATCTCTGAGCAATTGCTCGACGTTTGCAATTTCTCAGCTCGTGTCTACGAGACCGAAAGAGAATGACCGTGACGTTTGGTGGGTAGAGAAGCGCAAAGCCCCAGTGTTGCTGCGCCTGTGAAAGCGCTTCCAAGGAAGGGTGCTGGCTAGCAACAGCTTTCAGTGCTGGCACTTTTCATCTCTGAGCAATTGCTCGACGTTTGCAATTTCTCAGCTCGTGTCTACCGACGGAAAGAGAAGGACCGTGACGTTTGGTGGCTAGAGAAGCGCAAAGCCCCAGTGTTGCTGCGCCTGTGAAAGCGCTTCCAAGGAAGGGTGCTGGCTAGCAACAGCTTTCAGTGCTGGCACTTTTCATCTCTGAGCAATTGCTCGACGTTTGCAATTTCTCACCTGAGCTCTCTTTAGAGTGCGCGAGAGGATGAGCAGAAGATGAGGTGGCTAGAGAAGCCCAGAGCCCCAGTGTTCTAAGGCCTACAAAAGCGCTTCCAAGGAAGGGTGCTGGCTAGCAACAGCTTTCAGTGCTGGCACTTTTCATCTCTGAGCAATTGCTCGACGTTTGCAATTTCTCAGCTCGTGTCTACGAGACGGAAAGAGAAGGACCGTGACGTTTGGTGCGTAGAGAAGCGCAAAGCCCCAGTGTTGCTGCGCCTGTGAAAGCGCTTCCAAGGAAGGGTGCTGGCTAGCAAGAGCTTTCAGTGCTGGCACTTTTCATCTCTGAGCAATTGCTCGACGTTTGCAATTTCTCAGCTCGTGTCTACCGACGGAAAGAGAAGGACCGTGACGTTTGGTGGCTAGAGAAGCGCAAAGCCCCAGTGTTGCTGCGCCTGTGAAAGCGCTTCCAAGGAAGGGTGCTGGCTAGCAACAGCTTTCAGTGCTGGCACTTTTCATCTCTGAGCAATTGCTCGACGTTTGCAATTTCTCACCTGAGCTCTCTCTAGAGTGCGCGAGAGGATGAGCAGAAGATGAGGTGGCTAGAGAAGCCCAGAGCCCCAGTCTTCTTAGGCCTATAAAAGCGCTTCCAAGGAAGGGGGCTGGCTAGCAACAGCTTTCAGTGCTGGCACTTTTCACTCTGAGCAATTGCTCGACGTTTGCAATTTCTCAGCTCGTGTCTACGAGACGGAAAGAGAATGACCGTGACGTTTGGTGCGTATAGAAGCGCAAAGCCCCAGTGTTGCTGCGCCTGTGAAAGCGCTTCCAAGGAAGGGTGCTGGCTAGCAACAGCTTTCAGTGCTGGCACTTTTCATCTCTGAGCAATTGCTCGACGTTTGCAATTTCTCAGCTCGTGTCTACGAGACGGAAAGTGAAGGACCGTGACATTTGGTGCGTATAGAAGCGCAAAGCCCCAGTGTTGCTGCGCCTGTGAAAGCGCTTCCAAGGAAGGGTGCTGGCTAGCAACAGCTTCCAGTGCTGGCACTTTTCATCTCTGAGCAATTGCTCGACGTTTGCAATTTCTCACCTGAGCTCTCTTCAGAGTGCGCGAGAGGATGAGCAGAAGATGAGGTGGCTAGAGAAGCCCAGAGCCCCAGTGTTCTTAGGCCTACAAAAGCGCTTCCAAGGAAGGGTGCTGGCTAGCAACAGCTTTCAGTGCTGGCACTTTTCATCTCTGAGCAATTGCTCGACGTTTGCAATTTCTCAGCTCGTGTCTACGAGACGGAAAGAGAAGGACCGTGACTTTTGGTGGCTAGAGAAGCGCAAAGCCCCAGTGTTGCTGCGCCTGTGAAAGCGCTTCCAAGGAAGGGTGCTGGCTAGCAAGAGCTTTCAGTGCTGGCACTTTTCATCTCTGAGCAATTGCTCGACGTTTGCAATTTCTCAGCTCGTGTCTACCGACGGAAAGAGAAGGACCGTGACTTTTGGTGGCTAGAGAAGAGCAAAGCCCCAGTGTTGCTGCGCCTGTGAAAGCGCCTCCAAGGAAGGGTGCTGGCTAGCAACAGCTTTCAGTGCTGGCACTTTTCATCTCTGAGCAATTGCTCGACGTTTGCAATTTCTCACCTGAGCTCTCTTTAGAGTGCGCGAGAGGATGAGCAGAAGATGAGGTGGCTAGGGAAGCCCAGAGCCCCAGTGTTCTTAGGCCTACAAAAGCGCTTCCAAGGAAGGGTGCTGGCTAGCAACAGCTTTCAGTGCTGGCACTTTTCATCTCTGAGCAATTGCTCGACGTTTGCAATTTCTCACCTGAGCTCTCTTTAGAGTGCGCGAGAGGATGAGCAGAAGATGAGGTGGCTAGAGAAGCCCAGAGCCCCAGTGTTCTTAGGCCTATAAAAGCGCTTCCAAGGAAGGGTGCTGGCTAGCAAGAGCTTTCAGTGCTGGCACTTTTCATCTCTGAGCAATTGCTCGACATTTGCAATTTCTCACCTGAGCTCTCTTTAGAGCGCGCGAGTATGAGCAGAAGATGAGGTGGCTAGGGAAGCCCAGAGCCCCAGTGTTCTTAGGCCTACAAAAGCGCTTCCAAGGAAGGGTGCTGGCTAGCAACAGCTTTCAGTGCTGGCACTTTTCATCTCGGAGCAATTGCTCGACGTTTGCAATTTCTCAGCTCGTGTCTACGAGACGGAAAGTGAAGGACCGTGACATTTGGTGCGTATAGAAGCGCAAAGCCCCAGTGTTGCTGCGCCTGTGAAAGCGCTTCCAAGGAAGGGTGCTGGCTAGCAACAGCTTTCAGTGCTGGCACTTTTCATCTCTGAGCAATTGCTGGACGTTTTCAATTTCTCACCTGAGCTCTCTTTAGAGTGCGCGAGAGGATGAGCAGAAGATGAGGTGGCTAGAGAAGCCCAGAGCCCCAGTGTTCTTAGGCCTACAAAAGCGCTTCCAAGGAAGGGTGCTGGCTAGCAAGAGCTTTCAGTGCTGGCACTTTTCATCTCTGAGCAATTGCTCGACGTTTGCAATTTCTCAGCTCGTGTCTACGAGACCGAAAGAGAATGACCGTGACGTTTGGTGGGTAGAGAAGCGCAAAGCCCCAGTGTTGCTGCGCCTGTGAAAGCGCTTCCAAGGAAGGGTGCTGGCTAGCAACAGCTTTCAGTGCTGGCACTTTTCATCTCTGAGCAATTGCTCGACGTTTGCAATTTCTCAGCTCGTGTCTACCGACGGAAAGAGAAGGACCGTGACGTTTGGTGGCTAGAGAAGCGCAAAGCCCCAGTGTTGCTGCGCCTGTGAAAGCGCTTCCAAGGAAGGGTGCTGGCTAGCAACAGCTTTCAGTGCTGGCACTTTTCATCTCTGAGCAATTGCTCGACGTTTGCAATTTCTCACCTGAGCTCTCTTTAGAGTGCGCGAGAGGATGAGCAGAAGATGAGGTGGCTAGAGAAGCCCAGAGCCCCAGTCTTCTTAGGCCTATAAAAGCGCTTCCAAGGAAGGGGGCTGGCTAGCAACAGCTTTCAGTGCTGGCACTTTTCACTCTGAGCAATTGCTCGACGTTTGCAATTTCTCAGCTCGTGTCTACGAGACGGAAAGAGAATGACCGTGACGTTTGGTGCGTATAGAAGCGCAAAGCCCCAGTGTTGCTGCGCCTGTGAAAGCGCTTCCAAGGAAGGGTGCTGGCTAGCAACAGCTTTCAGTGCTGGCACTTTTCATCTCTGAGCAATTGCTCGACGTTTGCAATTTCTCAGCTCGTGTCTACGAGACGGAAAGTGAAGGACCGTGACATTTGGTGCGTATAGAAGCGCAAAGCCCCAGTGTTGCTGCGCCTGTGAAAGCGCTTCCAAGGAAGGGTGCTGGCTAGCAACAGCTTCCAGTGCTGGCACTTTTCATCTCTGAGCAATTGCTCGACGTTTGCAATTTCTCACCTGAGCTCTCTTCAGAGTGCGCGAGAGGATGAGCAGAAGATGAGGTGGCTAGAGAAGCCCAGAGCCCCAGTGTTCTTAGGCCTACAAAAGCGCTTCCAAGGAAGGGTGCTGGCTAGCAACAGCTTTCAGTGCTGGCACTTTTCATCTCTGAGCAATTGCTCGACGTTTGCAATTTCTCAGCTCGTGTCTACGAGACGGAAAGAGAAGGACCGTGACGTTTGGTGGGTAGAGAAGCGCAAAGCCCCAGTGTTGCTGCGCCTGTGAAAGCGCTTCCAAGGAAGGGTGCTGGCTAGCAAGAGCTTTCAGTGCTGGCACTTTTCATCTCTGAGCAATTGCTCGACGTTTGCAATTTCTCAGCTCGTGTCTACCGACGGAAAGAGAAGGACCGTGACTTTTGGTGGCTAGAGAAGAGCAAAGCCCCAGTGTTGCTGCGCCTGTGAAAGCGCCTCCAAGGAAGGGTGCTGGCTAGCAACAGCTTTCAGTGCTGGCACTTTTCATCTCTGAGCAATTGCTCGACGTTTGCAATTTCTCACCTGAGCTCTCTTTAGAGTGCGCGAGAGGATGAGCAGAAGATGAGGTGGCTAGGGAAGCCCAGAGCCCCAGTGTTCTTAGGCCTACAAAAGCGCTTCCAAGGAAGGGTGCTGGCTAGCAACAGCTTTCAGTGCTGGCACTTTTCATCTCTGAGCAATTGCTCGACGTTTGCAATTTCTCACCTGAGCTCTCTTTAGAGTGCGCGAGAGGATGAGCAGAAGATGAGGTGGCTAGAGAAGCCCAGAGCCCCAGTGTTCTTAGGCCTATAAAAGCGCTTCCAAGGAAGGGTGCTGGCTAGCAAGAGCTTTCAGTGCTGGCACTTTTCATCTCTGAGCAATTGCTCGACATTTGCAATTTCTCACCTGAGCTCTCTTTAGAGCGCGCGAGTATGAGCAGAAGATGAGGTGGCTAGGGAAGCCCAGAGCCCCAGTGTTCTTAGGCCTACAAAAGCGCTTCCAAGGAAGGGTGCTGGCTAGCAACAGCTTTCAGTGCTGGCACTTTTCATCTCGGAGCAATTGCTCGACGTTTGCAATTTCTCAGCTCGTGTCTACGAGACGGAAAGTGAAGGACCGTGACATTTGGTGCGTATAGAAGCGCAAAGCCCCAGTGTTGCTGCGCCTGTGAAAGCGCTTCCAAGGAAGGGTGCTGGCTAGCAACAGCTTTCAGTGCTGGCACTTTTCATCTCTGAGCAATTGCTGGACGTTTTCAATTTCTCACCTGAGCTCTCTTTAGAGTGCGCGAGAGGATGAGCAGAAGATGAGGTGGCTAGAGAAGCCCAGAGCCCCAGTGTTCTTAGGCCTACAAAAGCGCTTCCAAGGAAGGGTGCTGGCTAGCAAGAGCTTTCAGTGCTGGCACTTTTCATCTCTGAGCAATTGCTCGACGTTTGCAATTTCTCAGCTCGTGTCTACGAGACCGAAAGAGAATGACCGTGACGTTTGGTGGGTAGAGAAGCGCAAAGCCCCAGTGTTGCTGCGCCTGTGAAAGCGCTTCCAAGGAAGGGTGCTGGCTAGCAAGAGCTTTCAGTGCTGGCACTTTTCATCTCTGAGCAATTGCTCGACGTTTGCAATTTCTCAGCTCGTGTCTACCGACGGAAAGAGAAGGACCGTGACTTTTGGTGGCTAGAGAAGTGCAAAGCCCCAGTGTTTCTGCGCCTGTGAAAGCGCTTCCAAGGAAGGGTGCTGGCTAGCAAGAGCTTTCAGTGCTGGCACTTTTCATCTCTGAGCAATTGCTCGACGTTTGCAATTTCTCACCTGAGCTCTCTTTAGAGTGCGCGAGAGGATGAGCAGAAGATGAGGTGGCTAGAGAAGCCCAGAGCCCCAGTGTTCTTAGGCCTACAAAAGCGCTTCCAAGGAAGGGGGCTGGCTAGCAAGAGCTTTCAGTGCTGGCACTTTTCATCTCCGAGCAATTGCTCGACGTTTGCAATTTCTCAGCTCGTGTCTACGAGACGTAAAGAGAATGACCATGACGTTTGGTGGCTAGAGAAGCGCAAAGCCCCAGTGTTGCTGCGCCTGTGAAAGCGCTTCCAAGGAAGGGTGCTGGCTAGCAAGAGCTTTCAGTGCTGGCACTTTTCATCTCTGAGCAATTGCTGGACGTTTGCAATTTCTCACCTGAGCTCTCTTTAGAGTGCGCGAGAGGATGAGCAGAAGATGAGGTGGCTAGAGAAGCCCAGAGCCCCAGTGTTCTTAGGCCTACAAAAGCACTTCCAAGGAAGGGTGCTGGCTAGCAACAGCTTCCAGTGCTGGCACTTTTCATCTCTGAGCAATTGCTCGACGTTTGCAATTTCTCAGCTCGTGTCTACCGACGGAAAGAGAAGGACCGTGACGTTTGGTGTCTAGAGAAGCACAAAGCCCCAGTGTTGCTGCGCCTGTGAAAGCGCTTCCAAGGAAGGGTGCTGGCTAGCAACAGCTTTCAGTGCTGGCACTTTTCATCTCTGAGCAATTGCTCGACGTTTGCAATTTCTCAGCTCGTGTCTACGAGACGGAAAGAGAAGGACCGTGACATTTGGTGCGTATAGAAGCGCAAAGCCCCAGTGTTGCTGCGCCTGTGAAAGCGCTTCCAAGGAAGGGTGCTGGCTAGCAAGAGCTTTCAGTGCTGGCACTTTTCATCTCTGAGCAATTGCTCGACGTTTGCAATTTCTCAGCTCGCGTCTACGAGACGGAAAGAGAATGACCGTGACGTTTGGTGGGTAGAGAAGCGCAAAGCCCCAGTGTTGCTGCGCCTGTGAAAGCGCTTCCAAGGAAGGGTGCTGGCTAGCAACAGCTTTCAGTGCTGGCACTTTTCATCTCTGAGCAATTGCTGGACGTTTGCAATTTTTCACCTGAGCTCTCTTTAGAGTGCGCGAGAGGATGAGCAGAAGATGAGGTGGCTAGAGAAGCCCAGAGCCCCAGTGTTCTTAGGCCTATAAAAGCGCTTCCAAGGAAGGGTGCTGGCTAGCAACAGCTTTCAGTGCTGGCACTTTTCATCTCTGAGCAATTGCTCGACGTTTGCAATTTCTCAGCTCGTGTCTACGAGACGGAAAGAGAAGGACCGTGACGTTTGGTGCGTATAGAAGCGCAAAGCCCCAGTGTTGCTGCGCCTGTGAAAGCGCTTCCAAGGAAGGGTGCTGGCTAGCAACAGCTTCCAGTGCTGGCACTTTTCATCTCTGAGCAATTGCTCGACGTTTGCAATTTCTCAGCTCGTGTCTACCGACGGAAAGAGAAGGACCGTGACGTTTGGTGGCTAGAGAAGCACAAAGCCCCAGTGTTGCTGCGCCTGTGAAAGCGCTTCCAAGGAAGGGTGCTGGCTAGCAAGAGCTTTCAGTGCTGGCACTTTTCATCTCTGAGCAATTGCTCGACGTTTGCAATTTCTCAGCTCGTGTCTACGAGACGGAAAGAGAAGGACCGTGACGTTTGGTGGGTAGAGAAGCGCAAAGCCCCAGTGTTGCTGCGCCTGTGAAAGCGCTTCCAAGGAAGGGTGCTGGCTAGCAAGAGCTTTCAGTTCTGGCACTTTTCATCTCTGAGCAATTGCTCAACGTTTGCAATTTCTCAGCTCGTGTCTACCGACGGAAAGAGAAGGACCGTGACGTTTGGTGGCTAGAGAAGCGCAAAGCCCCAGTGTTGCTGCGCCTGTGAAAGCGCTTCCAAGGAAGGGTGCTGGCTAGCAACAGCTTTCAGTGCTGGCACTTTTCATCTCTGAGCAATTGCTCGACGTTTGCAATTTCTCACCTGAGCTCTCTTTAGAGTGCGCGAGAGGATGAGCAGAAGATGAGGTGGCTAGAGAAGCCCAGAGCCCCAGTGTTCTTAGGCCTACAAAAGCGCTTCCAAGGAAGGGTGCTGGCTAGCAACAGCTTCCAGTGCTGGCACTTTTCATCTCTGAGCAATTGCTCGACGTTTGCAATTTCTCAGCTCGTGTCTACGAGACGGAAAGAGAAGGACCGTGACATTTGGTGCGTATAGAAGCGCAAAGCCCCAGTGTTGCTGCACCTGTGAAAGCGCTTCCAAGGAAGGGTGCTGGCTAGCAACAGCTTTCAGTGCTGGCACTTTTCATCTCTGAGCAATTGCTCGACGTTTGCAGTTTCTCACCTGAGCTCTCTTTAGAGTGCGCGAGAGGATGAGCAGAAGATGAGGTGGCTAGAGAAGCCCAGAGCCCCAGTGTTCTAAGGGCTACAAAAGCGCTTCCAAGGAAGGGTGCTGGCTAGCAACAGCTTTCAGTGCTGGCACTTTTCATCTCTGAGCAATTGCTCGACGTTTGCAATTTCTCACCTGAGCTCTCTTTAGAGTGCGCGAGAGGATGAGCAGAAGATGAGGTGGCTAGAGAAGCCCAGAGCCCCAGTCTTCTTAGGCCTACAAAAGCACTTCCAAGGAAGGGTGCTGGCTAGCAACAGCTTTCAGTGCTGGCACTTTTCATCTCTGAGCAATTGCTCGACGTTTGCAATTTCTCAGCTCGTGTCTACGAGACGGAAAGAGAAGGACCGTGACTTTTGGTGGGTAGAGAAGCGCAAAGCCCCAGTGTTGCTGCGCCTGTGAAAGCGCTTCCAAGGAAGGGTGCTGGCTAGCAACAGCTTCCAGTGCTGGCACTTTTCATCTCTGAGCAATTGCTCGACGTTTGCAATTTCTCACCTGAGCTCTCTTTAGAGTGCGCGAGAGGATGAGCAGAAGATGAGGTGGCTAGAGAAGCCCAGAGCCCCAGTGTTCTTAGGCCTACAAAAGCACTTCCAAGGAAGGGTGCTGGCTAGCAACAGCTTCCAGTGCTGGCACTTTTCATCTCTGAGCAATTGCTCGACGTTTGCAATTTCTCAGCTCGTGTCTACCGACGGAAAGAGAAGGACCGTGACGTTTGGTGGCTAGAGAAGCACAAAGCCCCAGTGTTGCTGCGCCTGTGAAAGCGCTTCCAAGGAAGGGTGCTGGCTAGCAACAGCTTTCAGTGCTGGCACTTTTCATCTCTGAGCAATTGCTCGACGTTTGCAATTTCTCAGCTCGTGTCTACGAGACGGAAAGAGAAGGACCGTGACATTTGGTGCGTATAGAAGCGCAAAGCCCCAGTGTTGCTGCGCCTGTGAAAGCGCTTCCAAGGAAGGGTGCTGGCTAGCAAGAGCTTTCAGTGCTGGCACTTTTCATCTCTGAGCAATTGCTCGACGTTTGCAATTTCTCAGCTCGCGTCTACGAGACGGAAAGAGAATGACCGTGACGTTTGGTGGGTAGAGAAGCGCAAAGCCCCAGTGTTGCTGCGCCTGTGAAAGCGCTTCCAAGGAAGGGTGCTGGCTAGCAACAGCTTTCAGTGCTGGCACTTTTCATCTCTGAGCAATTGCTCGACGTTTGCAATTTCTCACCTGAGCTCTCTTTAGAGTGCGCGAGAGGATGAGCAGAAGATGAGGTGGCTAGAGAAGCCCAGAGCCCCAGTGTTCTTAGGCCTATAAAAGCGCTTCCAAGGAAGGGTGCTGGCTAGCAACAGCTTTCAGTGCTGGCACTTTTCATCTCTGAGCAATTGCTCGACGTTTGCAATTTCTCAGCTCGTGTCTACGAGACGGAAAGAGAAGGACCGTGACGTTTGGTGCGTATAGAAGCGCAAAGCCCCAGTGTTGCTGCGCCTGTGAAAGCGCTTCCAAGGAAGGGTGCTGGCTAGCAACAGCTTCCAGTGCTGGCACTTTTCATCTCTGAGCAATTGCTCGACGTTTGCAATTTCTCAGCTCGTGTCTACCGACGGAAAGAGAAGGACCGTGACGTTTGGTGGCTAGAGAAGCACAAAGCCCCAGTGTTGCTGCGCCTGTGAAAGCGCTTCCAAGGAAGGGTGCTGGCTAGCAACAGCTTTCAGTGCTGGCACTTTTCATCTCTGAGCAATTGCTCGACGTTTGCAATTTCTCAGCTCGTGTCTACGAGACGGAAAGAGAAGGACCGTGACGTTTGGTGGCTAGAGAAGCGCAAAGCCCCAGTGTTGCTGCGCCTGTGAAAGCGCTTCCAAGGAAGGGTGCTGGCTAGCAAGAGCTTTCAGTTCTGGCACTTTTCATCTCTGAGCAATTGCTCAACGTTTGCAATTTCTCAGCTCGTGTCTACCGACGGAAAGAGAAGGACCGTGACGTTTGGTGGCTAGAGAAGCGCAAAGCCCCAGTGTTGCTGCGCCTGTGAAAGCGCTTCCAAGGAAGGGTGCTGGCTAGCAACAGCTTTCAGTGCTGGCACTTTTCATCTCTGAGCAATTGCTCGACGTTTGCAATTTCTCACCTGAGCTCTCTTTAGAGTGCGCGAGAGGATGAGCAGAAGATGAGGTGGCTAGAGAAGCCCAGAGCCCCAGTGTTCTTAGGCCTACAAAAGCGCTTCCAAGGAAGGGTGCTGGCTAGCAACAGCTTCCAGTGCTGGCACTTTTCATCTCTGAGCAATTGCTCGACGTTTGCAATTTCTCAGCTCGTGTCTACGAGACGGAAAGAGAAGGACCGTGACATTTGGTGCGTATAGAAGCGCAAAGCCCCAGTGTTGCTGCGCCTGTGAAAGCGCTTCCAAGGAAGGGTGCTGGCTAGCAACAGCTTTCAGTGCTGGCACTTTTCATCTCTGAGCAATTGCTCGACGTTTGCAGTTTCTCACCTGAGCTCTCTTTAGAGTGCGCGAGAGGATGAGCAGAAGATGAGGTGGCTAGAGAAGCCCAGAGCCCCAGTGTTCTAAGGGCTACAAAAGCGCTTCCAAGGAAGGGTGCTGGCTAGCAACAGCTTTCAGTGCTGGCACTTTTCATCTCTGAGCAATTGCTCGACGTTTGCAATTTCTCACCTGAGCTCTCTTTAGAGTGCGCGAGAGGATGAGCAGAAGATGAGGTGGCTAGAGAAGCCCAGAGCCCCAGTGTTCTTAGGCCTACAAAAGCACTTCCAAGGAAGGGTGCTGGCTAGCAACAGCTTTCAGTGCTGGCACTTTTCATCTCTGAGCAATTGCTCGACGTTTGCAATTTCTCAGCTCGTGTCTACGAGACGGAAAGAGAAGGACCGTGACTTTTGGTGGGTAGAGAAGCGCAAAGCCCCAGTGTTGCTGCGCCTGTGAAAGCGCTTCCAAGGAAGGGTGCTGGCTAGCAACAGCTTCCAGTGCTGGCACTTTTCATCTCTGAGCAATTGCTCGACGTTTGCAATTTCTCAGCTCGTGTCTACGAGACGGAAAGAGAAGGACCGTGACATTTGGTGCGTATAGAAGCGCAAAGCCCCAGTGTTGCTGCGCCTGTGAAAGCGCTTCCAAGGAAGGGTGCTGGCTAGCAACAGCTTTCAGTGCTGGCACTTTTCATCTCTGAGCAATTGCTCAACGTTTGCAATTTCTCAGCTCGTGTCTACGAGACGGAAAGAGAAGGACCGTGACGTTTGGTGGCTAGAGAAGCGCAAAGCCCCAGTGTTGCTGCGCCTGTGAAAGCGCCTCCAAGGAAGGGTGCTGGCTAGCAACAGCTTTCAGTGCTGGCACTTTTCATCTCTGAGCAATTGCTCAACGTTTGCAATTTCTCACCTGAGCTCTCTTTAGAGTGCGCGAGAGGATGAGCAGAAGATGAGGTGGCTAGAGAAGCCCAGAGCCCCAGTGTTCTAAGGGCTACAAAAGCGCTTCCAAGGAAGGGTGCTGGCTGGCAACAGCTTTCAGTGCTGGCACTTTTCATCTCTGAGCAATTGCTCGACGTTTGCAATTTCTCACCTGAGCTCTCTTTAGAGTGCGCGAGAGGATGAGCAGAAGATAGGTGGCTAGAGAAGCCCAGAGCCCCAGTGTTCTAAGGGCTACAAAACAGCTTCCAAGGAAGGGTGCTGGCTAGCAAGAGCTTTCAGTGCTGGCACTTTTCATCTCTGAGCAATTGCTCGACGTTTGCAATTTCTCAGCTCGTGTCTACGAGACGGAAAGAGAAGGACCGTGACATTTGGTGCGTATAGAAGCGCAAAGCCCCAGTGTTGCTGCGCCTGTGAAAGCGCTTCCAAGGAAGGGTGCTGGCTAGCAAGAGCTTTCAGTGCTGGCACTTTTCATCTCTGAGCAATTGCTCGACGTTTGCAATTTCTCACCTGAGCTCTCTTTAGAGTGCGCGAGAGGATGAGCAGAAGATGAGGTGGCTAGAGAAGCCCAGAGCCCCAGTGTTCTAAGGGCTACAAAAGCGCTTCCAAGGAAGGGTGCTGGCTAGCAACAGCTTTCAGTGCTGGCACTTTTCATCTCGGAGCAATTGCTCGACGTTTGCAATTTCTCAGCTCGTGTCTACGAGACGGAAAGAGAAGGACCGTGACTTTTGGTGGGTAGAGAAGCGCAAAGCCCCAGTGTTGCTGCGCCTGTGAAAGCGCTTCCAAGGAAGGGTGCTGGCTAGCAACAGCTTCCAGTGCTGGCACTTTTCATCTCTGAGCAATTGCTCGACGTTTGCAATTTCTCACCTGAGCTCTCTTTAGAGTGCGCGAGAGGATGAGCAGAAGATGAGGTGGCTAGAGAAGCCCAGAGCCCCAGTGTTCTAAGGGCTACAAAAGCGCTTCCAAGGAAGGGTGCTGGCTGGCAACAGCTTTCAGTGCTGGCACTTTTCATCTCTGAGCAATTGCTCGACGTTTGCAATTTCTCAGCTCGTGTCTACGAGACGGAAAGAGAAGGACCGTGACGTTTGGTGGCTAGAGAAGCGCAAAGCCCCAGTGTTGCTGCGCCTACAAAAGCGCTTCCAAGGAAGGGTGCTGGCTAGCAAGAGCTTTCAGTGCTGGCACTTTTCATCTCTGAGCAATTGCTCGACGTTTGCAATTTCTCAGCTCGTGTCTACCGACGGAAAGAGAAGGACCGTGACGTTTGTTGGCTAGAGGAGCGCAAAGCCCCAGTGTTGCTGCGCCTGTGAAAGCGCTTCCAAGGAAGGGTGCTGGCTAGCAAGAGCTTTCAGTGCTGGCACTTTTCATCTCTGAGCAATTGCTCGACGTTTGCAATTTCTCAGCTCGTGTCTACGAGACGGAAAGAGAAGGACCGTGACATTTGTTGGCTAGAGGAGCGCAAAGCCCCAGTGTTGCTGCGCCTGTGAAAGCGCTTCCAAGGAAGGGTGCTGGCTAGCAAGAGCTTTCAGTGCTGGCACTTTTCATCTCTGAGCAATTGCTCGACGTTTGCAATTTCTCAGCTCGTGTCTACGAGACGGAAAGAGAAGGACCGTGACGTTTGGTACGTAGAGAAGCGCAAAGCCCCAGTGTTGCTGCGCCTGTGAAAGCGCTTCCAAGGAAGGGTGCTGGCTAGCAAGAGCTTTCAGTGCTGGCACTTTTCATCTCTGAGCAATTGCTGGACGTTTGCAATTTCTCACCTGAGCTCTCTTTAGAGTGCGCGAGAGGATGAGCAGAAGATGAGGTGGCTAGAGAAGCCCAGAGCCCCAGTGTTCTTAGGCCTACAAAAGCACTTCCAAGGAAGGGTGCTGGCTAGCAACAGCTTCCAGTGCTGGCACTTTTCATCTCTGAGCAATTGCTCGACGTTTGCAATTTCTCAGCTCGTGTCTACCGACGGAAAGAGAAGGACCGTGACGTTTGGTGGCTAGAGAAGCACAAAGCCCCAGTGTTGCTGCGCCTGTGAAAGCGCTTCCAAGGAAGGGTGCTGGCTAGCAAGAGCTTTCAGTGCTGGCACTTTTCATCTCTGAGCAATTGCTCGACGTTTGCAATTTCTCAGCTCGTGTCTACGAGACGGAAAGAGAAGGACCGTGACATTTGGTGCGTATAGAAGCGCAAAGCCCCAGTGTTGCTGCGCCTGTGAAAGCGCTTCCAAGGAAGGGTGCTGGCTAGCAAGAGCTTTCAGTGCTGGCACTTTTCATCTCTGAGCAATTGCTCGACGTTTGCAATTTCTCAGCTCGTGTCTACGAGACGGAAAGAGAATGACCGTGACGTTTGGTGGCTAGAGAAGCGCAAAGCCCCAGTGTTGCTGCGCCTGTGAAAGCGCTTCCAAGGAAGGGTGCTGGCTAGCAACAGCTTTCAGTGCTGGCACTTTTCATCTCTGAGCAATTGCTCGACGTTTGCAATTTCTCACCTGAGCTCTCTTTAGAGTGCGCGAGAGGATGAGCAGAAGATGAGGTGGCTAGAGAAGCCCAGAGCCCCAGTGTTCTTAGGCCTATAAAAGCGCTTCCAAGGAAGGGTGCTGGCTAGCAAGAGCTTTCAGTGCTGGCACTTTTCATCTCTGAGCAATTGCTCGACGTTTGCAATTTCTCAGCTCGTGTCTAGGAGACGGAAAGAGAAGGACCGTGACGTTTGGTGGCTAGAGAAGCGCAAAGCCCCAGTGTTGCTGCGCCTGTGAAAGCGCTTCCAAGGAAGGGTGCTGGCTAGCAAGAGCTTTCAGTGCTGGCACTTTTCATCTCTGAGCAATTGCTCGACGTTTGCAATTTCTCACCTGAGCTCTCTTTAGAGTGCGCGAGAGGATGAGCAGAAGATGAGGTGGCTAGAGAAGCCCAGAGCCCCAGTCTTCTTAGGCCTACAAAAGCGCTTCCAAGGAAGGGTGCTGGCTAGCAACAGCTTCCAGTGCTGGCACTTTTCATCTCTGAGCAATTGCTCGACGTTTGCAATTTCTCAGCTCGTGTCTACCGACGGAAAGAGAAGGACCGTGACGTTTGGTGGCTAGAGAAGCACAAAGCCCCAGTGTTGCTGCGCCTGTGAAAGCGCTTCCAAGGAAGGGTGCTGGCTAGCAACAGCTTTCAGTGCTGGCACTTTTCATCTCGGAGCAATTGCTCGACGTTTGCAATTTCTCAGCTCGTGTCTACGAGACGGAAAGAGAAGGACCGTGACGTTTGTTGGCTAGAGGAGCGCAAAGCCCCAGTGTTGCTGCGCCTGTGAAAGCGCTTCCAAGGAAGGGTGCTGGCTAGCAAGAGCTTTCAGTTCTGGCACTTTTCATCTCTGAGCAATTGCTCAACGTTTGCAATTTCTCAGCTCGTGTCTACCGACGGAAAGAGAAGGACCGTGACGTTTGGTGGCTAGAGAAGCGCAAAGCCCCAGTGTTGCTGCGCCTGTGAAAGCGCTTCCAAGGAAGGGTGCTGGCTAGCAAGAGCTTTCAGTGCTGGCACTTTTCATCTCTGAGCAATTGCTCGACGTTTGCAATTTCTCACCTGAGCTCTCTTTAGAGTGCGCGAGAGGATGAGCAGAAGATGAGGTGGCTAGAGAAGCCCAGAGCCCCAGTGTTCTTAGGCCTACAAAAGCGCTTCCAAGGAAGGGTGCTGGCTAGCAACAGCTTCCAGTGCTGGCACTTTTCATCTCTGAGCAATTGCTCGACGTTTGCAATTTCTCAGCTCGTGTCTACGAGACGGAAAGAGAATGACCGTGACGTTTGGTGGCTAGAGGAGCGCAAAGCCCCAGTGTTGCTGCGCCTGTGAAAGCGCTTCCAAGGAAGGGTGCTGGCTAGCAAGAGCTTTCAGTGCTGGCACTTTTCATCTCTGAGCAATTGCTCGACGTTTGCAATTTCTCACCTGAGCTCTCTTTAGAGTGCGCGAGAGGATGAGCAGAAGATGAGGTGGCTAGAGAAGCCCAGAGCCCCAGTCTTCTTAGGCCTACAAAAGCGCTTCCAAGGAAGGGTGCTGGCTAGCAAGAGCTTTCAGTGCTGGCACTTTTCATCTCTGAGCAATTGCTCGACGTTTGCAATTTCTCAGCTCGTGTCTACGAGACGGAAAGAGAAGGACCGTGACGTTTGGTGGGTAGAGAAGCGCAAAGCCCCAGTGTTGCTGCGCCTGTGAAAGCGCTTCCAAGGAAGGGTGCTGGCTAGCAAGAGCTTTCAGTGCTGGCACTTTTCATCTCTGAGCAATTGCTCGACGTTTGCAATTTCTCAGCTCGTGTCTACGAGACGGAAAGAGAAGGACCGTGACGTTTGGTACGTAGAGAAGCGCAAAGCCCCAGTGTTGCTGCGCCTGTGAAAGCGCTTCCAAGGAAGGGTGCTGGCTAGCAAGAGCTTTCAGTGCTGGCACTTTTCATCTCTGAGCAATTGCTGGACGTTTGCAATTTCTCACCTGAGCTCTCTTTAGAGTGCGCGAGAGGATGAGCAGAAGATGAGGTGGCTAGAGAAGCCCAGAGCCCCAGTGTTCTTAGGCCTACAAAAGCACTTCCAAGGAAGGGTGCTGGCTAGCAACAGCTTCCAGTGCTGGCACTTTTCATCTCTGAGCAATTGCTCGACGTTTGCAATTTCTCAGCTCGTGTCTACGAGACGGAAAGAGAAGGACCGTGACATTTGGTGCGTATAGAAGCGCAAAGCCCCAGTGTTGCTGCGCCTGTGAAAGCGCTTCCAAGGAAGGGTGCTGGCTAGCAAGAGCTTTCAGTGCTGGCACTTTTCATCTCTGAGCAATTGCTCGACGTTTGCAATTTCTCAGCTCGTGTCTACGAGACGGAAAGAGAATGACCGTGACGTTTGGTGGCTAGAGAAGCGCAAAGCCCCAGTGTTGCTGCGCCTGTGAAAGCGCTTCCAAGGAAGGGTGCTGGCTAGCAACAGCTTTCAGTGCTGGCACTTTTCATCTCTGAGCAATTGCTCGACGTTTGCAATTTCTCACCTGAGCTCTCTTTAGAGTGCGCGAGAGGATGAGCAGAAGATGAGGTGGCTAGAGAAGCGCAAAGCCCCAGTGTTGCTGCGCCTGTGAAAGCGCTTCCAAGGAAGGGTGCTGGCTAGCAACAGCTTTCAGTGCTGGCACTTTTCATCTCTGAGCAATTGCTCGACGTTTGCAATTTCTCAGCTCGTGTCTAGGAGACGGAAAGAGAAGGACCGTGACGTTTGGTGGCTAGAGAAGCGCAAAGCCCCAGTGTTGCTGCGCCTGTGAAAGCGCTTCCAAGGAAGGGTGCTGGCTAGCAAGAGCTTTCAGTGCTGGCACTTTTCATCTCTGAGCAATTGCTCGACGTTTGCAATTTCTCACCTGAGCTCTCTTTAGAGTGCGCGAGAGGATGAGCAGAAGATGAGGTGGCTAGAGAAGCCCAGAGCCCCACTGTTCTTAGGCCTACAAAAGCGCTTCCAAGGAAGGGTGCTGGCTAGCAACAGCTTCCAGTGCTGGCACTTTTCATCTCTGAGCAATTGCTCGACGTTTGCAATTTCTCAGCTCGTGTCTACCGACGGAAAGAGAAGGACCGTGACGTTTGGTGGCTAGAGAAGCACAAAGCCCCAGTGTTGCTGCGCCTGTGAAAGCGCTTCCAAGGAAGGGTGCTGGCTAGCAAGAGCTTTCAGTTCTGGCACTTTTCATCTCTGAGCAATTGCTCAACGTTTGCAATTTCTCAGCTCGTGTCTACCGACGGAAAGAGAAGGACCGTGACGTTTGGTGCGTAGAGAAGCGCAAAGCCCCAGTGTTGCTGCGCCTGTGAAAGCGCTTCCAAGGAAGGGTGCTGGCTAGCAAGAGCTTTCAGTGCTGGCACTTTTCATCTCTGAGCAATTGCTCGACGTTTGCAATTTCTCACCTGAGCTCTCTTTAGAGTGCGCGAGAGGATGAGCAGAAGATGAGGTGGCTAGAGAAGCCCAGAGCCCCAGTGTTCTTAGGCCTACAAAAGCGCTTCCAAGGAAGGGTGCGGGCTAGCAACAGCTTCCAGTGCTGGCACTTTTCATCTCTGAGCAATTGCTCGACGTTTGCAATTTCTCAGCTCGTGTCTACGAGACGGAAAGAGAAGGACCGTGACATTTGGTGCGTATAGAAGCGCAAAGCCCCAGTGTTGCTGCGCCTGTGAAAGCGCTTCCAAGGAAGGGTGCTGGCTAGCAACAGCTTTCAGTGCTGGCACTTTTCATCTCTGAGCAATTGCTCGACGTTTGCAGTTTCTCACCTGAGCTCTCTTTAGAGTGCGCGAGAGGATGAGCAGAAGATGAGGTGGCTAGAGAAGCCCAGAGCCCCAGTGTTCTAAGGGCTACAAAAGCGCTTCCAAGGAAGGGTGCTGGCTAGCAACAGCTTTCAGTGCTGGCACTTTTCATCTCTGAGCAATTGCTCGACGTTTGCAATTTCTCACCTGAGCTCTCTTTAGAGTGCGCGAGAGGATGAGCAGAAGATGAGGTGGCTAGAGAAGCCCAGAGCCCCAGTCTTCTTAGGCCTACAAAAGCACTTCCAAGGAAGGGTGCTGGCTAGCAACAGCTTTCAGTGCTGGCACTTTTCATCTCTGAGCAATTGCTCAACGTTTGCAATTTCTCAGCTCGTGTCTACGAGACGGAAAGAGAAGGACCG